>CM060384.1:45822418-46322418 GCA_030545235.1 Helianthus tuberosus | reverse complement strand
TAAATGAAAATACGAGGTTCTGGTCTAAAATGATCAGTAAAAATATTTATTTTTGCAAGTCATATCAGTAAGGTATTGCATATATGTGAAATTTATCATTTATAACCAAACTATGCACCGTAGGGGCATTTTGGTCATTTCACATAAGCTTTAAGGGTCAATTCTGGAAAATCTGAGTTTAAAACTTTTACTTACTGTTAAAGTATCAAAATTTACTTATAATATCAGTAGGTAATGGGTCTTAAATGTTAAACAAAGTTTTAACCCATACTATGTGCTTAAAAAGCGTAAAAAGTCGGTTTTAGGCGATTTTCAGGTTATATAAGGAAATCTGAGTTTTTGATCAGTTTATAAAGTTCAAAATATTTTATTTATCATATGAAATCAGTAGCAAAAGGTTTGGTATCAAAATGTTATGTAAAACTCATTTTATTAGCAAAAAGGGTATAACCGTCAATTACCAAATCAAAGCAAGAACCCCATGTTAGGATCAGTCTAAAAATTAATAAAAATCTTCAAAAATCCCAAAATATTATATTACATCAGTGGGTAAAAATTTTGGTATCAAAATTTGGGTTTAAATAGGGTTTATGCTAAAAATGGCGTTTAATTAACAAAAAGCTTTCAAATTACGATATTGAGCATAACTCCTAATTTAGACCTCAAACTGATGTCAAATTTTTAGGACATGTTTATAAATCAGTAATAAAGATTTTTTTCCTCTCACATTTTCAAAAATCTCATTTTAATATCAAAAAGGGCATAATGGTCAATTTTAGGCATTTAACGGAAACATGCAATGAACTAGGATTTCTAAGGAACCAAGTTGTATAACGTCAGAGGGTTATACTAACCTATAACATGGCCCTAAAGGAACCCTAAGACATATCTAAAACAAGCTAAATCGGGTCATAACTGAAAGTCAAAGCAAAAGTCTACTTTTGCGACTTTCGGTTCCGAACCGAGCCTAAACTAAGAATTGTCGGGTTGAACATGCCTAAACATGTTCTTATATTATTTACCAAGTCATTTTTATGTTAAAACATGTTCCATAACCTCTGCATTACTAGTTATGAATCTATTTTCCAAAAATAGCTTTTGTTGACTTTTTAATATTAAGTTTGACCCTACAATTGACCAAGTTAGAGTGATAATCAGTGGGTGCCCTTTTAAGGGTTTATTACCCACATAATTACCAACTCATAGCCACTTTCAATTCGAAAAATGACTGGACCATTAGTGATTAATCACTAAGTCAAAGCTTAATTACGACGGCTTTGATTTTTGGTCATTAGACTAATACAACTTGAACTTAAGGAACTAAGAACACTTACAATGGTCCTTAGCACGAATTTGGAATTTAAGAAAACTTGCTTGAGCTCCAGGAAGCTCAAGAGAATGAGTTTGAATGAGAAATTTGAGAGTGCAAATGAACAAGTGAAATAACAAGTTCTTATATAGCCAAATATACTTCACAAGATCACTCCACATGCCCCTATAAATGATTCCTGATGATTCCAGGTGTCCCCTATGCATGTAATAATGTTGGCTCAGTCCCTGAATTCGAAAACAAGCTTTCTAAGGCAGTGGAACAGGCTGAACTTGCAGTTGTCCACATCTGTCTGTTACTGGCACTTTCACGCGACATGCGTAAGCCTAGGCCTTGGCTTACGCGGCCCGCGAGGATCTTGTAAACCGGGAAAAGTCTTTTAAACTTTGCATTTTCAGTCCCTGGTCCATTTAAACTCTATTTTACTTCCATTTATTGCATTTAGGACCCACATAGCTAACTTTTAAGGACCTTAGGTCATAAACTAACTCCGTTAAGCTCCCGGTTAGTTGTACGATCACCCGAAAAGTCTTGTATTCACCGAAAATCCACACAATTAATATCCGATATTCTTGAGAGCAAAATATATAATTATTACAATGTTTTTGGGATTGTTAAAAGGTCACTCAGAAGTTACTTTCAACATGTTGACACTTTTAACCCTTATGCTTCGTAAGATCTTTATTTTAAGCACAAACGACTTCCAATGTTCATCAAATTATTCTTTTAAGAATACGAATGCCGTGTGAGGTCAATCATGGGCACAAGAATGGCATGTTGACAATTTGGATCCCTTTATTAACATATTTACATTGTTTAACAATTTTAGTCCCTCAGAAACAATTCCTTACACGTTTAAAGTCCTTGACACGTGTGTTTGTTATATTGGTCGTGTTTTTATGAGGTGTTACATCGAGTCGCAACCCCATCGATCTCGAATCCTTGAAGTGTGCTGGCTAGTCTCGAGTTGCCACTTAGATGGTCTCGAGTCGAAACCGGGGGTCTCGACTCGCATGTCTGATGAGGAGATCCTTCTAGAACATGTGCCAGCTTTTTGTAATAACCAATAGGATTGCATATTCATGATTTTATGTACTAACTAATCAAATATCACAAACATGTTCCAAATATTCCTCCTTAATCAAAAGGGATCAAACAAGCATTTTTCAAATGTTCAACACACATTCAACACACATTCATACTGTTCTTCATCAAATTCATCCAAATAGGCCACATCTTCTTATTCAAGGCATATTCATAGACCCTCAATACTACCATACATATCATGCATTTTGTAAACAAGCATCATGTGAACATACAATCTAGATGTCAAGACAATCTTGCAACCCATTACCAAAACATCCTTACACTTTCTAGCATGAATCCATTGTTCAAAACACACTAGCTTATCCGTATCATTCAATATTTCCAATCATTCATTCGGTTTACAAGAAGCACATTGTTCATCAACAAGTTGCATATCACGGTTCACCCATCATACATTATTTAATCATTCAAAGCAAACATCCATTAAGCAACTCATTCATTCAACCAAGTAGTATCATTATGTATGCTAAAGTTACCCAAAGATCAAACAAACCACAAAACACTAACCGGCTAGATATTGAGGGTATGGAGGATCGATGAACTAGCTTCCAAATGATGATAATGAGCTGATTCCGAGAGCCCTATTGCTGCCGGTTGAATCCAAGAGGTGAGGAGGAGGATTGTGGTGATGCTTTAGGGTTTTTAGTGAGAGAAAGTAGGAGAGTGTAGGAGTGAGTGTGAGGGAATGTTTGGGGATTTGGGATGATGATTGAGTGTCCAAAATTGGAAATGTCAGTTTATGTGGGGGGTTTTGTACCCGCTCTAAGTCGGTGCCCCCTAATGGAGTCCGAGTGGGCTTCCCAGGTGTGTGGCCCAACTGGTTTGGTTCACTCAAGACCGAGTGGTCTCGGGTCGGGTCCTTGTGGTCTCGGCTCACACATATACATATATATGTTGCATACACCTAACTTAATACAAGGATCACATAACACATTACGATACTTCACAAATTTCATTTAATAATATACGTACACATAATTCTAATACAAGAAAGTTGCTTGGGAAAACCTAGAGTGTCACATTATCCCCAAGTTTTAAGAACTTTCGTCCCGAAAGTTAAAGTGCAGCCATTGACAAGCTAGTATGAGTGAGAACGTTTCAACGGGGTGTCACATCATCCCCCCGTTAGTTTGGAATTTCATCCCGAAATTCTATTGTAGCTTCCGTGCTGGGAGTTTCGTCCGGAGACAACTGGGGATAGGTCTTCCCGTTCCCAGGTAAACTCTGGGCCACGGCGCGAGTTCCAACGGACTCGCACGATAGGTATCTGGCTACGTTTGAGTTTTGATTTCTCGATCCGTGATCTCAATCGGTTCCTCAATAAAGTGTAGCTGTTCGTCAAAAGTTAGCTCCTTGAAAGGAATGACGAGTGTTTCATCTGACAGACACTTCTTCAGATTAGACACGTGAAAGACGTTGTGCACCGCACTCAGCTCTTCAGGTAGATTCAATTTGTAAGCAACCTTACCGATCTTCTCGGTAATTTCTAATGGTCCACACGAACCACACCCTTCCAGGGTGAGACTTTAAGTAGAACCCGGTCACCGACCTGGAATTCTAGCAGTTTCCTACGCTTATCAGCGTAGCTTTTCTGACGGTCACGAGCTGCTGCCATGCATTGTCTGATCTGGGCAATCTTTTCCGTAGTCTGGACTACAAGTTCCGGGCCAGTAATTTGGCTTTCACCAACGTCTGCCCAACATAGAGGCGATCGGCATTTACGACCGTACAATGCCTCAAATGGTGCTGCCTGAATGTTGGTGTGGTAGCTGTTGTTGTAGGAGAACTCTACCAATGGTAAGTGTCATTCCCACCCGTTTCCAAAATCAATAACGCATGCTCTCAGCATGTCTTCAAGCGTTTGGATGGTACGTTCCATTTGACCATCGGTTTGCGGGTGGTACTCAGTACTCATATCCAGACGCGAGCCAAAAGATCTATGCGTAGCTTGCCATAGCTCGGATGTAAAGCGTGGATCACGATCAGATATGATAGAGATTGGCACTCCGTGCTTAGCAACTATTTCCTTCAAGGAGGTAGCAGCGAGCTTCGAATACTTATCTGTTTCCTTGATCGCAAGGAAGTGTGTAGACTTGGTTAGGCGGTCCACTATGACCCAAAAGGTATCGTTCCCACTTTGGGACCTAGGTAAGCATGTAACAAAATCTATGGAAATCTGCTCCCATTTCCATGTTGGCAGCTCTGGTTGTTGCAGCAAGCCCGACGGCTTCTGGTATTCGACCTTGATCCTAGCACATGTTAAACATTTGCTAACGTACTTAGCAATGAGAACTTTCATGTTAGGCCACCAATACAGAATCTTGAGATCGTGGTACATTTTATCGGCATCAGGATGTATCGAGTAGCATGACTTGTGCGCTTCGTCCATCACAAGTTCTCGGAGATTTCCATAAGATGGAATCCAAATGCGACCAGCAACGTAACGAATACCATCGTCCTTTAGTTCCAACCGTTTCTCCATACCCCGCAGGGATTCGGCTGGGAGGTTTTCTGCCTTTAGTGCTTCGTCTTGAGCATTGCGGATCTGACTAGTGAGGTTCGAGTGGATAGTGAGCTGTAAAGCACGAACACGCCTACGTTTGGTTTCCTTCCTGCTAAGGGCGTCGGCCACAACATTAGCCTTGCCTGGATGATACTTGATCGCGCATTCGTAGTCGTTAAGGAGTTCTACCCATCTGCGTTGCCTCATGTTCAACTCCTTCTGATCCAAAATGTGCTGGAGACTCTTGTGATCGGTGTAAATCGTGCACTTGGTACCGTACAAGTAATGTCTCCAAATCTTGAGTGCAAAAAGGACTGCTCCAAGCTCCAAGTCGTGTGTCATGTAGTTCCTTTCGTGAATCTTAAGTTGTCGAGAAGCGTAAGCGATAACTTTCTCGCGTTGCATCAACACGCAACCGAGCCCATGAATAGACGCGTCACAGTAAACCACAAAGTCGTCGGTACCTTCAGGTAACGAGAGTATAGGAGCACTACAAAGGTTATTCTTTAGTTTCTGAAAGGCAGATTCCTGAGCTTCATTCCACTTGTAAGCAATACCCTTCTTAGTGAGAGTCGTGAGGGGTTGAGCGAGCTTTGAAAATCCCTTGATGAATTTATGGTAGTACCCTGCCAACCCCAAGAATTGGCGGACTTCGGTCGGAGTCTTCGGTGCAGGCCAATTCTTTATAGAGTCTGTGACAACTCGAGTTTCCGACTCTCACTTTCGCATTAAATGCACGTTGACTTTGACTGTGTAGTTGTTTGACTTGTTTGACTTGTTTGACTTGTAATGTACACATTGTGTTACGATGAAACAAATTGTGTTTGCTTGATTTTGTGTTTGGTTGTATATGTATAACATGTGACGTATCAGAAAACTTAAACGATTAGAACACATTAAGGACTCGACGAAACAAGAGTGTGTTTCGCCAATAACCATCCGACGAAACAAGATGTGTTCCGTCACCTGCCTCTCGACGAAACAGGCTGTTTCGCCGGCCCGTCAGTTTCGCCAAGCCTAGTAAGGGCCCAAAACACTTAGACGCGTATATGTTATACAGAACCACTCCATTCGTCACACTTTAGCAAAAACAGAAACCCTAGAGCTCCCTCTTCTGTGTGACGGCATCTTGGAACCCCCGAAGCCTTTCTTAGTTTTCAATACATCTCTCCTTTCATCTCGGTTAGTCGTTTGTAGTTAGCTTGGTTTCATGATTCTTTGGCTACGTGATACATGTTTGTGTTTACACTGATTTCTGGAATAGATGTGATTATGTATGATGAATCGGTTATACAACCTCATATGAAACATGAGGTGATTAGGGTTTCATGAGTATTACGTATTAACATCCATTGCACACCTGATTAAACTGTTTAGAATATAACCATGTGATGTTTCTTTGAATCGACAAACCTGAACTGGTGGTAATTGTGTGAACGCTTAATAATGTTACGGATTTCGTATTGATTCGGAAATTGTTATGTAGAGGGTACGGGTTTCTAGTATGTTACTCAATGATTTGGTTGAATGTTTGCTGAATAATGATGATTGCATGATTCTGTATGACGGCTATTAGGGTTTTCTGTGATGATTGTGTAACTGGTAGATCATGCTACGTAACTGACATGTTCCGACGTAACTGATTGGTTCACGAAACGGAATGTGCGGCGAAACAGGATTGTGTTTCGCCAAGGGTAACCGACGAAACAACATTGTGTTTCGCCATGGTTAAATACGACGAAAGGGATGGGTTTCGTTGAAGGGAATGTACGGCGAAACAGGGGTGTTTCGCCGAATATGAAATCTGCACTGTACCTTAGTTTAATTCGGTTAAAGTTAACGGAACTAGTTAACTGCTGATAAGAGATATGCATGACTTGTATGGTTTTGATTACGTGATATGTGTTACTTGGTGACTGAATATGCATGCATGAACTTCGTGAATACAAACTGATTATGTATACGTGCGTACTCTAGGACGTGATTGATTTACTTTGAGCACATAATTAGCATACCGAGCAAACCAAGGTGAGTTCACACTCTTACCAAGGCATGGGATTCCCGGGGTTGGGAATGGGTTGATTGATTACTTATGCTTAAGGGTTATCGGAATTACATACCATAGGCCTCGGGAGAGGAAGGTTATTGGTAGATACTGCTAGACTAGTGATACATATACTTCTCTTCGCACACACGCCGGGATTGGCCGCGATAATAGAACAATCTTCGCATACATGCCTGGAATGGCCGCGAACCATACTTTAATCTTCGCATACATGCCTGGAATGGCCGCGAACCATACTTTAATCTTCGCACACATGCCGGGTGGGCCGCGATACAAATATACCTAGTCTAGAAAACATGGGAAACCCCCACTAAACTTCGCAAACATGCCTAGAGGGCCGCGATACCATTACATACGATACATGATTACTAAATGAGCTTACGATTTACGATACGAACACTATAACTGAATAACCAACTGTGAACTCGCTCAACTAGTTGTTGACTCTCTGTTACATGCCTTGCAGGACCATTGGTACTCTTGGAGCTTGCACGGGAGGCGCGGTCGTTGTGGGCACGGATTGTGGATCTTATGATGAAACATTTAAACATTTGAACTTATTACTTACGTTGGGTTTACAATTATGCTTCCGCTAGACAATTAACATGCTTTGTTTGAACACCTCTCATATTGTTTGGTTAAATTACATTTAATACTTATTATGTTCAATATGATTGGTGGCTTGATCCTGGTCAGTCACGCCTCCAAGCGGTGATACTCCGCGTGTGGATTTTGGGGGTGTGACAGAGTCGATCTTAGCTGGGTCGACGTGAATTCCGTCCTTATTGACCACGTGTCCAAGGAAGTGAGCTCCTCGAAGCCAGAAGTCACATTTTGCGAACTTGGTGTACAGTTGCTTGATGTCTGCTAAACAGACTATAAAAACAACCTAAATTAGACTCTCTATTCTAGACACTCTAAAGCTTTAAATTTATAAACTAGGACTCTCTAAAACCTAAACCACACAACCGGCAAGTGTACCGGTCAATGTAGTATAGCCTAAGCAAGTCCGAGTATCGAACCCAAAGACTCTATGTATTACGTACTAGACTCTAATAGACACTGACAGACGCGACTTAAACTTGTTTAATTGATTTGGGGGGGGGGGGGGTTACTGAAAACTAAGGAAATCTATGTTAACTACTAAAACTAAAGAAATTAGAACTAAGACACGAACAAAGAACGAAGTTTGTATTCAGATGAGATTAAAGACTACCTAGACTCGAATCCAGTTTAACTAGGAATGGACTTCTAATGGTATTAAAGTTGTATGGAGCCGGGATCGTAAGATACTAAACCTTAAGGTATTTCAATGCTAAGACTTCCCGACCCTTCTCAGGAAGAAACCTAGGAAACCCTACAAGGCTGTTATGATTACCGACTGTTAGACTTCCTCTCAGTCCTCTAACGATTCTAAAAGTGCCCTAATATGACTATCTACCTCTCAGCGCGATAATCTAAGGCAATTCTAGGTTCTAACTTGGTTTACTAGACACAAATGCAATTAGGGAAATAAGATCGACTTCTCTCAAAACCTATCTTAGATATATATTGCACTGCGACCTAATAACTAACTCGAGCCTCTCAGCGACAAGTTAAGCAGAATACTTGATTTTATTAAATTACCAAATATTACTTCTAAGGTTACTTACGCGTTTTCACCCTAAAGGATTAATGATCTATAACGTGATATAGACACTCACCTAAATCAAGAACCCTAATATAACCCTATTACGTGATAAAGACCGTCACCAAGGATCATATAAAGTAACAAACAGTAAGAAAACAATTGTCAAGTATGCATAAGCACCAAATCAGAAGTTCTAGAACATGTTACTTTCAGAAATCAATCCATAACGAACAATAATAACCATTAAAAATCCAAACTTGAATCAAACATTCATCTTGTCTAGGTAGTTATGAAAGTTTAGCCAAGCATCTTAAATTGTGAAATCAAATCAAAGTAATCGAATAAAGAATTCATCATAACAAGTATCAAACAAGTAATCGGCAAACAAAGGATTGGAAAACCCGATTGATCTTCGATTCTTCACTCTCTACTCGTACCGATGATTCCTCGCCTTCAGGATCTCCGATTGCTCCAAAAGAATGCTCCAAACTTGCTCTCCAAGTCTCCCAATTCGTCACCTCCCTTTTAGATTAAGTTTCTTGGTTTTTATATGAAACCCTAGTCGACAACTCAATCTGGCGTATATCTCTTACCAGTCGCGTAGCGCGACTGGTATTCCTCTTGTTCTCGCGCTACGCGAGCATCACCAAAGTCAACAAAGTCAACATCCATCAGTAGCGTAGCGCGACTGGTCAACCTCTCACCTTAGCGCTACGCGAGTGTGCTATTTTTCACAGAATGTTGCATCCGAAATTCAGCTCTAGCATCCCAAAAACCTTAAAAATTATTCTAACTCTTTGTGACTCATTCCAGGATGCAACGTTTCAGGACTTTAGCTCGTATCCACTCAATTTGCAGCCAATTAACGTCTCCAGACCTGGAAAAACGAACTTTGATCAATAGTATGAAATTCTAAACAAAACTAAACTAAAAGTAACGAAAGAACGTACAAACTATACACGATAAAAGAATGTATTTCGCAATACATCAAATATCCCCACACTTACATTTTTTCCGTCCCCGAAAAAGAATTGTGCAACGGAATCAGAGACAAATCATCACTTGGATCAAAAATTATTTATATCTTATTAAAACTAAAACTTGCGTTAGCTGCGATTGCGAATATACTGATCCTTTTAAACCCGAATCCAATCCTAAGCCCTTATCATGTGAATTTGATTTAAGTGCGGTCAATCCACCTAGGGTCTCACACTAGAATTTACGGTCCATCTACTCCCACCTCAAGCTTATAGGACTAAAAGAACGATCACTGGATCAATTCCTAACCGTTTTATATCAAAACCAAGAGAGTAAACAACCAATTTTTTTCTTTTCCATTTTTTTTCTTTTTCTTGCTTGCTTTTTCTCTTTTTTTTTTTTTTTTTTCATTCATTCGTGAGACTAGACGATGCTTTCCCTTAACCCAGCGGTATTCCGACTGTAGAGTCGCTATCCCCAATCACAGATTACATAGGTTTCGGTACTTTTATTCGGCAAATCGATTTCACACATCCCAGAGGCAAACCGGCTGTAGAGTCGCTATCCCCAACTCGGAATACGTAGGCCTGTGTTACTTTCATTTAGTTTCTAGCTCACTTTTATTCTATTTTTTTTTCTTCGCATGATCACAAACTCTAACAGTTTTAACTTATAACGGTGCCCCTTATACTATTATCGGCAGTTTTGATTTCCCATATTTCCCAGGCGAAAACCCACTAGCAGACCGACAATTAAGGTATATTAGATCAAAGGGACTTAAAACCAAACCCGGGCCTATCCACATATCCCTAACTAGACGCAAGCTCGATTTATTATAATCTCATATTATTATTATTCAACCCAAGCAACAAATCACCTTTTCTATCATATTCCGTTTTAATTGCAAACTTCTTTTTTATTCGAAAGACATTTTCTGATTTTTCAATTTTTTTTTTCAATTTTTTCAATTTTTTAATTTTTTTGTATTTTTCAATAAAAAACTCGATTATTTACATGTATCCCATCCCCACACTTAAAACTTGCATTGTCCCTAATGCAAGAATGGAAATACGACTCAACAACTACCTACGAAAGAAACTGCAAACGAAAAAAAAATAAAATACAACAACAACAAAAAGGGAAACGACTTAGCTGGTTAGGACAAAAGTCAGTGCCAGCCGTGCGAATCTTGAATCCCCCGAACGATCGTATAGCATTCCATTCGCGATCGTTCTAATCTGCTTGAGTTTATCAAAATGGCAAGTCCAGAATCACCCGAATGGCAATTGAGTACGGGTGGTACAATCCAAAACCTGCACAATCAACGAAAAACAAAACCCAACGCAGTACCGACTCTAAAAACGACTCAAAAACTACTATTTTAGACTCATGGTACACAATAAAAGACTCAAAATACAAACTCTACAAGCGAATATCAACTTCTCACAAACTTACGGAGGATCATGGAAGCGCAGCTCACCCCCAAACATTGCCCTCACCTTACGGGCCGTAGCACTATCATTCCTAAAACTGCCCGCATCACTCCCAACTTTTTCATATTCTCTCAACTCATCATCTGGTGGTTTGAATCTAAAAGTATCATCTCCATACTTATCCCCACACTGAGCCCTGCTCAGTGTCTCAATCCTAGACTCTAAACTCACCACCCTCTCTTCTAATTCTACCAACTTCTTATCCGGAGGATCCCCACACTTAAATCCTTTCACCTTTTCTACACTCGCATCCCTCACATCTTTCTCTTCATTCTCACACTCTCCCACTACCGAGATTGCTTCCACTTTACCACTCGAACCTCTCGAATTCATAACGTTAAACACTACCGCTTCCTCGCCCGCTCTAAGTGTGATAGTGCCTAAAGAGACATCTATTAAAGCTTTAGCGGTGTTCAAAAATGGACGACCTAAAATTAGCGGTATGTTTTCATCGGCTTCCATGTCTAGAATAACGAAATCGGCCGGAAAAACAAACTTATCTACCTTCACAAGCAAATTCTCAACTATTCCCCTCGGGTACTTAACGGACCGATCGGCTAAAGATAGTGTCATTCGGGTAGGTGCAAGCTCTCCTAGGTCTAGCTTCTCATAAAGAGAAAAGGGCATCAAATTGATACTAGCTCCTAAGTCGGCTAACGCTCGAGTGTTGGTATTACTACCGAATAGACACGGAATAGTGAAAATACCCGGATCAGTAAGCTTTTCGGGAAGCTTATTTGAAACAATGGCCGAACAACCCCCATGCAATGGGACATTCGACAACTCACCTAACTTCTCCTTATTCCTAAGAAGGTCCTTCAAAAATTTAGCATACTTAGGCATGGACTGGAGAGCCTCTATAAACGGAAGATTGATCTTCAATTGCTTGAAGATATCTAAGAACTGCCCGTATTCCTTTGAATATTTCTGATTCTTAAGACGCGAAGGAAACGGAGCATATGCATGGTTCACATAAGGTGAAGGCTTAACAACTACGGGAGGTTTCTCAGCTTTCTTCTCAACTTGAGACTCACCGGGCTGTGCGGTACTTGCTGGGCCTAGCCTCTTTTGCACTTTGCCGGGAGCCTCCATCTCTATCACTTCATCTATCAAATCACCATCTTCATCAACCTCTCTCTCCTCTACAACTCTCGGGTCTCCTACGATCCTACCACTACGAGTAGAAATGGCATTAACTTGGGCATTAGGGTTCTGTTGGGTGTTACCCGCAAATTTCCCGGGTAATCTCTCCTCTAACTTTCTAGCCATATCACCTACAACCCTAGAAAGGTCCTGGACCGCAGCTTGGTGATTCCTAAGCATGAGATCATGTTCATTAAGTTTCTTTTGGGTACTTTGATCTCTAGCAACTAGCTGACTCATCATGGACTCCATTCTTTCCATGCTACCCCCTAAATCGAAACTTGAACTTTGACCTGTTTGACCTTGGCTACTCGACCCTCCATTCTGAACCTGCCCATTCGAACTCCCATTAGAAAGTGAACCTAGACCCCTATTTGGATTTTGAGCTATTTGCAAACTAGGAGGTCCACTTGAGCGAAAATTGCTATTATTATTAAAATTATTATTATTATTACGCCAACCCGAACCAACATTATTACCAAACCCACTAGACTGGCTTCTACCAACACCTCCTCCTACGAAATCAACTTGCTCCTCACCGACTAACAAAGGACACGCACTAGTACCGTGACCGCCTCGACACAACTCACACTTATCTATCTTAGCCTGAATTTCCTTAAGTTGCCTATCCATATTTTCCAAAACAGAGGCCAAACTAGGATCCATAGTGACATGGTTCACCCCTCGGGCGGGTGCACTAGTAGTGGTATTTGAATTACCACTTTGATACCTCTGATCAGATCGTGACAGGGACTGAGACTGAGCAAACGCCTCAAAACGCTCTAGACACTCAGGAACTGTAAGAATACCCATCATATGCCCCCCCGCATTCGTATCGAACCTATCTCTAGTCTCTTGGGTAAGACCGTTATAAAATTTCTCACATAAGGCCCAATCGGAAAGACCGTGCTGGGAGCAACGAGCACAAAGGGTTTGAAACCTTTCCCAAGCAAGGTAGTAAGGCTCGTCGGGCCCCATGCGGAAAGAATGGATCTCGTCTCTAAGCCGTGAAGCTTTAGCGGGCGGGAAGTACTTATTCAGAAAAGCTTGACGAAGCCCCGCCCAAGTGGTAAAAGTACCGGTTGGCTATGAGTCCAACCAAGTAGCCGCACGGCCGGCTAAAGAAAATGGGAAAAGCTGTAGGTATGTAGCATCGTTGGGTGCACCGCTAAGGCTAAAAGTAGCTAACATCCTAGAGAAACGGTTAATGTGGGCCGGGGCGTCCTCATCGTCTCGGCCATGGAATTGGATACTATTAGTGATGGCCTGCATGGCATACGATGGGATTTGCCATGAATTTTCATTAACTATGGGTGGGACGGTGATGGGTGAAGCTAGGCCGGTGAAATTCTGAGTGGCCTGCGGATGGACGGTTTGCCTAGGGTTAGCCATGTGTTCTAAGTTTTCTAGGTTACTAGAGGTACTAGAAGTAGGGCTATTGGGTGGAGAAACCTTAGGTGAATGGTTTGGTGAAGGTGGTGGTGTAGGAGGTGGGGTGGAGAATGGGGTGGAATCGAAATGTGGGAAACGAAAAGAGGATGTAGAAATAACCTGTGGGCCTTCGCCCAATTGGGATGATGATTGCTTGACTGGTGGTGGCGGTCCGTGCGAGCGCAGATGTGGCATCCACTGCTAGCAAAAACCTGAACACAAGAAAAGCAAACACTAGTTACCGAGACACAAGAAAAGACAAAGACTCAACAAAACAAAGAAAACACGTAGCACGTATTTGTCAATTAGGTCTATCAAAGCTAATAAACGCAATTGCCAAGAGTCCCCGGCAACGGCGCCAAAAACTTGATGTGTGCTAAACAGACTATAAAAACAACCTAAATTAGACTCTCTATTCTAGACACTCTAAAGCTTTAAATTTATAAACTAGGACTCTCTAAAACCTAAACCACACAACCGGCAAGTGTACCGGTCAATGTAGTATAGCCTAAGCAAGTCCGAGTATCGAACCCAAAGACTCTATGTATTACGTACTAGACTCTAATAGACACTGACAGACGCGACTTAAACTTGTTTAATTGATTTGGGGGGGGGGGGTTACTGAAAACTAAGGAAATCTATGTTAACTACTAAAACTAAAGAAATTAGAACTAAGACACGAACAAAGAACGAAGTTTGTATTCAGATGAGATTAAAGACTACCTAGACTCGAATCCAGTTTAACTAGGAATGGACTTCTAATGGTATTAAAGTTGTATGGAGCCGGGATCGTAAGATACTAAACCTTAAGGTATTTCAATGCTAAGACTTCCCGACCCTTCTCAGGAAGAAACCTAGGAAACCCTACAAGGCTGTTATGATTACCGACTGTTAGACTTCCTCTCAGTCCTCTAACGATTCTAAAAGTGCCCTAATATGACTATCTACCTCTCAGCGCGATAATCTAAGGCAATTCTAGGTTCTGACTTGGTTTACTAGACACAAATGCAATTAGGGAAATAAGATCGACTTCTCTCAAAACCTATCTTAGATATATATTGCACTGCGACCTAATAACTAACTCGAGCCTCTCAGCGACAAGTTAAGCAGAATACTTGATTTTATTAAATTACCAAATATTACTTCTAAGGTTACTTACGCGTTTTCACCCTAAAGGATTAATGATCTATAACGTGATATAGACACTCACCTAAATCAAGAACCCTAATATAACCCTATTACGTGATAAAGACCGTCACCAAGGATCATATAAAGTAACAAACAGTAAGAAAACAATTGTCAAGTATGCATAAGCACCAAATCAGAAGTTCTAGAACATGTTACTTTCAGAAATCAATCCATAACGAACAATAATAACCATTAAAAATCCAAACTTGAATCAAACATTCATCTTGTCTAGGTAGTTATGAAAGTTTAGCCAAGCATCTTAAATTGTGAAATCAAATCAAAGTAATCGAATAAAGAATTCATCATAACAAGTATCAAACAAGTAATCGGCAAACAAAGGATTGGAAAACCCGATTGATCTTCGATTCTTCACTCTCTACTCGTACCGATGATTCCTCGCCTTCAGGATCTCCGATTGCTCCAAAAGAATGCTCCAAACTTGCTCTCCAAGTCTCCCAATTCGTCACCTCCCTTTTAGATTAAGTTTCTTGGTTTTTATATGAAACCCTAGTCGACAACTCAATCTGGCGTATATCTCTTACCAGTCGCGTAGCGCGACTGGTATTCCTCTTGTTCTCGCGCTACGCGAGCATCACCAAAGTCAACAAAGTCAACATCCATCAGTAGCGTAGCGCGACTGGTCAACCTCTCACCTTAGCGCTACGCGAGTGTGCTATTTTTCACAGAATGTTGCATCCGAAATTCAGCTCTAGCATCCCAAAAACCTTAAAAATTATTCTAACTCTTTGTGACTCATTCCAGGATGCAACGTTTCAGGACTTTAGCTCGTTTCCACTCAATTTGCAGCCAATTAACGTCTCCAGACCTGGAAAAACGAACTTTGATCAATAGTATGAAATTCTAAACAAAACTAAACTAAAAGTAACGAAAGAACGTACAAACTATACACGATAAAAGAATGTATTTCGCAATACATCATTGCTCGTTGCGAAGGAGTTCGAGAATAAGACGCAGGTGTTGTTCATGCTCCTCTTGACTTTTCGAGTAGATCAGGATGTCGTCGATAAACACAATCACAAACTTGTCGAGGTAGGGTTTGCACACTCGGTTCATGAGATCCATAAAAACTGCAGGCACGTTGGTCATTCCAAAAGGCATGACGAGAAACTCGTAATGACCATAACGAGTTCTGAACGCAGTTTTGGAGACGTCTTCATCGCGGACTCTCAACTGATGATAACCTAATCGCAGGTCAATCTTAGAGTAGTAGCTTGATCCTTGCAACTGGTCGAGTAGATCGTCGATACGCGGGAGTGGGTAGCGATTCTTGATGGTAACCTTGTTCAGCTCACGATAGTCGATGAACATACGGAATGTGCCATCCTTCTTCTTGACAAAGAGCACTGGTGCTCCCCAGGGTGACGAACTAGGATGGATAAATCCTTTATCCAAGAGTTCTTGCAGTTGTGTAGAAAGTTCCTTTAGTTCAGCGGGGGCTAGTCGATAAGGCGCACGAGCTATAGGTGCCACTCCGGAAGTTAGCTCAATTTGAAATTCGACCTGACGGTGAGGAGGGAGTCCAGGTAATTCCTCAGGGAATACCTCAGGATAATCGCGTACAACTGGAAAATCTTCGATCCTCTTTTCCTTTTCCTGGGCGTCGGTGACAAGTGCTAAGATAGCGGTGTGCCCCTTTCGTAAACACTTCTGGGCTTTTAAGAACGAGATGATGCCTGTGACTGCTCCGCCTTTGTCACCTTGAATGATGAGGGGTTCGCCAGAAGGACGGGGAATACGAACCCTTTTCTCTTGACAGAGGATTTCAGCCCAATGTTTGGATAACCAATCCATACCAATGACGACGTCGAAGCTTCCAAGAACGATAGGGAAGAGATCGATGCTAAAGGTCTGAACAGACAATACTAGTTTGCAGTTACTGATAACATGTGAGGCCTCGATGTTTCTACCATTAGCTAACTCGATGATATGCTTAGAACTTAATAACGTAGGCGTACGCTTAAGCTTCTTACTAATACGTAGGGATACATAGCTAGCATCGGCTCCAGAATCAAACAATACAGTAACATAACGATCATCGAGTAGGAACTTACCCGCTACGACGTTGGGATCATTCCTAGCTTCTCCAGCTCCAATCACAAAAGCCCTTACTCTTGCGCCATTTCTAGCATTGTTGTTGTTTTGATCGTTGTTTCCAGCGCCCTGGTTGTTATTGCGGTTCTGGTTCAGTTCAGGGCAATCCCTTCGCATGTGCCCTGTTGCTCCACATTTTAAGCATCCACGATTGTTTCCTTGCTGCTGCTGTGGCTGTTGTTGATTCTGCCTAGCTGGAAGCTGGCTTCTGCAGTCTTTGGCTTCATGCCCCATCTTGTTGCATCGCTGACATTGACTTTTTCCACATGGCCCACTGTGGTGTCGGTTACACTTGTTACACTTGGGGTGGTTTCCTTGATAGCCACCCTGTTGTTGGGGGCCTTTGTTGTTTTCAGTCTTCCTTTGCTGAACTGGGGCCAGAGTGGGGTTAGCATCCTTACTCTGATTTCCATCCCACTTACGTTTGTTATCACCAAAAGTTCCAGTAGTAGCACTGATCCTTTTGGGCAGCTTGCCCTGCTCCACAGCCTGATCAGTGAGTTTGTGAGCTCGACGAATAACTGGCTGAATGGTAGTGAGGTTAGCTGAAGTGACCATGCTCTGGATTTCTGGAACCAAACCCTTGATGTACAATTCCATCCTTCGATAAGCAGGTCGAGACATGTTTGGACAGAGAGCAGCGTAGTCGTTGGACAGCTTGGTGTAGGTCTCAATCTCTGATCCAACCATCTTAAGCTCATAGTACTCGTTTTCGAGTTTGTGGATGTCATCGCTGTGACAGTACTCTTCCTTGATCATGTTCTTGAAATCCTCCCAAGCAGTCGCATTAGCAGTTTCCAAACCAAGCATCTGAATCTGCGCCTTCCACCATGAAAGTGTGTTGCCTTCAAGCGTACCAGTAGCACACTTCACCCAACTAGCAGGGGGACACTCGCACACAGCAAACACAGATTCAGCCTTCTCGATCCAGTACAGAAGACCTATGGCACCCTCAGTGCCATTGAAAGGGAGAGGCTTGCAATCCATAAAGGTTTTGAAAGTACAGATGCGTGGTTGCACAGGTGCAGCCTGACCTGTCATGAGAAGCGAATAGGTTTAGAGGTGAAAAGACGATGCGGGGGTAGGATCTAAACATCCTAAAATAACGAGTTTACCTCCAGGGTGAGCCGCGAAAGCTGCAGCCACCGTGTTGATCAGGTTAGTGAACTGAGCCTGAGTCATGTTAACGTTTCCTCTTCCGCGTCCACTTATTGTCTTCACAACCAGAAAACACAATATGAGTGCGATGTCGTAGAGTAGCGAGAATGAGATAGAAGAGGGATGGGTAAATATCTAACTAGGCACACTAGTATGTATTGTTAGAGTATAGACATAAAATAAACAAGCAAGTAAACACAAGTCCGAGCCATGAGGGCTAATACATTGAGTCTTGCACTTGGAGTGTAGTGTCGTCACGAGTCACGAGTTATAGTCTGGTTTTTCTCAAAAAGACTTTCTTTTTAAAACCGAGTTTACTATAACCAATGGCTCTGATACCAATCTGTCACACCCTCAAAATCCACATGCGAAGTACTACCGCGAGGCGTGTGACCGACCAGGATCCAGCCACCAATTATACTGAGCATTTAAATAATAATAAGAATGTTCACCAACCATAAGGGTTAGTAAATACCATAGTTAAAGTTCAAAAGTTTTAAGTTCAAATAACAGTTCAAGTAAGTAGCGGAAGCAAAGGGCAAAACAGTTTAAAACAAAGTTCATAGTTCAAGTTATTATAGAACCCAACACACGGGTTTAGACGACCACTACACATCCCCAAGCTACAAGCTCCTGAGTCACTGGGTACCTGCAAAGCATGCAGTAGGGTATCAACATAATGTTGGCGAGTCCACGAGTTTGTCAAGTTTTTAATTCCAAAAACTTGTTTCAACAGTTAATTTACTCATTTATACCATGCCATGGGGAGCTACCCCATAAGTAAGCTACTAAACTATTACAATACCGAATACTATGCGACCATACGTTTCCGTAGAGTGCCTCATTTGTCAATGTCTATCACCATTGACGGTTTTCCAGAGTCTATTAGTTCACTCCCGATCCCATACGCGGGCACAGTGTGAGGCTGGTGAGACCTAAATAGTGCTATCAACTAATAACACGTTCGCCAGGCCCCGGCGACTAATCGGTATTAAGTAGTAGGGACTTGAGTGATAGAGTTTCATTTAGTATTGCTTGTTGCATCCAATATAAATAGTAATTAACTAAGGGTCCCGCATAAGGGGAGAAAAGTAGGTTTGTATCCCTCACAAGGGGATAGCGTTGTTTTAAGTTCTGTTTCCCAACCACCGGGAACGCATGCTTTAAAAGTTGTGAACTCACCATGGGTTGCTCGGCAGATTAGTTTACTTGGTCAAGCACGCTGCTCACCACGTCCTAACATGGTTACCAGTATGGGTCAGGCTCGGGTACAAAGAAGTCACGTAGATCCTACACATATCTAACACGTAGCATACAAATCATACCAGTACCCTATACGTTATTGGGCCTGTTCTAACAGTTAAAACAGTTACATCATGGCAGCACATAATCCAATTGAACAATAGCACGCAAACACGCACAGCCCAATACATGTTGTCACATATTGTGGCCCAATAACTGAGTCGGACAGCCCAGTCGAGACCAGGTGGTCTCGACTCGAGAACAAGGGGTCTCGAGTCGCAACCAAGAGGTCTCGAGTTACGGATGGGTAGTCTCGAGTGGTGCAGGCATGAGTCGCAACCTCGGAGGTCTCGAGTTCAGTCTCGAGTCGAGATCATTAGATCTTGAGTCGCAACCCCATCGATCTCGAATCCTTGAAGTGTGCTGGCTAGTCTCGAGTTGCCACTTAGATGGTCTCGAGTCGAAACCGGGGGTCTCGACTCGCATGTCTGATGAGGAGATCCTTCTAGAACATGTGCCAGCTTTTTGTACTAACCTATAGGTTTGCATATTCATGATTTTATGTACTAACCAATCAAATATCACAAACATGTTCCAAATATTCCTCCTTAATCAAAACGGATCAAAAAAGCATTTTTCAAATGTTCAACACACATTCATACTGTTCTTCATCAAATTCATCCAAATAGGCCACATCTTCTTATTCAAGGCATATTCACAGACCCTCAATACTACCATACATGTCATGCATTTTGTGAACAAGCATCAAGTGAACATACAATCTAGATGTCAAGACAATCTTGCAACCCATTACCAAAACATCCTTACACTTTCTAGCATGAATCCATTGTTCAAAACACACTAGCTTATCCGTATCATTCAATATTTCCAATCATTCATTTGGTTTACAAGAAGCACATTGTTCATTAACAAGTTGCATATCACGGTTCACCCATCATACATTATTTAATCATTAAAAGCAAACATCCATTAAGAACTCATTCATTTAACCAAGTAGTATCATTATGTATCCTAAAGTTACCCAAAGATCAAACAAACCACAAAACATTAACCGGCTAGATATTGAGGGTATGGAGGATCGATGAACTAGCTTCCGAGTGATGATAATGAGCTGATTCCGAGAGTCCTATTGCTGCCGGTTGAATCCAAGAGGTGAGGAGGAGGATAGTGGTGATGCTTTAGGGTTTTTAGTGAGAGAAAGTAGGAGAGTGTGGGAGTGAGTGTGAGGGAATGTTTGGGGATTTGGGATGATGATTGAGTGTCCAAAATAGGAAATGTCGGCTTATGTGGGGGTTTTGTACCTGCTCTAAGTCGGTGCACCCTAATGGGTTCCGAGTGGGCTTCACATGTGTGTGGCCCAACTGGTTTAGTTCACTCGAGACTGAGTGGTCTCGGGTCGTGTCCTTGTGGTCTTGGCTCACACATATACATATATATGTTACATACACCTAACTTAATACAAGGATCACATAACACCTTACGATACTTCACAACTTTCATTTAATAATATACGTGCACATAATGCTAATACAAGAAAGTTGCTCAGGAAAACCTAGAGTGTCACACTCATAAAACACAATACTGTCTGAGATGCACAATCTAAAACACGCAGACACTATGTAAAACACATTAGTGTCTGAATTACTTGAATCATAATTTTTTAGATATGTAGCAATATGGTACTCATATTAAAGATAAAAAAACGCTCATTATTATGGTATAATTTTTTAAAAAAACAAATTATGTATAAAAAAGTTATTGATGTTTTAAAAAGATGGGGGGAAGTTGCTTGTGATTCCTAAATTTAAGGCATACGAAATTTACTTTTATACCCTTAATTCAATAAATCAATCAATTTAATTAAAACAAATATTACAATTTTGCCACTCATTTAATCTCATCCACCAATTACCTAATCTAATGGTCATAATCACTTCTTACACTTTTTAGACAAAACACACTTTGTAGAGGAAACTCACCCGTGATTTCAAATATTGTATGTAGTCCCAGCTAAATCGTAGGAACTTATACTTACATGATTGGTAAAATTTACATTGTGATTGTTGTTGTTTCTATGGTTATCGGTTGTTTTATGATATTAAATATGTTTATTTTTATCACGTATTCAATGATATTGTTATTGGTAGTTTTATACATACATACATATCTATGTAGGATAAGGTTCCTGTACAAAGTGTGTTACTCATACAAATGTAGGAAGTGATCATGACCATTGGATGAGTGTGTTTGCTGGTTGAGATCATCTTGGTGGCAATTTGGTAATTTGTTTTAAATAAGAAAATAATTGTCATACCATAAATGTCCCCACTTTTCTCGGGAGTCTGAGTCTCTCTCTCACATCCGAAACTAGTGTGTTTTAAATAAGAAAATAATTAACGTACCATAAACCTCCACACCTCCGAACATGGTGTGTTTTATACTGTGTATTTCAGACACCAGTGTGATTTATATTGTCTATTTAAGATACTAGTGTGTCTACATCGGATCACACTGATGTGTTTTATATTGTGTGTTTCTGACACTGGTGTTTTATATTGTGTATTTTAGACACTTGTATGTTTTATGTGTAAAGGGTGTGTTTAATTATTAAAACTGATATAACACAATGTGAAGCACCAAGAAACTAACGAAACACAACATCAAGAAAATAATGAATGTGTTTTATACTTTGAAATGCGTATGTGTGTGGGGTGTGTTTAATTGTGAAAATTGATATAACACAGTGTGAAGAAACCAGAAACTGACAAAACACACTGTCAAGAAATAATGTAATGTGAATATAAATTAGCAATCATCATGATATAAAAAATAACCGTCGATTTTGAAATCAAAGAAGATATGCGGTTTCCTTAAAAATCTCATTAATTTGTTTAGGATATTAAATCTTCCATAACTAAAATAATTATTCAATTACCATTATACCCTTTTGTATAAAATAACTAAATGCCACATGTCACAAACAGATTACTTTCTACACTTTGTAGGAAAGGTAGGCTTTGTAGCTAACTTCTACCCTCTATATGTGTGTGTGTATGCACACCCCATGTTCTATTTATTTGTCTTTTGTGGGCTTTGGTGCTCTGGGTTCTTCTAGAAGTAGCTGCTCTATCTTTCGGGGATAAATGTAAGGTTTGTCTATATCATACCCTCCCCATACCCTACTAAAAGCTTTTTTATTTATGTAATTTATTAAGTTTGATTTTTTTTTGTCGTTTTTTGTAATTCCAAATATAACACAAATTCAAAATTAAATAAACATGATCTGGTATTTATGTTTTACGTTTTAAAGAAACATACAACCCGATTTCCTTATCAAAACTGGCTCTTTCTGCCTAGAAAAAAGAGTAGAACAAAGTACTATAACCTAGTTTGTTGTAACAACAAGAATCCGGACCTCCATACATCCTTTCGAAAACATCAAAAAACAAAACATGGTTTGATGAAAACAACTGGTCGGGTTGTGTTTACCTGTTAGAAAATGGGTTTTTTTTTTTTCAATTGCATAATCTAAACCATAAATTCATAATTGTTGACAAAGCCTCTCTTGGATAATTTGCTATGTTTTTCCTTGCTTTTCTTTGGTTGCTCCTTTGTTCCTTCTTCTTTCCAATACCATGGTATGCTGACCTACATCCCTTTTTATTCATCTCATAACTATGATTGATTGGTGCTTCCCCTTGCTACACGCATATAAATAAATATGTATATAGTGCTATGAGAAACCTCTTTAACACTTTAGTTAACCATTTTTTTGTTTCAATTTCATGCTATTTTGAGAAAACGGGTAGCAAGGAACCAAGCATCACTAGTATCTGTTCTTAGTAGTAACTTCTATATAATTAGTAATTGGGGACAATTGTACTCTATTTTAGTTGTAACTAAGTAGTAAAAATCGTCAGCAGTAAACTAATATTGGTACTAAGTAATAACTCATCCCTGAGGTAATTAAGTAATAGAACCTCCTCACTAGTAATCGAGCTCATTACTAACTTGTAGATAAATAGTAACTAGTTTAATAGAAACCTTAGTAGGAACTTACTACGAAGTGCCAAGTGCACCATCATAATGTCACATTACCCTCATTTCCAATGTCACTTGTTTGTGTGCAAGTGCAAATTAATGTGTTTTGTACAACGGACGCCGCCTATTCCTTTAGCTATGAAAGCAATATTTATAAAATGCTCTCACTTATATACCATTTCAAATTTCTACCTACGGTAATGTGACAAGTTCTAACTCATGTCTTGCCAATCACAACTTTATAAGTTTTAAGCGCACAACTTCTAAGATCGAGCATTGATATCTTACTCATCTTAAGTCTATTTTGTACATCTTCTAGTTCGTTGAAAAGCTCTCGCATAGCAGAAAATATACCCAGTAATTAATAACTATATTAATCACAATTACATATTATTTGTATCCAAAGTTAACGAAAATGCATTTTCACTATTGTTTTTCAATAATCCCTCACATGAATGGTTGGTTATACAACATAACATCTAAGTATCACGTGTAATTTCAACAACTGAGTCTTGACTTTTCCTTATACAATACACTCTTAGCTCAACCAATTGTTGATTGACTATCGCAATGTATACATATAGCCGAGATAGGCTTTATCCATATTGGAATATCTTCCGTAAACTAATGTTGCCACTTCGCCTCTTCTTCGGGTTTATCCTTGGCAATAAACTCAGATTCCGTTATGAATCGAGTTATAACAATTCGCTTGGATGACTTGAAAGATATAATTGATCCTCCAAACATAATATGTAAGACCCGTCTCAATAAATATATAAAATTCGCATATTATATGAACTATTTCCACAAAACATTACATGTTTTTAAAACATAAGCTACACAAGGTAGTAATGATTCAATTCAAAATACAAGTCCATAGGTTAGTTTCAAAAGCATATTAACAAAAGCGGAAGCTAACGAGCATTCAGAAGGTGTTGGGTTCTTGGCGTTGCTAGATCTTCATCCGGGGTCTTAACTTCATAGTTACCTATCACACGATTTCATTCAAACGATTAGCAATCAAAACATTTGAATGAAAACGTTAAACACAAGAAAACAAAACAATTTTTCTAAACATGGTGCCCCCGTGCGTCGTGGAGGGGCAACCCAGCTCCCTCGCGTGGCGCGGGGGAGCAAAAAAGTTGACTTTTGTTGACTGGCTCCTCCGCACGTTGCGGAGGAGCCACTTTTCCAAACGTTTTCCAGAGCTGGCAGTTTTTACGCTTAGCCAATATTTTGCCAATTTTTCACCAATTTCCATCCAAACTCGACCAAATTTCAATTTTTCTTTACAAAAAGTTTTTCCCTTATATTTATAAGCCCAAATACACTACCCAGACCCGAATTAAGTTTTCACTTTTGTTACTTGGTTTGGCGTTTATTACCCAAACCAACTCGTTAGGAGGCGTTACACATCTTGACTCGTGCCTCCCATTTTCTTATTGAAGTTTTCCTCATTTTTTCCAACCATAATCTTCACTATGGTTGATTTTCTTGGATAAAACCTTAACATTCACTAATTCCTTTCGATTTGGTGTTATACCCAAATCGGCCCTTTATGAAACTTTGAGCTATTTAGCTCAAATCTTTCATACCCTTTATCAAGGCTTCTTATTATTTCCCAACCACAATAAAAATCATTGTTGATATATTGGAACAATACCTCGGCTTCTACGACCCTGCAGGTTGTTTATACCTTGGTTTTACATGTCAAACACTTAGTTTATTACCTTATAGACCACAAACGACCCGTTTGGTTTCCTACTCATGATTCTCAACAAGCACAAGTGACAACCATCCTTCTCATCAACTTTCGCCATGGTCCATGATCACGTTTATTCCCATTAGGCAATACCTCCGCTTCTATGACCCCGTGGGTCATCTATACTTCGGTTTTACATGCCATTTGATACGGTTTTGTCTAAAAACACTTTTCTTTCATTTAATCCCAAAGGAATTCTTAAATCAATTCTCTCTAGTATGTCATTTAGCATTTTCAACAACAATGTAGTATAGTAAAAACGTATCAATATAGCTACGTACCTTATAAATCACCTTTGACGTGCTTCTTTCCCGGCTTGGCTTCCCGAATCTTCACTTGACTTTCCTAAATTTAACCCAATTGATTATTAGAACACATAATCACTTATAGCCTTTTTTATCAACGATCATTTTCCATATTCTTAATGATTTCACCAAGGTTTTCATGAGTTAAAAGCATTTAGTTCTCACTTAGGCATATTATCAAACACTTGGTGTGCGTTATCTATAATTTATCATATTAGCTTAATGAAATTTGCCTACATAATCACTACATCATTCACAACCAAAAATCTCATACATGTTATGGCATCAAATTAACACAAATTTCAATTTATCAAAGCAAGTTATCAATTAATCATACAAGAATGGGGTTTTCACATCTTTGACAAAAACCACTTCATAACATCCTATCATGTATGACTTTCTACTCAATTCTCTAAATTATCGAATTTCTTCACAAAATCAATTAAATAAAATGGTTATAACTCTATTAAAACATCAAACAAGACTCAATTTCTAGGAATTCAAGCTAGACTCACAATCTACCATGAATCCTTCAACATCAAGATACCATATGAGAATCTACCACATACCTTTGGTTTGGATGATGTTAGAGACTTGAAATCTTTAGACATGCAAGACAAACACTCAAATTTCACCTTGATTTCACAACATTATTCAAATTTAGGTTTTTGGTGTTCTTCCCCTTCTCCCTCTATATTTGGTCGACCAGAACACACACAAGTGTGTGTATTTTTATTAATTTCAGCTTTTAATCATTCTGCTTCTCATTTGTCCAACTTTGGCCCCTTAGGTTTAGTTAGTTATTTAGTTTAGGCATCTCCTTCATATTCTATTATCACAAGGCCTTATAATTGACTAGGTTAAATCTTATCCTAGTTACATAATTCAAGTTAAATGCCAACTTAACAATAATAATATACTTTATATTTTTGGGGTGTTACATAATGACATGCCACTTGTTGATCTAAAATATTCAATATTAGAAATCCAATTCGCACCACAAATATCCTTTGGTCAATGTTGGATATCATGTATAATGCAATCTGCATTCGTGGATATGTCTCAAGTATCGAAGCAATCTCTTCATACTTGTCTAAATTTACACATTTATATTATGTTTGTACCTACTTAGTATGTATACAATATATGTTAAGTCATGTCTAGTACAAGTCATAAGATACATTAAGCTGCCAATGATCCTTGAATACTCTAAGAGAGATATGCCATCCCCTTTATTCTTCAATAAAAGGTGGTTAATATCAACAGGGTATGTGCTACACACAAGTTGGCATACTAAATTCCCCAAGGATCTTATTCACATAATAAGTTAAGCTTAAGATAAAGCCGCTCTCGGTTTCTATGTTTTTTATACCAAGAGTTAAATTCGTTAAACCCAAATCATTTATGTCGAACTTAGCTTTCAACATACTTTTAGTGGGTTTTACCATTTTGTCATTGCTCCCAATCATAACCAGAACATGTACATAAAGGCTATGTAACACCTAGTTTTATGGGTAGTAAATTATAATTAATTAAATTAGAATTAAGTGTGTGCAATGTAAAATAAAAGTGTGTATGAGTGTTGTGTATGATCATGATAATCTTGAAAATAGAATATGCACGCCCATGCATAGTGATAGGCATGTTCATGCATGGCTAAGTTTCTTGATATGCTTGACATGGGCTAAACTATGCACAAACATTTGGTTGACTATCCTCGAAAGCGTGCTTATGCCTAGCATATAACATGTTCATGCATTCATGCCTATTTTGGCATAATCATGTGCGGCATTTAGCACACTTATGCCTGTTTTCGCATAATGAGTGATAGCCTAATGAAAAATGAAGTCCCAAATGTTTCTTTGGTTGATTTTAGAGAGAGAGAGAGAGAGAGGGAGGGAGCATAGGTTGTGTTGGTTTTGAGCGTGAGAGTTGAGACTGATTTTGTGAGCCTTAAGAGAGTGATCTAATGAAAAATGAAGTCTCGGATGCTTCTATAGTTGAGTTTTGTGATGAATACTCGTTTTAGTCAAACAAGTCAAAACCTACTTAATCTAACTTGTCTTACATATGGCATTGGTGTGTGGATCAGGATAGTTAAATCCTTGTAATCCTGATAGTCAAGTTTTAAATTTACAAAAATGATAGATATCAGTTTTTTTCCGAAAAGGGTGTTGGTGGAAAAGTTATTTACTAAAATGGGAGATTTGAAAAATAATTACCAAAATAGGTGTTTTGCAATGGCTTTTTTCCCAAATTGGTGAGGGTGGAAAAAATATTTACTAAAATGGATGTTTTAAAAAAAGTATTAAAATGAGTGTTATTTCTTATTTCTTTATTATTAACTAATCTGTCATATTTTTTTCTTTTTTTTTCAATTAACCTAATATGTTTTTAATTTATTTTTCTCCACACAATTACTCTTTATATTTTATTTACTTTTTAACTACCCAATATATAACTCTTTTTTCTTAATGTTTTTTTCTTTTATTTTCTTTTACATTTATGTATGCTAAATCATTCTAATATGAAGTTTACTCCTTTAATTTTAGAGGTGTAAATGATTACTGAAGTAGTACGTTCATGTTCATTTATTTAACTTTAATCGAACAAACAATTGAACACAAACATGGTTTTCTTTTGGAATAATGGATTTTAATAATCCAAACTATTAGTAGTTGGCCGGCAACGGTCCCAACTTCAAAAATAGCCAGTAGTGGTCCCACATTTTCACATATTGTAAACTAATGGACTTTCACTAAAAAACCTTAATTTCTTTTTGTCTCTTTATCCTTTTCGGTTTAGTAAAGGTTCATTGGTTTACAATATACGAAAAGGTGGGACCACCACTGGTTATTTTTTAAATTGGAACTATTACCGGCCAACGATTAATAGTTAGGATTATTAAAATCCATTATTCATTTTCTTTTTCGTAAACGAGACATGTGTTCATCGTTTACATTGTTTACATTAACTGAATGAAATAAATGTTGTTTGTGACTATAAATGACTAAGTTGATAATAAAAAATAATAAAAACTTAAAAAGTATCGAGGTAGCCAATGAAATTACGAACCAATCAATCTACGTAAATATTTTGCCCACTGGTTGTTAATAAAATTTATGTAACTTTATGGAACACTATATTATGGGTTTTCATTTGAATTGGTAGTCAACTATACAAATAAAATAATAGTAAATGAAAAATCACCCTAAAAAAAGTTAAATTAAAACAGTAGATCAAAGACATTAGCATTTAAAAATAAAATGAATTCAACGATCTCATTTTGTTTTAACATGGGTTTCATTATAAAAATATATATAATAATTAATAAGTTAGTTAAAAAAATCTATGTAGTAAGTTAGATCAAAGAAAAGAATATAAATGTGACAGGTTAATTAAATAAAATTAGAAGAATTATAATAGATTAGTTAAAAATAAAGAAATATAGAAAAACACCTATTTTGTAATTATTTTTCAAATTTCCCATTTTGGTAAATAACTTTTCCACCCACACCCTTTTGGGAAGAAAAAACTCGATATACTACATGTAATGTTTCATATTTTTCAAGTTTTTTCCATTTTATTTTTAATTCATATTCTATCTTCAGTCCTTTGAAATTCAAGAATTGATCATAATGGAAATCACATTTTGTATTATTTTTGCCTAATTATACTTGGACAATACGTAAACATTCACAAATACGTGTTTTATATAAAACCGAGCCACACATCAAGACAATATTATCTTTTGAATATTATTCGTACATGTAATTATCATTCAAATACTTACTTGCATCTTAAAACCCTAAAACTATGCCTAACTATGAGTTTATTGCATAAAATAACACATCACACGAGTGCAAGGACCGAAAATGAAATTTCCCCCATCATAACTCTCAACTAACTCATTTAAAACCCCAACCACTTATCTCACTAATAAATACCAACTCCTAACACATTCCAAACACTTTCACCACTTCTAAATCACTCTCAAACACTCTCTAATCTTCCAATTCTTCCACTTTAGGTAGAAAGTTCAAGAACCAAAATAGTGAGTTTCAGTCTTCCTTCTTACACTTTTCTTCTTGTTTTTCTTCTTCTCCTTCCTTGGATAACTCCTATGAGTATTACCACATGTTTATGAAGGTAAAAAAAAGTTGGTTAACCACCATTTTCGAGGTCCAAGTGAGGATTTTTTTGTTAAACTTTATAAACATGTTCATCTTTACTTTGTTTTTGGAACATTTTCGCACCAAACTAAGTCACCAACAAGCTTCCATGTTGAAGGGCTTGTGTTAAGGTTTTGTTCCAGAAACATTAATGTTCATATGTCTTTTTTAAGTTCTTGTAAGTCTCTAAGCACTCTCCAAGTCATAAAGTGAGTAATCCTACACCAAGTCTCCAATCTCACAATGTTGGAAGTACTCGTCTAGGTGATACCTCACTTGGTTACATAGAAAATAAATAGTTTAGTTATGTTCTCCATACTAGTATTCATGACCATCCGAATCATTCATGTGGTGATTTTGTGCAATGGTAAAAATCTTGAGGTTAGTGGATTACCCTACCTCTAATACATGACTATAATATACCTAATAATATACATATATAACACTTCTAAAAACCGAACCATAATATCAACCGAAACCATGGTTGAATGCTATGTGTTAAGGTGAAAATTATCCTTGCTTTACACTCCTTATTTTGGACATATAATGGGTGTAACACTCATGAAAAACACAAACTAAAAATAGTGTCCAAATAAGTATCTAAGCAAGATATGTTTTATGTATTTTCATACTTATAAGCTTTCCATTTATATTCCAATCCCAAAATCCTTATACTCATACATCTTTTTTTACCATTTTAGGGTAAACTTTGGTGACTCCATCATTTAAAACCGTTCATCGCATTTTGTGGAAATCTTCGCAAATCGTGAGTTCGTAATAAACTTTACGGGTGAACACAGTGCAACGTGCATATGTGGTTCAACGTTTTTATGTTTCGTTCTAGATTTTGCGAGTTAACACAACGCAACGTGCGTTTGTAGTTCAACGTTTTTACGTTTGACAACGTCGTCACAACACGCAAATCCTATATCAACTTAGTTATTTTTTTCTATGTTTTATGTTTCTGCCTAATTTCTTCGCATTAACGCGTAGTAAATTCAGTGTTGGTGGTCGCTGACGGTTGTGTGGCATTGGTGCTATTTGGCACAAGTTTACATGGTTTAATTTTTTTACGTCTACTTTCGTTAGCTTTTTTTATTTGTTTTGCTTTACGAACTTTTCCGGTGTTGGAGGTCATTAGCGATGGTTTGGCAGTGATGCTACTTGGCACAGTTTTACGCCCTCCACTGCAATACGGGAAGGAGGGAGGTTAATACTAGTTATAACTACATAGTATATATTTTATCCTAATTTACATTTGTGAGTATGTGTATATATATAGTACATTTGAAAATACAAATTTTCCTAAGACGCCTAAGACAGATTTTCTTTTATAGGTACTATGCATTAGTTTTTAATTTGCCCTTATTTAAAAAAAAAATCTTACGAAAAAAATTCAATATTTAATACACATGAAATTATTTAATTCACTACATTAAATATTATGTTTTTATAATACTTTAAATCAAATTAAGATTTAAGTTTGTATTTATAATTTATATTTTTATAACAAACTATTATCTAAATATGCATAATCTTATTTATATACTTAAGTATATACTTACTAAACATTTAAATAAATAATAATATAATCAGTGTTTAAGGCTAGTTGAGTTAGATTGCGCTCTTCAAAAGAACTTCGGTAACTCCCGTTGCATTAAGTGGACCAACCCACTAGTTATATAAAAAATACAAATGTATATGAATAACTAATAAAGAATAGATGAGTTGAGGTTGTCGCAACCCCCGATCCCTTATCTGTCCTGGGAACGGGCGGACGGGAACTCAGATTTTCGGTGGTATCAGTTCGTTAATTTGGCAGCGGAAATTACATCAGGACCGTAGTTAGGAAATGTTTATCAGAGTAAAACCACCATATTTAATATTAATAATCACATGGGTAAAACCCAAGTTTCTTATTACAATACATGTATAGGGATAAACCCTATTTTATTGAATTTAAAACATCGTCTTTTAGGTAACTTTTATAGCCACATTTTTCCCAAGCCTTCAGTGCTCTCCAGCTGGCTTTTTACTAATTGGTTGTCACATTGTGTTACCTGAAACACGTTTTAAAAACATTTTTCAGTGGGAAATACTAGTAAGTGAATCCCAGTTTAATCAAGAAATATTTTATCAATTAAAACAGTATTGAGAGCGATCACATTGTTTATTTCTACACAATTACTCATTCAGTACTGTCAATCCTGACTTGTGGGTCATATTACACATTGGCTAACTCGTTGTCCAATGGTAATGTACTGTCATCCCGACTTACTACTCGCAGTAGTAAATTTTGTATACAAAACCCCAACATACCGGCAGTAATTGAAGAACTACAAAGGCTCAATCGCCGCTTAATCACATTGTAAAGCGTTAAGGTTTTGTAAAATATTACAAAAAGGTTAACAAAAATTGGATAAACTCACATTGCTATCTTAGACTTCGCGTAAGGGTTTCCTGGGAATAATCTATAATTTATACAAATGTACATAGGTTAGTATTATAACCCTTTCAAAATATTAATGATACCCTCCCCGAGACGGCATTCCAACAACTACGTCGGGCAGAACCACGACGGTTGTTACGGAACCCTAAATCAATCGGGCAGCGTATCTATTACGAAACTGGGGTTATAATACTACAACGGAGCAGAACCTCGCTAATTAGGGGGTATAATACCAGCTTTATAAAGCCTATATTCAGAAATTGTGATTGAGAAATGAAAATGGGACGAACTGAATTGAAATCTGATGCGTTCTATTTATAGGTGCTAAAACCGGGTCTCACGCGGCCCGCGTAACACATAAGCGGAGCTTACGCGGCCGGCGGCAAAGCTGGGTCAACGCGTAGCTCGTCCGGATCACCAACTAGACTTGACATGATGATGACACATGTCATCACCGGGCTGCGCACTATTTTCATCTCATTCGGCCCGCGTAAGTGTTAAGGTTAGCTTACGCGGCCCGCCTTAACTTAAAATTCCACCGAAATCAGTTCTAAGCCTTGATACCGCCCGCGTAAGGTTGGGGTGGGTCCTACGCGGCCCGCCTCAACTTATATTTTCAGTTTTTATTTATTTTAAATACTATTTAATATATTTCGGGCTTGGTTTTCACACACGGGGTGTATTTTAAGACATATTGGTACATTTTAAAATATACAGGGGTGTCGGTTTATGTGAGGATTACATCCTCCCCACCTTGTTTTAGAGCTCGACCTCGAGATCTACTAGAACAAGTGCGGATATTTCCTTTGCATCTTTGATTCAAGCTCCCATGTATACTCAGGTCCTCTTTTGGAGTCCCACTTCACTTTGACCAGAACTAGTCTCTTATGTTTGAGATTCTTGACTTTCCTGTCTTCAATCTGTAGAGGTCTTTCTACAAACTTAAGTTGTTCATTTACCTCTATATCCTTAAGAGGTACTATTAGTGATTCATCAGCTAAGCACTTTTTGAGATTAGATACATGAAATACATCATGTATTCCTGCCATTTCCTCTGGCAGTTGTAGCTGATAGGCTACAGGTCCTATTCTTCTAATAATCTCAAAAGGTCCAATATACCTGGGACTTAGCTTTCCCCTTTTGATGAATCTTAATATTCCCTTCCAAGGAGAGACCTTTAATAATACTTTATCTCCTACTTGAAACTCCAATGGCTTGCGTCGGTTATCAGCATAGCTCTTTTGTCGATCACGTGCTGCTTTCAGTCGTTTCTTGACTTGAATAATCTTGTCGGTTGTTTCCTGCACTATCTCAGGTCCAGATAGTTTCTTTTCCCCAATTTCTGCCCAACAGACTGGGGTTCGGCACTTTCGTCCATAAAGTGCTTCAAATGGTGCAGCATTGATACTTGTGTGATAACTATTATTATAAGAAAATTCTATTAAAGGGAAGTGATCATCCCAATTACCTCCGAAATCAATTAGACAAGTTCTAAGCATGTCCTCCATTGTCTGAATTGTTCTTTCGCTTTGTCCGTCCGTTTGAGGATGATAAGCTGTGCTTAGTTTTAATTTGGTTCCCATTGCCTTTTGGAAACTTGACCAAAACTGAGAGATAAATCGGTTATCTCTATCAGAAACAATTGATAAAGGAATTCCATGTAAAGAAACAATTTCATTTACATATAATTTGGCTAGCTGTTCCATACTAGAAGTTTCCTTCATTGGTAGGAAATGAGCTGACTTGGTTAGCCTATCTACAATCACCCAGATTGTATCATTGCCTTTCTTTGTTTTGGGTAATTTGGTAACAAAATCCATTGTTATAAATTCCCATTTCCACACTGGTATTTCTAACTGTTGTAACAAACCTGAGGGTTTCTGGTGTTCAGCTTTAACTTGTGAACAAGTTACACATTTAGAAACATAAGCTGTTATGTCCTTCTTCATTCCTATCCACCAGAAATTCTTTCTTAAATCTTGATACATTTTATCATTTCCTGGATGCATCGTATATTTGGACTTATGGGCTTCTTCTAAAATACGGTGACGTAAATTTCCTAATTTAGGTATCCACATTCTATTTTTGTGGAATCTCCAAATTCCATCTGTTCCTTGTTCTAATTCTTTAATCATACCTTTCAATTTTTCAGTATCATCCTTGATTACCGATTCTTGTGCTTCTGTTATCTGATCATTTAAATCTACTTGTAGATTTAATTTAAGAGAACATACCCTTTTTGGCTTTTCATGATACTTTCGGCTTAAAGCATCTGCCACTACATTTGCTTTTCCTTCATGATACTGGATATCACAATCATAATTACTAAGCATTTCCATCCAACGTCTTTGTCTCATATTCAACTCCTTTTGCTTGAAAATATACCTTAAACTCTTATGATCAGTGAATATGGTAAACTTACTACCATATAAGTAATGTCTCCAAATCTTAAGAGCAAAAATTATAGCTCCTAACTCTAAATCATGGGTTGAATAATTCTCTTCATGATTCTTAAGTTGTCTAGATGCGTAAGCTATAACCTTTTGACGTTGCATTAATACACATCCATAACCTAATTTGGAAGCGTCACAATAGACTACAGAGTCTTCAGTTCCTTCTGGTAATGCTAATATGGATGTATGGGTTAATCTTTGCTTAAGGATTCTAAATGCTTCTTCTTGTTTTACTCCGCATTCAAACTTAACAGATTTACAGGTTAGCTTAGTCAAAGGAATGGCTATTCTAGAAAAATCTTGAATAAATCTTCTATAATAACCAGCTAATCCTAAGAAACTTCTAACCTCGGTTGGTGATTCAGGGGTTTTCCATTTAGTAATCGCCTCGATCTTTGTGGGATCCACATGAATTCCTTCATGATTGACTAAATGTCCAAGAAACTGTACCTGTTCTAACAAAAACTCGTATTTTGAAAATTTAGCGTAAAGCTTTTCCTTTCTTAATAGACTTAAAAGTGCGTGCAAATGCTTTGCATGGTCCTCTTTACTCTTAGAGTAAATAACAATATCATCTATGAAGACAATTATGAATTTATCCAAATATGGCTTACATATTCGGTTCATCATGTCCATAAATGCAGCTGGGGCATTGGTTAAACCAAATGGCATGACAGTAAATTCATAATGGCCATACCTTGTTCTGAATGCAGTCTTAGGAATATCCTCTTCCTGTACCTTTAATTGATGATATCATGACCTTAAATCGATTTTTGAGAAAAATCGAGCTCCTTGTAGTTGATCAAACAGATCATCGATTCTTGGTAATGGGTACCGATTCTTAATCGTGACCTTGTTTAATTCACGGTAGTCAATGCACATACGCATTGATCCGTCCTTCTTTTTAACAAACATTATCGGCGCTCCCCATGGCGACGAACTTGGCTGTATAAATCCTTTTTCTAGCAATTCATCCAATTGTTTATATAATTCTTGCATTTCTGCAGGTGCCAAACGATAAGGTGCTTTGGCAATCGGTGTTGTTCCTGGTATTAAATGGATTCTGAATTCAACTTCTCTATCTGGAGCTCGCCCTGGCAATTCTTCTGGAAATACATCTGAAAACTGAGATACTACTGGAATATCTTTTAAATCCTTTCCTTTAGTGTTAGTGATTATGGAAATCAAATACGCTATAGAACATTTTCTTATATAACTTGCAGTTTTCATCACAGAGATGAATTTTGTGGATCTAGATGATTTATCTCCTTTAATTGTGATCGTTTTACCTTTTGGTGAATTTACTTGAATTGACTTTTGATCACATAAAATACTGGCTTTATTGGCTATTAACCAATCCATTCCTAAAACAACATCAAATCCTACCAGATTCATGGGATAAAGGTTTGCAATAAATTTCTGATTTAAAATTTCTATGCTTGCTCCCTGCAAGATTTCAGAAATCCTAACAGTTTCTCCATTAGCTGTCTCTACTAAGCATTCTTGTGGTAGTTTAGTTAATGACTGATTTAGAAATTTGCAAAATGATGTATTAATAAAACTTTGGTTTGCACCAGAGTCAAATAATACTTTAGCAAAAACATCATTAACTAAAAACGTACCAGCTATGACATCTGGAATCATCTTGGCTTCATCTGCAGTCAGAACAAATGCTCTAGCATTTTGAGTATTCTTGTTGTCTGTAGCGGGAGCTAATTTTGGGCAATTAGGCTTAATATGACCTTGTTCTCCGCAGTTGTAACGTATCCTGTTATTAGCTTTCTTTCTGCAATTTTCTTTCTTGTGTCCCGATATTTTGCAAAAGTTACAGTATATGGAACATCTTCCTGAATGCTTTCTTTTGCAATTCTTACAGTAAGGTGTAGAGGTAGAACCTATATTTTTCCCACGATTAAAATTTCCAGAACGAAATTCTTGTGTGAGCTTCTAGGTTAGGTTCCTCCTTTGATCCTCTTCTCGGGTACGGCCTAATTCATCTGTCAAGGTGTTTGCTAGTTCTACAGCTTCTTCTATAGTTTGAGGTCTAGCTGCCTTGACTACGTGTCTTATCTCCCCAATTAATCCCCATATATAACGGGAGATTAACACTGGTTCTGGTGAAGCAAGAATTGGTACTATTCTAGCATATTCGAAGAATATTTTAGTGTATCCCTTACTATCCACACCAGTCATCCTAAGGTTTAAGAATTTGTTTGATATCTGTTCCTTCTCATTGGGTGGGCAGAATTTCCTTCCTACCTTGTCCTTAAATTCTTCACATTCCATGTTGTAGGTTCTATCACTTCCTCTTGATTGGAGGATAGTGTTCCACCATTCTAGCGCTGAATTCTTAAACAGATTAGAAACAAACAATATCTTATCTTCTTCAGCACACTTGCTTATTCTTAAGACTGCCTCAGTCTTCTCTATCCAGCGTAGGGTTGCAATGGCCCCTTCGTTGTCTGAGAATTCCATTGGTTTACTAGACCATAATTCTTTATAAGAACAACCGTAAGACACGGTTCTTCTCCTTTTGGGAATGGGCACTTGCAGTACGGGTCCATTGTTCACGCTGTTTTCTGGTTCGATTGGTCGCTTACTGCTATGCTTACTTTTATTATTCGCTTCTTGAATTGTTTGAATAATAAATGGCATTGCATCTATGATTCCTTGTGCCACTATATGTTGAACGGCACTATTATCCATTTGGTTTCCATTGTTATTGATGCTTGGATTCTCATTAACCATGTTAATGTTACTCTGGTTATCATTATTCAGATTTCCTTGATTTCCTTCGTCGGCCATCTGAATTTTAAACATTTACCCCATATTAATATCACAAGATAATATTTAATATAGTTAATCACATGATACGCAATCTAGCCAAAAACGTCGATCATTGCGACTTTTACTCTATTTCCATATACTATTATGGATCTATTACACACTAGTACTGAAATAAAAATTACAATACCAACAGAAATAGAATCACACTAATAGTAATAGGCATCCGTACACACATATTTTATTTTATTTTTATTTTATTTTATTATATTATTATTACTATTACCGTCTTCTCCATCACATCATGGATATGGATTTATCTAAAAATTCATATTGCGCTCATCGTATTTCCATACGAGTCGCTCTCCCACCTGTCGCATTCTCTCACTACTTTCTAGAATTTCCTCACAAAATGTCCTAAGTTCTTGTACGTTTTTTGCACTCATTGGGGGTGCAGGTTCTAGGACTGGGTTCGGAATCTGGGGTGCGGGTTCCTGGTATGGGGTGAAAGTGCCTGAAACCGGTAAGGATCTTCTAAGATCTCCCTAATATATTCATCATGATAATAGGGATCTAAAGGGTCCATACCTGGATAGGCTCCTATGTTCTGTATGGGTGTGTCTTCATGTAGCTGGTAACGTTGCACAAAGTCCCTATTATCGTCCCACCAGGGGTCGTAATTTGGGTCTAGGGGGTTTGGTGCTTGTACCCTAGGGATTTCCTCTGGGTTGAAGTCATGCATCTCCACTTGGTTTTCATGGTTTTCTATCTCCATGGGTTGGTCTGGGATTGGTGGTTGTGGGGCTACTAGTTGTTCCAGACTTAGGTCAGCAGCAGTTGTAGCTAGGATATGGAAATTGGCTAGGCTTCTATTAAGCATATCCTGTGTATGGGCATCTGTTTTTCGCTTAACGTCTGCTAAGGCTCTTTGCTGTTGCAACTTTCGCATTCTTTTCCTACGCGCAAATGCTTCCTTACTGAACCATCCTCGTTTCTTATGAGGGAATGGCTCTTCTGACTGAGCTTTAAAGGCAAACATCCCTTCTTCCTGATCAGCAGAATACCCAGAAAGAGCAGGCTGTGAAGAGGTACCTTCACTCCTAGCTGAATCAGACAACTGACGACACATGTCTGAGGGTCCTTGATCACTCATACTGTAAACTAACAAATAGTCAAATAACACAAAACATATAATCACATAAATTATTTCCTAACACAAAATTTAGATTTTAAGTGTCAGCAGAACACTTCTTTGGCTTAGACCTGTGGCTAGGCTCTGATATCACCTTCTGTCGCAACCCCCGATCCCTTATCTGTCCCGGGAACGGGCGGACGCGAACTCAGATTTTCGGTGGTATCAGTTCGTTAATTTGGCAGCGGAAATTACATCAGGACCGTAGTTAGGAAATGTTTATCAGAGTAAAACCACCATATTTAATATTAATAATCACATGAGTAAAACCCAAGTTTCTTATTACAATACATTTATAGGGATAAACCCTATTTTATTGAATTTAAAACATCGTCTTTTAGGTAACTTTTATAGCCACATTTTTCTCAAGCCTTCAGTGCTCTCCAGCTGGCTTTTTACTAATTGGCTGTCACATTGTGTTACCTGAAACGCGTTTTAAAAACATTTGTCAGTGGGAAATACTGGTGAGTGAATCCCAGTTTAATCAAGAAATATTTTATCAATTAAAACAGTATTGAGAGCGATCACATTGTTTATTTCTACACAATTACTCATTCAGTACTGTCAATCCTGACTTGTGGGTCATATTACACATTGGCTAACTCGTTGTCCAATGGTAACGTACTGTCATCCCGACTTACTACTCGCAGTAGTAAATTTTGTATACAAAACCCCAACATACCGACAGTAATTGAAGAACTACAAAGACTCAATCAACGCTTAATCACATTGTAAAGCGTTAAGGTTTTGTAAAATATTACAAAAAGGTTAACAAAAATTGGATAAACTCACATTGTTATCTTAGACTTCGCGTAAGGGTTTCCTGGGAATAATCTATAATTTATACAAATGTACATAGGTTAGTATTATAACCCTTTGAAAATATTAATGACACCCTCCCCGAGACGGCATTCCAACAACTACGTCGGGCAGAACCACGACAGTTGTTACGGAACCCTAAATCAATCGGGCAGCGTATCTATTACGAAACTGGGGTTATAATACTTACAACGGATCAGAACCTCGTTAATTAGGGGGTATAATACCAGCTTTATAAAGCCTATATTCAGAAATTGTGATTGAGAAATGAAAACGGGACGAACTGAATTGAAATCTGATGCGTTCTATTTATAGGTGCTGAAACCGGGTCTCACGCGGCCCGCGTAACACATAAGCGGAGCTTACGCGGCCCGCGTCAAAGCTGGGTCAACGCGTAGCTCGTCCGGATCACCAACTAGACTTGACAGGATGATGACACGTGTCTTCACCAGGCTGGGCCACTATTTTGATCTCACGCGGCCCGCGTAAGTGTTAAGGTTAGCTTACGCGGCCCGCCTTAGCTTAAAATTCCACCGAAATCAGTTCTAAGCCTTGATACCGCCCGCGTAAGGTTAGGGTGGGTCCTACGCGGCCCGCCTCAACTTATATTTTCAGTTTTTATTTATTTTAAATACTATTTAATATATTTCGGGCTCGGTTTTCACACACAGGGTGTATTTTAAGACATATTGGGACATTTTAAAATATACAGGGGTGTCGGTTTATGTGAGGATTGTTACAGAGGTCAAGCTCAAGTCGTAGAAATAGAGGTCGAAATGAGATAAGCTCGAGCTCACTTAAGTCAAACGAGTTGAGTTCAAGCTTAGACGAGCTACCGAGCTGAGAATGGGGTCGGTTAGTTTACACATCCATGTGTGTAACGCTAGAGGGGGGTGTTTAATGAGAGAATCTATATCTATATTATATAATAAAAGAAACCAATGGAAGGACACATGTCATTCATTGAAGCCATCTATTTTATAGATAATTAATATCAGTTAAAAGATAATTATAAAATTAAATACAGTATAAATTTAAACAATTCATATAGGAGATAATATAATATTTTAAAATGTTTATCAGATATCAAAATTATTTATCCTGAAATTAACAAAAGATGTACGCTAAATATAAATTAATATAATGTAAATGATTTATTTATTTTATTAAACTAAAGTAGTTAAGGGTAGAACCTATTTCAAAAATGTTTATAAGGGGTAAACAAAAATATTAATCAATGTTTATTGGTTCTATACTTTTATTTTCGTGTTCAATTCTCAACTCAAATACGGTAATCACTATGTTTACGTGACATTTATAAGAACCATTAACGCAATCACCCAATCCATCGTATATCGAGTATATCCGTTAGTTTTTTTAAAGATATAAATTTTTATTAGATTCATTCAACCAGTGTAATAAACGAGGTTTTTTTAAAGATATAACATTTTTATTTTTTACTATGCAAAATTACATTTATGCAACTCGTGTAATACACAGGGTTTCTTAAAAATATTTTTTTTTATTTTGTAGTATATAAAATTAGATTTATTCAATCCATATAATACATTGAGTTTTTAAAGATATAATTTTTTAATGTTTGGTATATCAAATTACATGTGCTCAACCCGTATAACATATGAGGTTTTTGAAAATGTAACTTTTTTCATTATTTAATATATAAAATTAAATTTACTCAACCCGTACTATACACGGGGATCTCTAAGATATAACTTTTTTTATTATTTAATATATAAAATTACATTTCTTCAACCCATGTAATAAACGAGATTTTAAAATATATATTGTTTTATTATTTGGTATATAAAATTACATTTATTCAACTCGTGTAATACACGAGGTTCTAACCTAGTATTAGCTATTTATTGTTTAATTGAGGAGAAAATATTAATTATTTATTTATAAAAATATCTTTTATAGTTTTAATTTTAATTTTGTGACTGAATTGAAAAAGAAATGAATAACTAATTAATTTTCGTAATACAAGTAATATGGAATTCTCTGGTAAGTTCTCATTACCTATATATTACCAATATATTACCTATATATTAAAAACATAAGGTATTGAACAGTAACAACATATATATTTTATATATTTTTTATATGTTAATAATATAACATTACCTATACATTAAAAACATAAGGTATTGAACAGGAACAACATATTATATATATATATATATATATATATATATATATATATATATATTATATGTTAATTTATCTATACATTAAAAACATAAGGTATTGAACAGTAACAACATATATTATATATATATATATATATATATATTTTATATGTTAATAATATAACACAATTTTTAATATTAAAGTAAATATATATAGTTTTTTATACTTTTATTCTTTTAATATTACCTGTACTTTTTATGGTGGATAAGTTTTGTGTCAACCGACACTTATATCGAAAATACATGTACGGTCTGGTTCGTTATCGATACATGAAGGTAACAAACGACACCAGCCTGGTACAGTTATTGGTACATGAAGGTAAAAACCGGCACCAGCCTGGTACAGAAAACGCCAAAAGTTGGTACCGAAATGATTTTGAAAATCTTTTAGTTAGGGAAATTCGGTACCTCTACCCGGTACCATTTGCTCATCTCTGATCGTGGGTACCATACGAATAACAACGGTATCATGCAACTTTTTTTTGTTTATTTTATTCAACTTTTAATGATTTCTTTTTTTCAGTTTCAGGGGTAGGGATGAGCTTGATGTTAACCGATACCGACACCGAAAATACCAGTTACGGTACCAGTATATGAAGGTAAAAACCGGTAGGCGCCAAAAGTCGGTACCGAATTTGTACTTAAGATCTTTCGGTTCGGGAAATTCAGTACCGGTACCCAGTACCATTTGCTTATCTCTGACCACAGGTTTCATACGAAAAACATCATTACCATAAAACTTTTTTGGTTGATGTTCTTTCAGTTATCTTTTAGTGTTTTTTCTATATCTTCTTTTTATTCTTGTCAGTGGTTTCGTGCTTAACGCCCTCGTAGTGATTTCAAAACACATGTAAACACAGACAAAATAACAAAAGATGTTCGCCGCAACACGACGATTGTGAAAAAACCTAGTTTGATTAATTCTCGTACATTTTGGAAGCCCAATTTTCATTTCTCGTACGAACCCGTACCAGTTAATTATTTAGTGAATTATACCAAAAAATTTGACACCTCATTTGACAAAATTCATAGGGATAATGTTAATAATTCGTCTCCTCTTATCCTCAATAAAGCATATCCTGTTACATTAAATTGAATAACTGATTATCAAAATTCGCCTGAATATTACTATTTTTTTATTAGATTGAATTATTATTGTTATTTATTGTAATTATTGTAATATACCATAATGTACTTGAATCATTTATTCAACTTAGTTAAACATAAATATGCTTTTAATTATATAAGATAGCAATAGTTCATGCTTGGTATTGACTTATTCAATCATTTTTTTAATTATATAATATAGCAATAATTCATGCTTGTTATTGACTTATCATTTTTAAGTCATTATATTATATGAATCATAGAGGCCTTGCGCGTAGACTCCGTGTTACTTTTTTATAGTTTAATTATTTTAGTTTCATATAATTGCACAATTTATTATTCTGGGAACGTAAAGAGATTTTTTTTTAAGTTTAGATAATTCATCAACATACCCACCTTCTAGATAGTGGCCAGGTAAGTCTTCGTTTGTGTATTTTAAGCTTCGTTTGAAGTGTATCTTTTATTAAGAAGAATGCGAATGAATACATATTTAGATTAACTGTATCATATAATTGGCCTTAACGTATATTACGTACGTGATTATAAATCGTACGTTATAAAAAAAGCGCATGCATAAAATATGCAAAATTGCATGTTGGTGTAGATGAGGAAATCACATATGGGGATGAAAACAAATTCGCATGTGTGTGTTTTATCAGAAATCGCATGGTGAAGATAAAAATCGCACGTTAAAAAACAACCGCGTATGCAATGTACGTTAAGCCATTTTGTACGTTAACTCATATATATATATATATATATATATATATATATATATATATACATATAGAAACAGGATCAGGAAAAAACGGTTGGAAGTGTGAAAACGGTGAGAACGGATCCTGGTCGGACACGTGGCAGGGGCGCTAAATGACATACAGGGGTACGATTGTCATTGTCCACATTCCCCTCCATAAATCGCGTTATAATTCTGTTTCAAATAAAACTCCAAAAATTTCGTTTTAGCCGTTATCTCATTTCCAAGCTTTCGAGATCTGTGGCGTTTAACGTGGATTACGTTCTACAAAGTAATATTTGATGACGTTTCCATATGTGTTCCAGCAAATCATGCAACACATATGCAACAGATATGATGTTTTGTTCTTTATGCTTGTTTCAATGTCGTTTTTTTTTTCAAAGTAATAGTTGACAATGCGTTTATGTTTCAATGGCGTTCTTTATATATCCAATATTTGGCGTTTTCATTATTTGTTAACAAATAGTAAGAACTGATATTTTGCGTTTTCATTATTAATGTTAATTTTAGTTTGGGATCTAATATATTCTTATGGTTTACGATCAATAGCATTTTACACCTGATTAGTTTTAAATGTTTTGGAGTACTATTTGTAAATATCAGTTCTTACTATTTGTTAATTTGTAAACATCAGTTTTGTTAATTATGGCGTTTTCATTAACAAGTTTTATTTGTTAATTATTCAACTTATGGTGTTTTCATTAACACGTTTTATTTAATATTGTTAATTAATCAACTAATGGTGTTTTCATTATGGTGTTTTCAATTATATGTTTATTAGGTCTTGTTTATTATTCAATTAATGGTGTTTTCATCGATAACGTTTTAAGGAGACATTTTCTATTTTAATGGCGTTTTTCTTAATTTGTTCTCACTGTGTTTTCTCAGACAAGGGTGTTTCTTCAAATGAAAGGTTTTGCCCCAAAACTGGTTTTCCATTTATCATTCCCGACGTTAGTGATGAGATAAAGCCCAAAATGGACATGATATTCCCAAGCCTCGATGATTATTATTCAATGTATGTTATGTATGCTACGGCTTGTGGTTTTTCTATTAGGAAAGGGATTGAAAAGATAAACGCCAAAGGAAAAAAACATAATAAGTATTACATGTGTACGAGATCTGGGGTATATAAGGACAAGAAGGTTGATACGTTGGACCCGAATCAAAAGGAAAGGAATGAGCGATCCAACTTTTCAAAGAGGACTAGTTGTGGAGAACATTTATGTGTAATATTTGAGGCTGGATCATGGAAAGTCTATAAGTTTGTTGAGAAGCACAACCATGATTTTGTTGAACAGCCTGATAAGCATTTTCTTCCATCTGAACGACACCTCACTCAGCTCCAGAAGCATGTTATACATAGCATGTCTAAGTTGAATTTGGGACCAGTTAAGGCGTTTAATGTAATGAAGACTTGTTTTGGCGGTTTTGAAGACGTGGGTGCAAGTAAAGTTGATTTTAAGAACTACAAGAGACAAATTAACTTGTTTATAGGGGAATACGATGCTGAGATGGTTGTGAGACATTTGGATGAAAAAAACAGTCCCAGCCTAATTTCTCGTACGATTACATCACAGACGAAGAGAATCGTTTGAAGGGAATTTTTTGGTGTGATGATCAATGCAAATGTAATTACCACATGTTTGGTGATGTGATTTCGTTTAACGCCACGTATCGTTCCAACAAGTAATATTTATAATTCTATTTTTTCTGTTTTTTGGCGTTTTCACTGTTTAGATGCATTGGTGTTTTGCTCTCGTTTCATTTTTTCAATGGCGTTTTCAAATGCAGATACTCTATGGTGTTTGTACCGTTCACTGGTATAGACAATCACCATTACAATGTTACATTTGGTGCTGCATTATTGGCGTCAGAAACTGCTGATACATATATATGGTTGTTGAGAGTTTTTCTAAAAGCTGTTGGTTCTCAACCAAAAGTTGTTGTCACTGACCAAGATCCAATAATGAAGAAGGCTATTTCTGTTGTATTTGTTGAAATGAGGCATCGGTTATGCATGTGGCATGTCACACCCCCAAAATACCACCTAGGGAACGTCCCTGCTAGGCGTGTGACGATCTAACAACGAGCCACTACTTACATTGAACCCATACAAGTTTATAAATAAAAATCCTTAAATATTAATGAAAACACCATCATCAAGTTTAAATGAAAACCAACATGTTCAGCGGAAGCAAATAATCAACCAAGTTAAACTATTTCAAAACCAATATATAATGTCAAGAATTCAATCACGAGAATCTCTCCAGTCGACCCATGACCACTCCTGCTACTCCAGACAGCAAGTTCCCAAATCCAAGATACCTAACTACCTGCGAGCATGCAACAAGTGTATCAGACAACGCTGGTGATTTCATAGTTTTACGAAAACGTTGGTTACCAAGTGTTTAGTTAATCCATTGAAGTTAATGTTGATAATATCCCGAATACAAGACGGCTCCTGATTTACATTTCCCTTTCCCCAATGCTCCTATCAAAGCATTAGTCATGACTAGGTCCTTAGTTCAACACCCGTCCTCCCAGGTACGGGGTGAGGTTGCCAAACCTAACTAGCGCTACCAACTAATACCTTGTTACCTCTCAGGTAACCAAACAACAAGGAGGGACTTTAATGGTGATAGGATGAGTATATTATCCAACATTCCAGATTTACCCAAAAGACATATTCCTCTCAGGAATACCCATGATTTACCCAAAATCAATCCCTCTCAGGGATACCCAAAGACTGTCCCAACCACCGGGACGCATGCTCAAGAGGAATGAACTCACCTTGGTTTTGCTCGGTTAGACTAGTTACGTCTTCAAGTAGCTCAAAACAACCCTAACATGGTTTATCAATAACAATAAGTTTCGCATTCGTATTGAATCACGTATTTTGTCACATATTACACAAGTTGTACTTATGAAATACACACATAATTTTACACGTTCTATCCGTTAACTTCGTCATATATTATCCAAGATAATGTCGTTTATTCACACAGCAGATGTTCGTGCCTAACACATGTTTACTTTACGAGCCCAAGTTACAAATAACACTCAACAGTCCATAATCAACGTGCGGCCCAACTGGGTGTGTGTGATAAGCTAAATCCCCTAAAGCCCAAAGCAAGTTATATACTATCGGTCCAATTTCACCATTTAACATACTCATTCTAACCAATTTTCAGTTTAACTTGAATGCATAATTACCATTAAGTAAATCTTGAAATCATGACTTTATTCTTGTCACACATGCATATCTAATCGCACAACCAGTTTGTTCATATCATCATGGTGAACTTTCTATTTATCATCAATTCATTAACCAAGTATAATCACAACAAACCAGATTCATCTTTACCACACCTAACATATATACATCCTCAATTCACATAACAATAATATACCTAACACATACTTTTGATCGGCCCAGATTGCAAGAAAAGACTTCGGCCCAATGGCACATCTATCCAAAGTAGCAGCCCAAATCAATTTCCATTGTGCTTCAATTGCTAGGGGGGTCCGATTGGCATATTATACCCAAAACAACGCCCACACATATTACTGATACATATAATTCATGATACATCACAATACAACCTAACAAGTAGCATAAACATCATCCAACAGTAACCATCTAATTGAGCCGAAGCAAGCATCGTTTCACTTATTATTCTTTTATAACCAAATTACCCATCTAAGTGATACATGGTTATCATGCAAATGTGCCAATCTAGTTCTTGCCCGCCTATTATTACGCATAAATCCATGCCTCGGCCGTAAACAACATAACCGAACAACATCAGACCCATTACCATTGTTATTGACACAATACATGCACATACAGTTAAGGTTTATAAAATTTCACATTAAGATTACACCTAAACAAGTATACCAGATCATCAACTTAGAATTTGCATATATCATGTGCAATTTGATTGCCACTAAACAACCACAAACGATAATCATCAAACAACTTGCAAAGAAATTCACTAACCCAATAATAAGATTGACTGGAATATTGTTTCGTGAGAAGGGGGCGTCTGCCGTCGCAAGTTGGGTAAGGAGAAGTAGGGTTTGTTGTAGTGATTTAGAGATTAATCAAGATGTTTACGTACATGGATTTATAAAAGGAGTAACAACTAAATTAAAGTGGGCCGCTTAATAAGTTTACTCCGGCTACAATCTTTGGGCCGAGTTATCAAGACACAAAAGGACAATCAAAGCACACAAAGAATTAATTGGGCCTTGGGCCGATATGGTGAGTGTTGTGAGTGCTTGCAAGGTATAGTTATAAAGCCCAAAATACACGCGGCCCAACAGTTTCTGATAAGTTATTTAACCGTGAAATCAAACGTTTAAGTTTAACGGAGTTAAGATCACAAGATTACACGTCACTAACCTTGAAAGTTCGGGTTGTCACGTCATCCCCAACTTGAAAGAAATTTCGTCCCGAAATTTGTCAAGTAAGCACAGAGGAGTGAAGTGAGAAATCAAGATTGTTGCAAGTTTTCCCCAGGTGCCACCTCATCCCCAACTTAAAGAGGAATTTCGTCCTGAAATTCACCAGTTTGACCAGCATTAGATTGGTCATTAGGAAAGAGTTGAGGATACTTAAGCTTCATCTGATCCTAGCGTTCCCACGTGAACTCCGATCCACGTCTTGAGTTCCAATGAACTCTCACAATCGTTATACGACTATGTTAACGAACCTTGACTTCCTGGTCCATGTGTTCGATAAATTCCTCCAGTAAAGGTATCGCACGTGTTTCATCAGACAACCACTGCCTTAGATCCGAAACATAAATGACATCGCGTACGTTACCCGATTCGTCGGGTAACTCGAGTTTGTAGGTTACGCTACCAATTCTTCCCAGACTGTTGAATGGTCCATCGTGACGTCAATTAAGCTCGCCATGCTTCCCAAGCATTCCACACCCTCCCATGGTGAGACTTTCAACATGATACGATCGCCTACAGCGACCTTCCAGCGTTTCCCAAGTTTATCAGCTTTCCTGACGGTCACGCGTTGCCGCCAATCGACTCCCGATCCAAACAACCTTCCCAAGAGTTTTGAGTACCAGTCCTGGACCAGTAATTAAGTTGTCAATCATCACAGTCTAACAAGAAGGTTGGCATTATTGTCTATGTAATGCCTCAACAGAGCTGTCTGGTTACCAAGATGATAACTGCCGCAGTAGTGCTCACCCATAGGTAAGAGTCCTTCCAATTTGCACCAAATCCCGTCACACACATGTCTTCAAGTGCCAGGAGAGTTCGTTTTCTCTGATCGTTTGCCCAACGGCGATAAACAATGCTCTGATCCTGACGTGAGCCAAGTGTGTTGTGTATTGCCTGACATAAATCATGCATAGATCAAATTCAAAGGTAACAGGAGTTGGCACCTCGTGCCTAAAAGCCGCCTCTCTTAGAGGAACATTCACAACTGTGAAGACTCGTCAGTTTTCTTGATTGCAAGAAAGTGTGCTGGTAACTTGAGTCCATCAATGATCACCCAGGTGATAATGTTTCCGTTTCGAGTTGTAAGTAGACTAGTGACAAAATCCATGGCAGTATGTTCTCATTTCCATAGATGTGTTTCTTTTTTTTTTTTTTTTGAACGGCCAACAAACTCAATCCCGAGCACTCTCGGGGAACCCACTGGACAAACGGAGTACTCCGAGAGTAACCTGAGTCCACCACCAATTCCGGGGAAAACCCGGTAACCCACCCGCCCGTAGGCACGACGGTGAAATTACCGGTAAAACCCGTTTGGCTCAAGGATCCAACCCAGGTTTCCCTGGGTCTCCTATCATTGCCCACCAGTGCCTCACTCTGCACCTAGTGGGAGTCGAACCTGCATCTCTCAAGAGAAATACAAGTCCTCCACCACTTGATCTAGAGATCATTGGCCCATAGATGTGTTTCTGGTTGCTAATATCCCACCTTGACTTTCCCACATGTCAAACATCGTTCCCATGCGTGGCTATGTGGTCCTTCAGGCCCGGTCACCCGTACATGGTCTTCAGGTTTTAATACATCCTACCAAAACTCAGATGAGTAGGATATCGAGGCTCGTGTGCTTCGCCTGCACCAGTTCCCTAAGGTTGCTGTATAGTGAGGTCCATATTCGTTCCATGAAGTTGCAAATATCGTTCGACCTGCCAAAGGTTGCTTCCCCATGCCTCACATGGGTCAATCTTGAGAGCTCTCTTCCTTCAGTTCTACAATTTGAACAAGGCGAGTCTGATCAGGTATGTTAAAGTCGATAGCGAGCTGCAAAGCTCGTGCACGTCCAGGTTTCACGGTCGTATTCATTCAAAAGTTCCACCCAGCGTTGCCATCACATGTTTAGCTCTTTTCAAACAAGGGTACACGGGAGGCCTTTGTGATCGGTCTAAGTGGTGCATTCGGTACCGCCCAAGTAATGCCTCCAATTTAAATCCAAAGACTACGGATTCCACCGCAGGTCGTGACTCGTGCAGTTCTTCCTATAGGTCCACTACGTAAGTCATCACTTTCTCATGTTGCATCGGTGTGTAAACATTGCAGAGTCGGGATTCGAAAGCTGAAAAGACGTCCTCATGTTTTGTCTTTCACGAACACAGCACCCTACTGTTCTAAAGAGATTTAAGCTGCGCGATCTTCGAAAATCATGTGGTGAATCTGCGATAGAGTCTAGTGTGACCAAGAAATTGCTGCATCCTCGAAGGGATCTTTGGTGCCGAACAATATCTAACGAAATGGGTCTTTAGCGAGATCCATGTGTATTCCCACTTCGTTGATCATATGACCAAAAAGGTATCCCTCGAATCCAGAAGTTACCTTTAACAAGACTTCGCGCGGAGTGGCTCCTCCCTCAGGAGCTCTAAAATAAGATACAAATGCCACCCATGAAGTTCCTTCCTCTTAGAAATGATCCAGAACGTCATCCATAAATACGGTCGATTCACGTGGTCCATAAAGCTCCTGGTGTGTTGATTAACTCAATGGTCATGGTGTACAAAGTCGCAATGGCCGTATTGCGTTCGATATGCCGTTTCAGGAACATTCTCCTCTTGGTCTTCCGTCAATACATGGTCGAGCCAAACAGTTCTTGATGGTTACCTTGCTGAGTTCTGGATAATCAGTACACATACGAAAAGGCTTTATCTTCCCGAATATAGTTGGGGCTCCCCAAAGCTAACAAAAACTATGTCCAATAAAACTCCTGTCCAACAGTTCCTGTAGATAGTCCTTGCAACCCTCCTGGTGCAAGACGGTATGTAGCACGAGTAATCAGGGCTGCCCCTGTCGTGAGATCAAACTGAGATTCTGCCTAACAGTGGTGGAAGTAAGTCTGAAAGCTCCTCGGGTAGCACACTGAGAGGAATCATGAACAATTGGTGGATCCTCGATCCTCCTTTCCTTAGCCTCAACATCAGTAACGGTTGCTAACGTAGCGGGGTGATCCCTTCGTAGACACTTCTAGGGCTTCATAGTTGAAATGGCGCTAACCTTTGCACCACTATGTTGCTTTAGAACAAACAACGATTCTCCACACAAAATTTTCTCCTCACAAGGTATGTCTGCGCGATTTCTGACTAACCAATCCACACTAACTACTACATTGTAACCATCAAGGGTAGTAGAAGGAAGGCCGATGTTGAACACTTGTCCCACAAGGTCGAGTTTGCATCCCAACAAACCTATGAGGTTTCGATTGTCTTGCCCTCAGTCAATTCCACAACAGGTTCGGCTTCAAGAAGCGTCAGGGTTAAACAGAACAGAGACGAAGCGATTTGCTACCCATACTAGCTACCATGTTGCTATTATCCTGGCGTCTCCCACGCCATTCCTAAATGCCCTTCCACGAGCATCGTTCCCAGTGTTTGTTGTTTTCGTTACGAGAATTTCCAGTATTGTCGTCGTTCCCTTGGTTGTGTGTCGTCTTGATTTAACAACGGCCAATCCATGTCGTAGGCACCTTCGTTTTCATACTGTAAGCTACGATTACGAGCGCCTCAATGTCGCCGTGATTGTTGCCCTTAATGTCGCTGCTTGTAACGGGGTCCTGTGACATTTCACCAAAAGGGTACATCTTTCACATTTCATGTCACGTACTAAGGCACTACTCACTGCGTGGGAAGTAACACATTTCACTCTATAGTCATTTGTCATTGCTTATGTCCCAATTGATTCGTAGGAGTTGACTCCCATGAGTCGCTGGCTAGGGTTAAGGATTCGATTGAAGTCAATTTGCTGGTGTTCGTTGCCAGTAATCAAGGTCGTTCTAACACTAAGGTTGCTACGCTCATCCTCTTGTCCATCGTTCTTGCAAGTTGACTGAGTAATACACAGTGTGTTTCCAAGGCGTTGCAGAAGTGATCACACTTCAGGGTCTAAGACGTCAGTACATTGAGTTCCCGTAAACAAAGAGGAATGAGAGTGGTACAGACTAATCGTTGACGCTGCAACATCCAACCCAGGGACGTTTGTACAAGCACCTAACATTCTACACAGTTCGCTAGGCGTTCAGGTGGGTGTTCAGGTAATACTTGATAGCACCATGATTCGAAAGGATTCAGAGAGAAGTGAAAAGGTCACGTTCAAGTAAGAAACAATCACTGCTATGACTCCTATAGGCTTGTTATGTTTCACATTGATCAAAGAACAGAGCAGAACCCTTTTTCACTTGTTAGGCCTCACTGGGACTCACATGCACCCCACATTATTATTATGTGTGCACCCACAATAATATTGTGATTTGCATGCTCATCTCAGTTCATCCTAACTCACCTCAAATGGTTTCTCAAACTCAAATGTCAAACAAAGAATATCACAAAACAGGGGTCACGAATCTCTAGGGTAACACCACACTATCAATCACTAAACATATGCAAGTAATACATGAATTCATATTGTTGGGCTAAACGTGCAATCACATGCAATATCATATGAAAGTGTTCATTAGTTATGCAGAATAATGAGTAAACAAGAGATGAACCTTGCAGTCTGGAGCTGAGTGTCATGGTCGTATTCAGAACTTGTTCGGTTATAGTCTGGTTTTATAAAAACGTTTTAAAACCAAGTTCACTATAACCAGTGGCTCTGATACCAAACTGTCACACCCCCAAAATACCACCTAGGGAACGTCCTTGCTAGGCGTGTGATGATCTAACAACGAGCCACTACTTACATTGAACCCATACAAGTTTATAAATAAAAATCCTCAAATATTAATGAAAACACCATCATCAAGTTTAAATGAAAACCAACATGTTCAGCGGAAGCAAATAATCAACCAAGTTAAACTATTTCAAAACCAATATATAATGTCAAGAATTTAATCACGAGAATCTTTCCAGTCGACCCATGACCACTCCTGCTACTCCAGACAGCAAGTTCCCAAATCCAAGATACCTAACGACCTGCGAGCATGCAACAAGTGTATCAGACAACGCTGGTGAGTTCATAGTTTTACAAAAACGTTGGTTACCAAGTGTTTAGTTAATCCATTGAAGTTAATGTTGATAATATCCCGAATACAAGACGGCTCCTGATTTACATTGCCCTTTCCCCAATGCTCCTATCAAAGCATTGATCATGACTAGGTCCTTAGTTCAACACCTGTCCTCCCAGGTACGGGGTGCGGTTGCTAAACCTAACTTGCGCTACCAACTAATACCTTGTTACCTCTCAGGTAACCAAACAACAAGGAGGGACTTTAATGGTGATAGGATGAGTATATTATCCAACATTCCAGATTTACCCAAAAGACATATTCCTCTCAGGAATACCCATGATTTACCCAAAACCAATCCCTCTCAGGGATACCCAAAGACTGTCCCAACCACCGGGACGCATGCTCAAGAGGAATGAACTCACCTTGGTTTTGCTCGGTTAGACTAGTTACGTGTTCAAGTAGCTAAAAACAACCCTAACATGGTTTATCAATAACAATAAGTTTCACATTCGTATTGAATCACGTATTTTGTCACATATTACACATGTTGCACTTATGAAATACACACATAATTTTACACGTTCTATCCGTTAACTTCGTCATATATTATCCAAGATAATGTCGTTTATTCACACAGCAGATGTTCGTGCCCAACACATGTTTACTTTACGAGCCCAAGTTACAAATAACACTCAACAGTCCCTAATCGTTTCTCGGCAACATGCGGCCAACTGGGTGTGTGTGTGATAAGCTAAATCCCCTAAAGCCCAAAGCAAGTTATATACTATCGGTCCAATTTCACCATTTAACATACTCATTCTAACCAATTTTCAGTTTAACTTGAATGCATAATTACCATTAAGTAAATCTTGAAATCATGACTTTATTCTTGTCACACATGCATATTTAATCGCACAACCAGTTTGTTCATATCATCATGGTGAACTTTCTATTTATCATCAACTCATTCACCAAGTATAATCACAACAAACCAGATTCATCTTTACCACACCTAACATATATACATCCTCAATTCACATAACAATAATATACCTAACACATACTTCTGATCGGCCCAGATTGCAAGAAAAGACTTCGGCCCAATGGCACATCTATCCAAAGTAGCAGCCCAAATCAATTTCCATTGTGCTTCAATTGCTAGGGGGTCCGATTGGCATATTATACCCAAAACAACGCCCACACATATTACTGATACATATAATTCATGATACATCAAAATACAACCTAACAAGTAACATTAACATCATCCAACAGTAACCATCTAATTGAGCCGAAGCAAGCATCGTTTCACATATTATTCTTTTATAACCAAATTACCCATCTAAGTAATACATGGTTATCATGCAAATGTGCCAATCTAGTTCTTGCCCGCCTATTATTACGCATAAATCCATGCCTCGGCCGTAAACAAAATAACCGAACAACATCAGACCCATTACCATTGTTATTGACACAATACATGCACATACAGTTAAGGTTTATAAAATTTCACATTAAGATTTCACCTAAACAAGTATACCAGATCATCAACTTACAATTTGCATATATCATGTGCAATTTGATTGCCACTAAACAACCACAAAGCATAATCATCAAACAACTTGCAAAGAAATTCACTAACCCAATAATAAGATTGACTGGAATATTGTTTCATGAGAAGGGGGCATCTGCCGTCGCAAGTTGGGTAAGGAGAAGTAGGGTTTGTTGTAGTGATTTAGAGATTAATCAAGATGTTTACGTACATGGATTATAAAAGGAGTAACAACTAAATTAAAGTGGGCCGGTTAATAAGTTTACTCCGGCTACAATCTTTGGGCCGAGTTATCAAGACACAAAAGGACAATCAAAGCACACAAAGAATTAATTAGGCCTTGGGCTGATGTGGTGAGTGTTGTGAGTGCTTGCAAGGTATAGTTATAAAGCCCAAAATATACACGGCCCAACAGTTTCCGATAAGTTATTTAACCGCGAAATCAAACGTTTAAGTTTAACGGAGTTAAGATCACAAGATTACAGGTCACTAACCTTGAAAGTTCGGGTTGTAACATGGCACGTGATCCATAAACTTTCTCTAAAGGTTGATTTTCTTATTTTCATGTGTTTGGCGTTTTAAAATATATGGCGTTTTGCCATTCATAACTGTTTTTCATGTTAGTTTGTTATTTCTAATGTACGTATTTGCATGGCGTTTTCATGTTATATATAAGTTGGTGTTAGGCTATGCAATTCCACCAATTTCAAAGAACTTATTTGTGGTGTTGTGTGGACGGATATTCTTACACCCGAAGAGTTTGAATCAGGATGGGAAGAGGTTATTGGAGAGTTCAATTTAGATGATAATGATTGGCTTTCTAATATTTTTGCACTTAGGGAATCTTGGATCCCTGCATACTATAGAATGGAGGAACTGTCGGGCCTTATGCGTACGACATCGAGGTTGGAGAGTGAGAACCATTTTTTGGTCAAGTGTGCAATTCAAAATCTACTCTTGTTGAGTTCATGACTCATTACGAAACTGCAATAGAAGCACAGCGTCACACGCACCGTAAAAATGATCATGAATCCCGATACAAACGCCCGCAGTTGAAAAGTAATTATAAAGTGTTGGAGAGCCAAGCTGCTGACATATACACAAAAAAATAATTTTTGTGATATTCAAACTGAACTAATCAGGATTGGGGATTGCTTAAATCAACGTTATGAAGAGCAGTCTGATGGGTTTGTTAATTTCTACATAAATGATTTCCAGCAGCCTTGTACATCCTTATTCGAGGTAAACAATGACGTTTTTTGGGTATTTTATTTTGGTGTTTTCTGAATATGGCGTTTATTACATTTTTAAACATTTAAATTTTTTTTGCATGGAGTTTTTCGTGTTTGTTGTTTGATGGTGTTTTATACAAACATTGTCTGCTTGGCGTTTTATACATACATTGTTTTTTGTGTTTTTTCAGGTAATGTACCGTAAGTCTGATTGCATCGGCACTTGCTCATACAGGCGTTTTGAGTAGTTTGGTTTGCTATGTAGACATATATTTTATGTTTTGAGAATTTTGGATATTAGGGAATTTCCAAAATAGTACATTTTGAATAGATGGCGTAAAGAGGCTTCGCCAAATTGCTCTTCTAATTACTCAATGAGTCGTGAATGTATGACCGAGCTTAATCATGATGTGCAAAGTATGATGCGAGAAATTATTTTTTCAACGGAGTATACTTTGAACAGTTTATCTGGTAATAAAGAGGAGCTATCCTTATACAAGGATCATGTTCAATCTTATATGAAAAAGGTTCAAGATATCCATATTGTTGTTCATCCTCCTAGTCCTAGGGATAGATTTGCGGAGATAACATGTCAATATCAAAACGATAAGAATCTAATAAGAGTCCCTGTTGGGTATAATTCGAAAGGTTCTAGATCTCGCAAGCGTTTGAAATCCAAACAGAAGGAAGCAATCGAAAAAAAAAACAAAAGGGAAGCCCGAGGCGAAAGAAAGACAGTGTAAGAATTGTAAAGCTTTCGGACACTACGCATCGACATGCCAAAAGCCCTTAATTAAAAGAAAATCGACATGGTCTTCGAGAGCAAGTGAAGATTAGTTTGGCTTTTTTGTATTTTTTTTATTTTTTAGAACACACAATATAGGCATTTGGCGTTTTATATTTTTTATATATCATTTTTATTGTTTTTTCACATTTTTTCCACTTTTTGTGCATAACATGTGATTTGGAAGTTACATAACAAACCATAGAAGATCGGACACACACATAAACACCAAAAAAAAGAATACCTTTCAGTAAATAAAAATACCTTAAACCTCTAATTAGGTGAGGATTAACTCAATAATATTTTGCTGATTGAGATAGACAACATTGTTAATCCTCACTTAAGAATGTTGTCCAACCCATTCAGTGAAACTTTATCGAGAACAAAACTAAATCTCCAAGAAATGACGTTTGTAATATGTGATTTTAGAACTTTTTGGCGTTTATAAATTGAATGGTATTTAGTAAAATATGGCGTTTGTTTTTTGTGTGATCAAAGGAAGGTCCTGAGATGTTGTTTATATAAGACGTTTTTGGCGCGTAGTTTAGGCAGAAATTTATTATAATAGATGTTAGTAGTGAAGCTTCCGTCGTTTCAGTTACTGTTTGTTCAGCTTTATCTGTTAAAGCTGTAGGTGTCCTATCATTAAGTGGCGTTTTGTATGAATGACATTTTAGATAAAGAAGACAAAATAAAACTAATTAACTCTTGTAAAGTAAAATAATGTTATGGCGTTTGAAACACAAAGTTTGGCGTTTTGTATGAATGGCGTTTAGATAAAGATGATGTGTATGGCTTGTAGTTTAAGGCGGGAATTTTAACGGCGTTTTAATCATGAGTTTGGCGTTTTGTATTGGAGCACTAAAAAGACTCTTTTACCCTTAATGAAGCGCGTGCACGTAATAAAATTGATGTTATTTATGAAAATGCCAGCACGCCAATCTAATCCATAGATTGTTTTGATCCAACGATGAGGGGCGTTCTCACCGTTGTCACACTTTTAGGCGTTTTCCCTAAATCATGTCCCTATATATATATATATATATATATGGGACCGCTAAAATGAAAACCACCTCCAGTTGTAAGAACCATGAGAACTTTTTGATCCGGGGCGAGTTGGACCAAATTTTTTTTTTCATAAACGTAGATGCTTGTATTATAAACACATTTGTAAAAAAAATTCAAAAAAAAATGTCGTGTGTGTAGTTTTGAGCACCACAAGTTTGTTTTTACGGGTACCGTAAATTTTATTTAAAATTTACGGTACCCGTAAACACAAACTTGTGGTGCTCAAAACTACACACACGACATTTTTTTTTACAAATTTGTTTATAATACACGCATCTACGTTTATGAAAAAAATTTTGGTCCACCTCACCCCGTACGGTGTAGTTCTCATGGTTCTTACAACTGGAGGTGGTTTTCATTTTAGCGGTCTCATATATATATATAGAGTAAGGTTCATGTGAGAACCACCCTTTTGCAAGAATCACGAGAACAAATGTGAACACAACAAAATAAACCTACCCCACCACCACCTAAAAACCTAAACATCCACCCCCACCCCCACCTCACCACAACCCAAAAACCTAAACAAACCCCCCAAATATATATATATACCTCACCAAAAAACCCTAACCCCCCCCCCCCCCACACACACACACCCTAAAAACCTAACCCCCCAAGCTAAGGGCATGTTTGGCTAAGCTTTTTGAAACAACTTATTAAATTATTGGCTTTTTAAAAAGTTATAAGCTCTAAAATGATGTTTGGCAATGATGGTGTATGTGAGGAAAAAAAGCCAATAAGTCAATAAGTCACTCCATACTGACTTTTCCAAAAAGCCAATAAGTCAATAAGTTGTTTCGAAAAGCTTAGCCAAACATGCCCTAAATGTTAAAAACCAAACCATAAAGCTAAACCCCACAACTAAATGCTAAAAAAGTTTATTTTATTTTATTTTTTTAAATCGCTAAATTACGTTGATTCAAAAAAAATTAATAAAAAATTGTGTTTTTAATTTTTTAGGTATTTTTGGTTGTGTTCACACTGGTTCTCGCAATAAAGGGTGGTTCCTAACGGATCCTTATCATATATATATATAGAGGGGAAGGTTTAAATGAGAACGCTAAATATTGTGAGAACCGTGAGAACAAATGAAAAAACCGCGAGAACTTGGTAAAAAACAATTCGAATTAAAATTTTTTTTCTACACTTATCATTATTATTCGAATACAATGTTATAAATTTAATTTACACGTTTAAATTTACGTGAATTCGTAAATAAAGAAAATTTACACATGTGTAAGTTTGTCATTTACACTTGTGTAAATCTGTTATATTTACACATGTGTAAAAAATCTAAAAAAAGTGATTTTGAAAGAAGAAATGAATTATTTGATGTTGTAAATTCTTTTTTCGATGTTGTATCTTAATTACAATGAGGGTTGTCTTAAAAAAAATTGGTTTTGATTGGTTTTTTCATTCATTCTCACGGTTCTCGCAATATTTAGCGTTCTCAAGATAACCCTCCCCTATATATAGATATATATATATATATATATATATATATATATATATATATATATATATATATATGTGTGTGTGTGTGTGTGTCCAAAAACCGTTTCGTCTGATATATATGTTTAAGGATATAATAAGTGTATATATATCTTTCCTTGTATACTTGTCCATGTACCCATGTATGGGTAAGTGTATACATGTAAGTATATAATACTTTGCCAAGTTTCTTGTGTGTTATTGTATCTTGCACTTTTGTGTAAGTATTAATTTAACAAGTATGTCCTAGATCTTCTAAATACATACAAGTAACACATAAATATATACACTTTAAGAGTGGACACTAGTGTAGTTTGCGAACTGAGCAAACTAATCCTGGCCATACATATGTGTAGATCAATGGCCAGGATTTGATGATGAAATACACTAGTGTATTTTACGATTTGATGACGAAATGCTAGCCATCCACGTGTGTAAATCAATGACCAAGATTTGTTCACTCAGTTCGCAAATACACTAGTGTTCACTCTAGAACCCCACCCTTTATGGCTATATATATATAAGTTCCTTTTAGTTTAAGAAAACACTAGTATGTTTTTAAATTAAACTTTTCCACCAAAAAATTGTATAATCATGATTAAGTGTTCTAATCACATTTTTAGTCTTGTACACCTTTTGTTAATCACACTTTAATCATGATTATATTTTTAGAAAATTTCGCCATAGTAGCCCTTAGGGATGCAAACGAGCCGAGCTATTCGCAAGCCACTCGAGCTCGGCTAAAAAAAAGCTCGAACGAGCCGAGCTTAAATGAGCTCGAGCCTAAAAACAAGCTCATTTAGTAAACGAGCCCGAGCTTCGCTTGTCGAGCTCGAGCCGGCTCGCGAGCCTAAATGAGCCTTCTGTTTATATATTTTTTATTAATATATTAAACATATATTTATATAATAATAATTACCATTTGTATAAATATAAAAAATAACTAAATTATATGTATTATCACAATCACAATCACTCGTACCCGGTAAATCCCACAAATAACAAAACTACTTGTAGGGTCTGGGAAGGGTGGGATGTAAGCAAACCTTACCTCTATCCTAGAGATAGAGAGGCTGCTTCCAGAGAGACCCCAGCTCGAAAACAAACAACAGACAACAAACTAAACTGCAAGACCATAAGAAAAAAAGCAACCAAATTACACAAGCAATAATGAGATAGTAGCATTGTAAAACATAAACATATAAAACATCAAGAAAGCACATATATATACAATACCTGCATCAAGACAGTCACATGCATAGTCACCCTAGTGTTTAGGAAAATCTATACCCCTAAGACCCAACTAAAGCTCTAGAGTACCCTCCCCAAAAAAAACTTTAACCTTAATCCTATGCCTCCATGAACTTCTATCCTGGACCATGTCCTCAGGGAGGTGCAACTCTATATGTATAATAATAATTATAATTAATATAAATTAATTAATAAATACTAAACGAGTCGAGTCTGAGCCAAGCTCGAGCTTGAAAAATTACCTTCAAGCCGAGCTTGAGCTTTAGAAATAAAGCTCGAATTGAGTCGAGCTCGAGCTTTCATATGTTAAACGAGCTCGAGCTCGAGCCTAGTCGAGCTTGGGCTCGGCTTGGCTCGTTTGCAACCCTAGTTTCCCCTATATTAGGGATTTTCCACGTTTTCAAAACATATTTTAAACCAATTTTCAACTCAACATAATCATCAAAACTCATCAAAGATCAATCAACATAAATTTATATATATCAAGTTTCATGAACTTTTATATCTAAAATGTAAGATATTTCAAAACAACTTTTTCTCTTAAGTACATCCATGATTTTACCAAGTTTATATATACCTTTTGTATACTTTTCCAAGATCAAAGCGAAGAGAATGGGTTTTTAGATTTAACTTTATACTTTCCAAAAAATCATTTTAAGACTATATTAAAGTTCATGATGCTTCATGTTTATGGATCTTGCTAGATCTAAACGTATACTTGTTTAGATGTTATTTTTAACTATGAACTTGCAAGATCCTTTGTTTAAACATAATATACAACAATATTAACACTAAGATCTACCATAAATTTACCAGAGCAACAACTATATAAGTAGATTATATTATTTTGTTTAGGGTTTCTTGTATTTTTAAGATGAGTTTCAAGATGAGTTTCTTGTACTTTCATAATCTACATGTAACAAGAAGCTTAAGTGTAAGATAAGGAAGCTTACTACTAGCACAAAGGCTAGGGATGTTCTTAAGATGAAGAGATGAAGAAGATGAGAGGATGATGAAGCTCCTAGACTTGAGAACAAAGCTTCTTGAATAGCTCCACACTTGAGAACACCTTAGAACATCTTCAAAAGCTCCATGGATTATTTTGTGGTTTAAAACCGACACTAGTTTCGTTATCGGATAAATTACTGGCTTATGTAACGATACTTGGTAATTTAGAGATTTACATTCTAGTGGTATATAAAATATCCATGTTATCGTCGATGACCATTAACATGATTTAACGATCTTAAAATGCCCTTGTATTATATATTTGTGCCCGGTTTATGTAAATTGTAGCGTTTGTAGATCGAATCGGACAATGTAGATGTTTATACATTTTTCCGAAAAGTTATAAGATTACAAGTTGTTTCCCAAACTAGGGTTTTGTATAAGAATTACTTTGGACATGCTTTCATATCCTATTTTTGTCATTTTAGGGAGTACCAAAACTCTCCTGCATGAATAGTGTGTTCGCATTGTCTACCAACGTTTTCGAAAATTGTTTTTATCGTTCGTGATGTGGTGAATGCGACGATATTATAGGAAATGTAAATGTATATCCTGGGATTGCTAGACTTTATTAGGACTCAATTATATAAACAATAAATCTAATGCACATAATTATATATGTAAATAGTGATTAAGTTGTACGGAATTACCAGTTATTTTGCCGTTTCTCACACATTTGGTGCTGCACTATTGACATTAGAAACTGTTGATACGTATATGTAATTATTGAGAGTGTTTTTAAAAGCTATCGGTGATCAACCAAAAGCTGTTGTCATTGACCAAGATCCAACAATGAAGAAGGCTATTTCTGTCATATTTCTGGATACCAGGCATAGGCTATGCATGTTGCATATGATGCTTAAACTTTCTCTAAAGGTATTAATGTTATTTTTTTTCCTTTTCCCCTTTTTTGGCGTTTTAAGATGTTTGGTGTTTTTCATCCATAATTGTTTTATATTAGCTTAGTATATTATTTTTCATTTTTACTTTGGCATTTTCATATTTATGTAGGTTGGTGTAACGTTATGCAATTCCACCAACATTAAGGAACATATTTGTGGTGTTGTATGGACGGATATACTTACACCTGAAGAGTTTGAATCAGAAAAGTAATTAAAAAGTGACGGAGAGCCAAGCTTTAGAGATTTACGCCAAAAGCATCTTTCAAGATAACTAATCGAGATTTAGTACTACATAAATGCTCGTTATGAAGATCAGCACGATGGGTTTGTTAAGTTATCATAGCGTTTTCCCATCATGCCCTGTAGTTTAATGCGGGTGTATAATGTGTTTTTTGCTTAATGGCGTTCTATCAATATACTTTGGCGTTTTCTTGATATGTGAAACATTTTTCTTGTATTTGCATGCATTTTTTATGTTTTGGGCTTTATAGTGGGTAATCTGAATTTAGTATGGCGTTTTGCAGATAATGTACTGGAAGTCTGATTGCACTAGCTGTTGTTCATGCAGGTGTTTTGAGCAGTTTGGGTTGTTATGTAGACATGTATTCTATGTTATGAGAAGTTTGGACCTGTCACACCCTGATATTTCCACGTATTACCGGTGGGCCCGGTGGGGAGTACCGTGACGTAGTTGATATCATCATAGTCAATAATCACAGTTAATGCACAGCAAAAGTCTTGAAAGTAAAATTATTAATACAAACCGAAACACAAAGTATAATTAAATATTATACAAGCGGTTGTATGTGGATCCACATGTGGATCTAAAACATAAAGAAAATATTGCTCGACAGACTTTAAGTATTAAGAGCTTGCAAGACTCTTTATCTAATAGTCAGGAGCTTCAAACCCATTTCGCGTAGTAGCCCTTAGGGATGCAAACGAGCCGAGCTATTCGCAAGCCACTCGAGCTCGGCTAAAAAAAAAGCTCGAACGAGCCGAGCTTAAATGAGCTCGAGCTCGAGCCTAAAAACAAGCTCATTTAGTAAACGAGCCCGAGCTTCGCTTGTCGAGCTCGAGCCGGCTCGTGAGCCTAAATGAGCCTTCTGTTTATATATTTTTTATTAATATATTAAACATATATTTATATAATAATAATTACCATTTGTATAAATATAAAAAATAACTAAATTATATGTATTATCACAATCACAATCACTCGTACCCAGTAAATCCCACACATAACAAAACTACTTGTAGGGTCTGGGAAGGGTGGGATGTAAGCAAACCTTACCTCTATCCTAGAGATAGAGAGGCTGCTTCCAGAGAGACCCCAGCTCGAAAACAAACAACAGACAACAAACTAAACTGCAAGACCATAAGAAAAAAAGCAACCAAATTACACAAGCAATAATGAGATAGTAGCATTGTAAAACATAAACATATAAAACATCAAGAAAGCACATATATATACAATACCTGCATCAAGACAGTCACATGCATAGTCACCCTAGTGTTTAGGAAAATCTATACCCCTAAGACCCAACTAAAGCTCTAGAGTACCCTCCCCAAAAAAAACTTTAACCTTAATCCTATGCCTCCATGAACTTCTATCCTGGACCATGTCCTCAGGGAGGTGCAACTCTATATGTATAATAATAATTATAATTAATATAAATTAATTAATAAATACTAAACGAGTCGAGTCTGAGCCAAGCTCGAGCTTGAAAAATTACCTTCAAGCCGAGCTTGAGCTTTAGAAATAAAGCTCGAATTGAGTCGAGCTCGAGCTTTCATATGTTAAACGAGCTCGAGCTCGAGCTCAAGCCTAGTCGAGCTTGGGCTCGGCTTGGCTCGTTTGCAACCCTAGTTTCCCCTATATTAGGGATTTTCCACGTTTTCAAAACATATTTTAAACCAATTTTCAACTCAACATAATCATCAAAACTCATCAAAGATCAATCAACATAAATTTATATATATCAAGTTTCATGAACTTTTATATCTAAAATGTAAGATATTTCAAAACAACTTTTTCTCTTAAGTACATCCATGATTTTACCAAGTTTATATATACCTTTTGTATACTTTTCCAAGATCAAAGCGAAGAGAATGGCTTTTTAGATTTAACTTTATACTTTCCAAAAAATCATTTTAAGACTATATTAAAGTTCATGATGCTTCATGTTTATGGATCTTGCTAGATCTAAACGTATACTTGTTTAGATGTTATTTTTAACTATGAACTTGCAAGATCCTTTGTTTAAACATAATATACAACAATATTAACACTAAGATCTACCATAAATTTACTAGAGCAACAACTATATAAGTAGATTATATTATTTTGTTTAGGGTTTCTTGTATTTTTAAGATGAGTTTCAAGATGAGTTTCTTGTACTTTCATAATCTACATGTAACAAGAAGCTTAAGTGTAAGATAAGGAAGCTTACTACTAGCACAAAGGCTAGGGATGTTCTTAAGATGAAGAGATGAAGAAGATGAGAGGATGATGAAGCTCCTAGACTTGAGAACAAAGCTTCTTGAATAGCTCCACACTTGAGAACACCTTAGAACATCTTCAAAAGCTCCATGGATTATTTTGTGGTTTAAAACCGACACTAGTTTCGTTATCGGATAAATTACTGGCTTATGTAACGATACTTGGTAATTTAGAGATTTACATTCTAGTGGTATATAAAATATCCATGTTATCGTCGATGACCATTAACATGATTTAACGATCTTAAAATGCCCTTGTATTATATATTTGTGCCCGGTTTATGTAAATTGTAGCGTTTGTAGATCGAATCGGACAATGTAGATGTTTATGCATTTTTCCGAAAAGTTATAAGATTACAAGTTGTTTCCCAAACTAGGGTTTTGTATAAGAATTACTTTGGACATGCTTTCATATCCTATTTTTGTCATTTTAGGGAGTACCAAAACTCTCCTGCATGAATAGTGTGTTCGCATTGTCTACCAACGTTTTCGAAAATTGTTTTTATCGTTCGTGATGTGGTGAATGCGACGATATTATAGGAAATGTAAATGTATATCCTGGGATTGCTAGACTTTATTAGGACTCAATTATATAAACAATAAATCTAATGCACATAATTATATATGTAAATAGTGATTAAGTTGTACGGAATTACCAGTTATTTTGCCGTTTCTCACACATTTGGTGCTGCACTATTGACATTAGAAACTGTTGATACGTATATGTAATTATTGAGAGTGTTTTTAAAAGCTATCGGTGATCAACCAAAAGCTGTTGTCATTGACCAAGATCCAACAATGAAGAAGGCTATTTCTGTCATATTTCTGGATACCAGGCATAGGCTATGCATGTTGCATATGATGCTTAAACTTTCTCTAAAGGTATTAATGTTATTTTTTTTCCTTTTCCCCTTTTTTGGCGTTTTAAGATGTTTGGTGTTTTTCATCCATAATTGTTTTATATTAGCTTAGTATATTATTTTTCATTTTTACTTTGGCATTTTCATATTTATGTAGGTTGGTGTAACGTTATGCAATTCCACCAACATTAAGGAACATATTTGTGGTGTTGTATGGACGGATATACTTACAATTGAAGAGTTTGAATCAGAAAAGTAATTAAAAAGTGACGGAGAGCCAAGCTTTAGAGATTTACGCCAAAAGCATCTTTCAAGATAACTAATCGAGATTTAGTACTACATAAATGCTCGTTATGAAGATCAGCACGATGGGTTTGTTAAGTTATCATAGCGTTTTCCCATCATGCCCTGTAGTTTAATGCGGGTGTATAATGTGTTTTTTGCTTAATGGCGTTCTATCAATATACTTTGGCGTTTTCTTGATATGTGAAACATTTTTCTTGTATTTGCATGCATTTTTTGTGTTTTGGGCTTTATAGTGGGTAATCTGAATTTAGTATGGCGTTTTTGCAGATAATGTACTGGAAGTCTGATTGCACTAGCTGTTGTTCATGCAGGTGTTTTGAGCAGTTTGGGTTGTTATGTAGACATGTATTCTATGTTATGAGAAGTTTGGACCTATCACACCCCGATATTTCCACGTATTACCGGTGGGCCCGGTGGGGAGTACCGTGACGTAGTTGATATCATCATAGTCAATAATCACAGTTAATGCACAGCAGAAGTCTTGAAAGTAAAATTATTAATACAAACCGAAACACAAAGTATAATTAAATATTATACAAGCGGTTGTATGTGGATCCACATGTGGATCTAAAACATAAAGAAAATATTGCAAGACTCTTTATCTAATAGTCAGGAGCTTCAAACCCATTTCGCGTAGTACCTGCACTTAATCTTTATGAAAAATACGCCAGTTTACACTGGTAAATACAATTAACTGACTCTTTTGAAAAGTGTTTATAAAATTGATTTGGATGCACTAGGCCTAAAATCTTTTATAACTTGGGACAATTATATAAAATAATCTTGTATACAGATTTATATGTTTGTCATCCGTTCAGGGCCCGGTTAGAAGAGCCGAGACAAGATTAATAGACACACCACTAGTATAAGCCCACAAGAAGTTTCCTCACGAGTGAGATACCGTTTTACATACGCAACTGTCAGGTGTATGCCTACACCCCGTGCTTAAGTCGTGGCCATTTCAAATGAATGAGCCGAGGATATCCAGGACACGGTCATATTAACCCCCAAAGGCTTTGTATCAAACAAAACAGATTAAAAGGGGTTATCTCAATGATTTAACCACTAATCGATTAAATATTAAATACCCGACCAAGCGGTAATAATTTACCGTATCCTAAGCCCGTATAAGGGAAAATAAGTTAAAAGTATTTACCTGAGCTAAAAATGTAAATTATACTCAGCCGTATATTCTAATCAACAAGTGGAGATAGATTTTACTGGGCTCCTAATCTAGAACGATGGTTTTAATAACCTATTAGATTCCTAACGGGTCTTATTTAAGTTGTAACTTAGACCAGTTAGTTTTAAAGAAAGGTTTACGGTACAAAACGCAAGATTAAGCGGTGACCGGATTGGAATGTAATTTAGACCCAACAAGTATGGAGACTTGTATAAAATGGGTAAACTAAATACATTCTGGATTTTGAAGTAAAAATGATAAGGTTTGACCCTTTTCGGCTAATTTATGCAAACTAGTCACATAAGCCTTACCGGACACGTATATGCTTAACGGGTAACCGTATGAGTCTTGTACAAACTTTACAAGTTAATATGCTTTAAATATGATATAATATCAGTAGGATATCTACCATTATACCCAAAACGAATTTAAAACCAATTTAAGCCCCGAAAGGGTAATTTGGTCATTTTAAAGTTTATAAAAGAGGTTTAATAGTGAACTGAGGTTCTGGTCTAAAACATTTTGCAAAAATATTTATTTTATGTTGTTATATCAGTAAGATATCATACTATGTGTGTTTAATCATTTATGGCCAAACTATGCACCGTAGGGGCATTTTGGTCATTTCACATATGCTTTTGAGGTCAAATTTGGAAGTCTGAGTTCAAGACTTATACTTACTTTTAAAGTATAAAAATTTATTTTTAAAATCAGTAGGTAACAAGTCTTAGACGTTAAATATGGTTTTAAACCATACTATGCGCCTAATTAACGTAAAAGTCGGTAATTAACGATATTCAAGATGTTTATAAAATTCTGAAGTTTTGATCAGTCTTTAATGTTAAAAATATTTTATTTAACATATGACATCAGTAGGAAAAGGTTTGCCATGTAAATGATATGTAAAACTCATTTTATTGATGAAAAGGGCAGTATTGAGAACTCTCTGTTATGGTCAGTATAAAATTTGACAAAAATTTCCAAAAATCCCTAAATATTATATTAAAATAGTAGGTAACAAGTTTGGTGCCAAAAATTGGGTTTAAATATGATTTATGCTGAAAATGCAATTTAATTAACAAAAAGTTATGTTTTAAGATATCTTGCATAACTTTAGTTTGAGACCATAAACTGATGTCAAATTTTTGTGACATATTTATATATCAGTAATAAAGCTTTTTGTTCTCTCACATTTTTTAAAATCTCGTTTTAATAACAAAAGGGCATAATAGTCAAATTTAAGCATATTAACGGAATAATGCAAATAACTCAGATTTCTATGGAACCGTATAGTATAACCTCAGAAGGTTATACTTACATATAATGTGGTCCCAAAGGAACCCTAAGGCATAACTAAACTAAGCTAAATCGGGTCAGAACTGAAAGTCAAAGCAAAAGTCTACTTTTGCGACTTTCGGTTGCGAACCGAGCCTAAACTCAGAATTATCGGGTTGAACATGCCTAGACATGTTCAATTAATATTTACCAAGTTATTAAAGTGGAAAAACTGATTTTATAGCTTCTACATTATTAGTTATGAATTATTTTATAAAAACTGACCCGTTTAACTATTATTTTAATTACTTTGACCCGACAATTAACTAAGTAAACGTGATAATTAGAAGGTGCCCTTTTGAGGGATTTTCACCTACTTAATTACCAACACATAGCCATTTTTAAATCGAGTAATGGCTGGACCGTTAGTGATTAATCACAAAGTCAAAGTACCATTACGATATCTTTGACTTTCGGTCATTACACCAATGAAAACTTAACTACAGCGGCTAAGAACACTTACAACGGTCCTTAGCACGAAAATTTTCACTAAGAGAGCTTCCTTCTAAGTCAGGATGCTCCAGAGAATTTTGAGAGTTGAAAACTTGAAATGTGCAAGTTCAAGAGCTCAAAACATGGCCCTTTATATAGGATTTTGAATGTTCGAGGATCAATGTAGGTGTCCCCCAGGTGAAATCTGATGCATACACGTGTCCTAGAGGTTTTACAATACCATCAACATGCTGCTGATTCGAGAAAAGGGGTGTAGAAGATGACAACCCGCAGTTGTCCATTTCTACTGCCCAGATACACTCCTTGCGGACCGTAAGCCTAAGCCCTTACGGTCCGTAACCACTATTCAAATTGTATCGCCCAGTTAAGCCACCTTACAGTCCGTAAGGTGGACGCCCAGTTAAGCCACCTTAATCAGAAGACAAATTTTTTTGAGAACTTTTATATTTGACCATGCAACTTTCATAACTCGAATATATGGTCACTTTCAGTAGGAAGGGTCCACATGATCAGGTCTGCATTGTTCTTGGAAGTAATGCCATGCATTGTAATGTTTTGGCATCTATGAAAAGGTTACCCGAATGAAGATTTGTCATGTTTACACCTTTGACCCCTTTTTCTTGAAAATTGAATTATTAATCACAAGATTGAACCGAAACTTTAATAAATCATTATCTGATATACATGAGGGTATAATAATATTTTACAAAGCTTTGGGAACGTTAAAAGGTCACTCAGAGGTAAGGATTAACATGTTGACACTTTTAACCCCTTTGTTTTGTAACTTTTGATTTTAAGCACAAACGGCTTCTTGTGTCCGACAATTTATTCAATAACGAATACGAACATCTTATGAGGTCATTCAGAGGCACAAGTTTGGCATGTTGACGCTTTTGGTCCTTCTATATACATCTTTACACTATTTGGCAACTTTAGTCCTTTAAAGTTATCTTTTAACATGATCAGGGTTTATGACACGTGTCACCATTGTATTGGACATGATTTTGCGAGGTGTTACAGGACATTAGGGAATTTCCAAAACAATACATTCTCAATAGATGGCGTAAAGATGCTACGCCAAATAGTTCTCCAAATTACACAATGAGCCGTGATTTTATAACCGAACTTGATGCCGATGTCCAAGGTATGATGCGAGAAATTATTTTTGTGACCAAGTGTACTCTGAAACGTTTATCAAGCAACAAAAAAGAGTTTTCCTTATACAAGGATCATGTTCAATCCTACATGAAGAATGTCCAAGATATGCAGATTGTTTCCCCTGTTCCTAGTACTAGGATAGATTTGCCGAAATAATAGGGCAATATCAAAACGACAAGAATCCCATAAGAATTCCTTTTGGTTATAAGTCGAAAGCTTCTGGATCTCGTAAGCGGTTGAAATCAAAATACAAGGAAGCAACCAAAAAACAAAAACAAAAGTGAAGTCGGGGGGGGGGGGGGGGCGAAAGAACGACAATGTGAGAATTGTAAACAATTTGGACACTACGCATTCACATGTAAACAACCAGCAATCAAAAGAATATCGACACGGTCTTCGAGAGCGGACACTAGCTAAGAATAGCCTTGGCATTTATTTTGTTTTATTTTATTTTTTCCATCAGTATTTGTGTTTTAATTTTTTCTTCATATATTGAGCATTATAAAAACATGATATTTTAGCGTTTTATTATTACGTTACCATTTTTGGCGTTTGTTTCCATGATTCTTTGATTAATTTGAGAGCACAACAAAACATTACATTTTGGTGTTTTATTATTACATTACCATCTTTAGCGTTTGTTTCTATCGGTCTTTGATTTAACTGAGACCACAACAATATAGTTTGGCGTGTTATTTTACATTTACCATTTTTGGCGTTTAGCTTTGTGTTTTATAAATTGTGTTTTAACCCGTTTTAACAAACGTCTTGGAGTTAATTATAATATGTCAAGACATTTTGATAGAAAATATTTCATCATAAATATCAGAACATTTATTAAAGGAAAACAAGCAAATAAAACATGCTAGAAAAACACAAGAAAACGGCTAAAATTCATCATCGGATAGGATTACGTCTGAGAAGTACCCATCACTGCCCTCATCTTCTTCTTCTTCTTCTGATTCCTCACCAAATTGCTCATCTTCATCTTAAGTTTTAGCGGCGTCCTCGTCCTCGGGTACTTGACGCCTTCATTTAAACATAGCCTCCAACAAAGCCATTTTCGGGGTCATCTCAGTGTTTAAACATCTTGCATTGTATAATTGTTCTATAAATTCAAGTCTTTGTTCGGTCAGTATGTTATCAATTGTGTGGTCATCTTCTTGCCCCTCATTCCACATAAATGCCACCCATTCATAATTTTCATCATAACGCCATCATTTAATGATTGGCTCAACAAATTGATTTGCATTATTCTGTGGAAATCTTCTTCTCAATCTCCTTATCACAGTCTCTGTTTTCTCACATAAGTTGTCTAGAGGAACGCCAAGTTCCAGTATCCTCCTCTGAACTTCTTCTTCCATGTTCATTATGGCATTTACAGTTTTCACCATCACCCTTTTTTTTCTAGAGTCAAATTTGATAACGAACTTATTGATTGAAGTGTTGAACCTCTAAGTGACTACTACTTCCATTTTTCCTGTTTTTTAAGCTTATGATGTTTAGCGTTTTGTAGAGAATGGCGTTTTGTTTTCAAGTATGATCAATTAAAGGTTTCAGTGTTACTTGGTTTTGTCAACAGACCCAAGTAGTTATGGGGAGCTTTGTATGGAATTTCTATGGCCTTTTGAGTGGATTTCTCAGATGATGAAGACGGTGATTTTGCCATTTGAAGAAGAAGGACGATGAGGAAATTTGAGAGAAATGGAGGATAACTGCTTTGAGAAAGGAATTTTGAATTCGATTCGATAGTAAAAACCCTATTTGGGGGTTTTGATCAGGGTTTTATAGGGGAAAAAGTGAATGCTGATGTGGCAGCGGTTACAAAAGATCTAACCGCTATGTACTGTCCACGAGCCAACCCCTGATGAGTAATGGAAGACAGTTGTTTTATGAAGCCACTGATGAAATAATATCAGTGGTTGCAATGGTTACAATGAAAACTGTGGGAGACTTTAAGCTATCAGTGGATAGCCTATCAGTCCTGATGGTGCAATGTTGAGATTATTAAAATAAACTATTACAATGGATTTTTGATTTCCTGAAAACATTTTGATGCTTATAATTCATGAAAAATTTCATTTTAACTATTTTTAAGATGCATGTTGAGATTATTAAAATAAAGTATTACATAGAAAAATAGAAATTTAATGAAAAATTTATAAACTATTACACGCTAGAGTTAACACTTGTTAGGATTTCGTAGGTAAAATTGTAACGATTAGGTAAAATTGTAACTTCATTGTAATTCTATTTTTTAACTATCAGTGGATAGCCAACATTGATTGAAACACAAATGTTTGGTCACTCAGTGGTCAACATGAAAAATGAAGAAACAGAGGTTGTCTTTCAACAGTGGATAACATTTAACAATCAGATGTTTGAACCAAAACAGTGGTTGTGACAGACTTTTAAGGATTAATGAAAACTATAATTTTTAACTATTTTGAGGATGTTTGACGTTAAACAGATATTTGACCTTAAACATCTATTTGGACATAAACAGATGTTTGCGCTTAAACAAATGTTTGACCTTAAAAAGAAGTTGGCCCATAAACAACTGTTTGCAAAAAAAGACCAATTTCAAAAATACTATACCCAAACAATGAAAATGAGGAGCTTAATAATCAGTTAGCATGCTGGGGGTGATGTGATAAATACCGTTTCATATAAACATCTCAGTGATATGAAATCTAACAATCTAACAGAGTATAAAAAACTGATGTGATAAATATTGTTACATATAAATACTATTAACATAAACAAAGGTAGAATATCTGTTGTTGATGTTGAACCACTGTTGTTGTTGGGCAGTGGTTCGTATTTGAGTTTGTATAGGGTTTGTCTCGAGAGATAAAATATAGCGAACCACTGCTACACTAAACACTGTTACATAAGAAACACTGATACATAAATACTAAAGTTGAATCTGCTGTAGATGCTGAAGCACTACTGCTACTGAGCAGTGGTTTTCCTTTCGTTGACCAGGCTTTAGGTACATAAGTGCTTGTCTTTAACAGGGCTTTGTCTTCAACAGTGGATAGGCCTCATCAGTCTTTAAGTCCATCAGTCTTTATAAGGAGCAGTGGTTAATTATAACAGTCCTTAGCATGACCAGCTGTTATAACCACAACATAACCCTTTGAGAGGAAGCAGGCGTCCGTCTATTCATTTGAGAGGACTCATTGCATTACATCCTTGTTGAAAAACAGAATCCATAAATTTAGGGAAAATGGATTTGAAGAGTGGTCAACATGAAGAATGAAGAAACAGAGGTTGACCATCAAACCAATCCTTGACACTATTAAACCTCTGTTGACTTACCAAACAGATGTTCAGACACAATTCAACATCAACATAATCTAAATCTTACTCAAACACTAAATAATAAGTAAAAATAAAACACAACATAGATTCATAAAATTAAATTTATTCATTTATTCATGACCTTAAAACTAAAAGTCCAATAATTACATAACATACTGAACAATATTAAAGTTCAAATCTAAGAATAACTGCAAGAATTAAGAAACTTTAATTTCAACTCCATCGATTGCTGAACCTCTCGATGTATGTCCTTCAGCATCGCCATGAACTGCACGTCTCTATCACCACACTCTATATTACTGACAACACAAATAAGAAACAAACCTAAAATGCAAAGGTCTCTTCTCAACTGTTGTAGCACATCTGAGTTTTCACGATATTGCACGAATCTATATTTCTATAAAGGGAGAAAATCTTCCTGGCGCAAGAAAACTTGACTTTCGATTTAACGAAAATTGAACAATGCAACTCTACCATCAAAGAAGATAGCACATGCAACTTTTCACGATAGAAGATACATATCGTCCGTTCAAGCTGCAACTCTCCCATCAAAGAAGGTAGCACATGCAACTTTTCACGATGTTGCAACAATGATACTGCAACATCGATATTGAAAGGTTGATGTGTGATGGGAAGCTTCATTGAAACGACGATGTTGGAACAATGATACTGGAACGATAACATGTAAACATAATCAACAAACATTCGAACAAAAAAGTGTAATCGGAGATTAGCGGCTGAATCACGAGAAAGATGCATTTGAGAGAGAGAGAGATACGCTCACATATATGAGCGAGCAAGATTTGAATGTGAAACCAGATAATGATATCTTATTTATAGGATTATAATATATGGTTTGAATTTTGAATTTCAAAATTACTGATATTATCAGTAATTACTGATCTGATTTGAAAGCAATTGTCATGATGTTTATTAGGAACTGATGTTTATTGGGAACTGAAAGGTAAGTAGTGTATATCCTTATATCCTGCTTTATTAAACTAATTAAATATTCGAAATGATATGCAAAGTAGGAAAAAAAAGAGAGAGAACGTCAATTTTAAATTACCATTTTGCATATTTTGAATTTCAAAATTACTGATATTATCAGTAATTACTGATCTGATTTGAAAGCAATTGTCATGATGACTTTTCTAATTTTTATTTTAACTTTAATTAAGAGATAATAACCGTCAGTTTGAAATTCACATTTTGCATATTTTAAATGTCCAAAGCTCAAGAAATTAGCATTAATTACTGATTTGATTTGAAACAAATAGTCATCAAGAATTTTTTTTATTTTTTAATTTAACTTTAAATTTTATCACAAAAACAATGTTGGAGGAACTCTTATCTCATTGGAATGTAACGATTAGGTAAAATGGTAATTTCATTGTAATTCTAGTTTTTATTTGATAATTTCAATCTATCACTAATTAACAACATCAATAATAAAAATGTGATCAGTGGCTGTTTTTAGGAAAACCGCTGATGGTCAATATCAATGGATGTCAACAATAAAAAAAGTGAGCAGTGGCTATTTTTTCCTATCAGTGGATACCCAACAGTTTTTTAAACACTGATGTTTCGTCAGTCGGCGGTCAACACGAAGATTGAAGAAACAGAGGTTGTATTTCAGCAGTGGATAACTTTTAACAATCAAATGTTTCAACCAACACAGTGGTTGTAACAGGCTTTTAAACGGATGTTGAGGCTTAAACAGAAGTTTGACCTTAAACAGATGTTTCCCCATAAACAGAAATTTGGCTATAAACAGATGTTTGGCCTTAAACAAATGTTCGAGCTTAAACAAATGTTTGCCCATAAACATATGTTTGCAAAAAAGACCAATTTCAAGAATACTATACCCAAACAATCAAAATGAGGAGCTTAATAATCATCCAAGTGTACTTGATTTTTATTTATTAGTATAAAAATGAAACAACTGTTCAATTTATAGTACAGATCAAACCACTGAAGTGATGTGATAAATACTGTTACATATAAACACTATTGTGATAAACATTGTTACATATAAACACTGATGTCATAAAAATTGTTACATATAAAACACTGAGGTGATGACATCTAACAACCTAACAGACTATAAAACACTGATGTGAAAAACACTGTTACATATAAACATTGTTAACATAAAAAAAGGTCTGAGCTTAAACAGATGTTTGCCCATAAACAGAAGTTTGGCCATAAACAGATGTTTGGCCTTAAACAAATGTTTGCCCATAAACATTTGTTTGCAAAAAAAAAAGACCAATTTCAAGAATACTATACCCAAACAATCAAAATGATGAGCTTAATAATCATCCAAGTGTACTTGATTTTTATTTATTAGTATAAAGATGAAACAACAATGTCTTCAAATCACCAGATTAGATCATGAACCCATATTAGAGGTCAAACAAAAGCACAACAGGACCACATGAATAATATCATTTCCACTTTTACTTCAATGCACTTAAATGATAGGGTGATTTGGTATTTTGTAAAAATGTTTGTTTTTGTACTTCTTTACAAAATAAGACGTTGACCAAAATTCAAACATATGTTGACCAAAAGTCAATCAAATGTTGACCAATAGTCAAATAGATGTTGACCTTAAACATATGTTTGGTTTAAGGCCAGACATCTGTTTTTGGCCAAACATCTGTTTAAGGCCAAACATCTGTTTAAGGTCAAACATCTATTTAAGTCCAAATATCTGATATAGAAGGTGAAACATCTGTTTAAGGTAAAACATATGTTTAAGGTCAAACATCTATTTATGGCCAAACATCTGTTTAAGGTCAAACAACTGTTTAAGTCCAAACCTCTGATATAAAAGGCCAAACATCTGTTTAACCCTGAACAGATGTTTAACTTAATAAGATCTACTGTCTTCTCACACAGTTTTCCTCTTAAAAACACTGTTCAACCTAACATGGGTTTCCATTAACTATTGACCAAAATGCAAACAGATGTTCAAACCACTGTTTGTTATTGTACTTCTTTACAAAATTACATAGAATTCAAGAAAACGAAACTAAGAAATTTACGAACCTAACAGCAAATATTTAAAATCTAAGAACAACACCAAGAAATTTACGAACCTAACAGCAAAAATTTTGTGCTTTTAGCTTTAAACTCCATCAATGTATATCTTCGACAATCGCCATGAACTCCACGGAAGTACTCAATGCATCAACATCAGGATTTATAGAAACCTGATCTCTTGTGAACAGACCAAGATGCAGTACATGAAAACTCTTCTTTAGCTGTTGAAGAGTAGCCCTGTCCTCATATACTTAATCCTTAACTTTGTTCATAAAGAGCTGCTTTAAACCAAACTTTATGCTTCTTTTAATACAAAAAACCCAGGAAAGACCATTACTCTAGTAAGATAAAATCTTATCTTACAGCAATAGCAGATGTTTTCTTGCGTTTAGTAGGAACTATTGCGGCTTCTACATCATCATCATCTGCTCAGAGTCATATATAATCATCATTTAGTCACCAGTAAAAATTATCTTAAATGTAGATTTAAAAATCTTTCTTTGTGTTTAATTTAACTTTATGCTTCTTATAATACAGACCTATAATAACCCGCAGCAGATTGTATGAATTTCAAACAACTGTGATTAGAGTATATCACTTCAAAATAAAAAAGTCAAAATTTCAAAATTGGAGTAGCAAAAAACACATACTTTAAACGATGTTGGAACAATGATACTGGAAACAACCGTAGAACAATCATCATCATCATCATCTGCAGCAGATCATTCACAATCATCATCAGGGATTTGTCTTCAACAGTGAATAGGCCTCATCAATCTTTATAAGGAGCAGTGGTTAGTTATAACAGTCCTTAGCATGATTAGTTGTTATAACCATTCCATAACACTTTGAGAGGAAGCAAGGGTCGGTCTATTTGATTGAGAGAAATAATTGCATTACATCCCTGTTGAAAAATAGAATTGATAAATTTAGGGAAAGTGAGATTGAAAGATGATAACCCAACAGTGGAGGATCTCATTCTACAGCTTCAATAAATTAAGGGTATTCTCATATAATGGTTCCTGGATGCTTCCAAAGAATCAGCACTTTGGACATCTGTTGTTCTTCAAACATCTATTATCTATTCTATCTATAATATATAATAAATGAAAGTTATTTGGTCCACCTGGCAGCTCAACCCCAGCCAGGGGCTCTGCCCCTTGGACCCCGCCAGGGGCTGCCGCCCCTGGGACCCCGCTACCAGGGGCGCTGCCCCCGGACCCCCGCGAAGATCGTAAAACGCAATGACTAAATCAAAAACCCAGATCGTAAAAATGAAATTAAAGAATTTCTTACATGGATCAAAGTGATTTCTTCAACAATTGACGAATTTTGAATGATTGAAACACTTATCAGCGCTCGAATCGAACGGATCGAGTGATTATCTTCAAAATCACCGGAAAAAACGATATTTTGTATGAAATTAAACTGGGTTTTCTTTAAAAAAGCTGAAGAACACGTTGATCGGGTGTTTGAATCATTGATTGGTGATGAAAATCGCACTATAATGTAGTGATTATTGAGATAGAAAGTGAAGAAATGGTTGAAGATGGTGGGTTTTGAAGTTACTGGGTTTTGAAAAGGAAGAAGAAAAGGTTGGATTGACTAAAATACTATTTTTCTTTATATTAAATGTTGCCACATGTCCTAATCCTATTGCTTCCTACACTTCCTAGCCAAAATAAACTTCCTAATTGATCTTTTCCCTTCTTTTATTATATAGTATAGATAATAGATTTTTTCACACTAAATTATGCAAATTGACTAACAAACATGGGTTTCTTAGAAATAAATCTATTTATCATTATAAATCAGTAATATTTTTATCATTATACCAATCATGATTTATATATATTGAAATTAAATAAATATTGTATACAAATATATTTACAAATTTTATATGAGACGTATTGGGTTGAATTTCGCACCCATGCTTAAAAAACCCAAAATGCTTAGGATTTTATTTAGCTATATATAAAATATTGGATTAATTTCATATACACCCTTACAAATATTTCAATGTTATATATATATATATATAGTGGGAATGCCCGCGCGTTGCGGCGGGTGTCCCGACTTATGATGTCTGTTACAAATGTTAACGTTAAGCATGAAGTTTGTTACTTACAAAATCTAACCCGTCAGTCTAACCTTACAAAAAATAGCTCTAGTAGTTTTGTTAGATGTACAACCCGTCTTCAAACATTCATTGGTCACCTGCTAGGTCGTGTAGTGTGGCCATCCTTGTTGAGGTGTCTTTCTTTTTGTTGAGGGTTATGTTTACAGGTCGAATCGAGCACAAACCCAAAAACTTAGCCGAAACCTGAAACTGTACCAGACACATGAAGACAAACACAACATGAGTTATTATGGTTCGATAAGAAGACCCCCATTATATCAATTTTTTATATATATTTTTATAAACATTTTTTTGGTTACACCTACAACAAGTTTTGTTACGAGAGATGTACCATAATTAGTAGTATAGTACCACAGAGTGCAAATCAATGGCAATTGTAAGTAACGGTTAAGAAATTGTAAGCATGACCTATATAAAAATTATAAAATATATGTAAAAGAAACAGGGGAATCCTTCACAAATTTACCAGATCGAATTGCTGCAAATCATTGGATAATTAATATGAAGATGAGAAGCCTTTGAATTGAGACAGCAGTGTATTATTACACGAAACCATGTAACACAAGTCCACATAAGATGGAATTTGGATATTATGAAGCAAAGTAAACATCAAGTACAACAGATTAAACATCAAAGTAAAACTACATATTTCCAGTTCCTTGATTACCTTTCAGTGATCCAATGACCGGACTGCCTTCCAGAGCTTCACCCATTCGACCATGGCCTCAGCAGCACTGACAAAGACCGCATGTGTCGATCCCAGCCGTTCCTTCACCGCAGCAGCAATCTCCAACACACAATCCTCAGCCGTCACTGACGACGGAGACAGCCTTAGTGTCTCAAAAAACGGCACTGCATCCTCCATCAGCTTTACTCCTTACCATTCTTTCTTTAAACTGTCAATAGCACTTCCTTTTTCATTCCTCCAAACATATGGGATTCCACTTTTCACACCCAGTTTCAAGTGATCGCAATCCGTTTTCACGACAAGCCTGCACCATACATCCTCCATCGTTTCCCACCTCACTTTCCCTTCCTTCACCAGCTTCAAAGCAGGTAACATAGCAGGACCCACCAGTTCTCGGTCAAACGCTATGTTGACTCCACTCATCGGCATCATTGACTTCAGTGGTACTGTCAAAACAGCATCAACATACCTTGTATTTCTCATATCTGGTTTGAGCGCTTGTGTTGGTGCATCATAGTCTGCAAAATTAAGCCAAAGACCGCACGAAAGAGCACACGGGACCCCACTACGTAAGCTAAATGGGTACCCACGAACGAAGTGAGATCCCTTTGGATACGGGTCATAGAGTGTGTTGAAAAAGAAAGGAGTTGCGGGTGTGTTAAGGTTGTTAAGATGTTTTGGCTGGGCTGCAGTGATCATCGATTGATATTATGAACTTTTTATTAGATACAAGATAGCCAAAGTAGCTAGATGAGTATCCAGAAAACAAAGAAGGTTTAGAAGACCCGACCACTTTGACTATGTCTGACTCGGTGTAAACACGAACATCAAATCCTACTGGAATTTTAAATTCTTTAACATCAGGATCTTACACAACTATCAAATGAAATCGAGGAAATATCGATCTCCATTCTTCCATGAAAGACGTTAGATCAGAGCGGAAAGCACCAATCACAATATCAACTTCGTTGTCTATTACACTTGCTGGAGACATATTATAACTCAGAAGAAGTCAAACAGTATCCACTTTTAGAACTTTTCCAAGCACCCTGGCATAAGAAAGTCAATGTTTTAGAAAAAAAGTCAAAACTTGTATAACTGTTATAGCGGCCAGCAAACGAACAGAATGATCTTACAGTCCTCGTGGAGATAAACCAGCCATTTCGCAGTTCCTAGCCCACATCACCTTCGGCAAGTTGTAGTGGAGCTCCCCTAGCCGCTCACGACTCACCTACCCGAGGGGGGTGGCGGCAGTGTTTCGCATGCGGCTTCGAAGCCGATCACCGCTAACCGAGGGTGCCCCTTCCCCTCTTATATTGTAGTTAGATCACATAATAGACCTTGTTCAATCTGAGATGAAATCCCCAAATACTATTTCTAAATTGGAATCCAAAACTACTGAACCAGTTAAGAGCTCTTAAATTTTAACTAAAACTCCTAACTAAGTTCCAACCGTACAACATAAATTGGAGTTCAACAAACAAAACTAACCTAAAACGACGCATAATTCGAATGCGAGAACAAAGATCGAGATGCACATACTATGATCAACAACATTGAGAGTAAATATATGAAAATGTCCAATACCGACGCTGTACAGTCGCTGGAAAGCCAAGCTCGAGTAGTCGTGTCGATTTAATAATTGAACAAAATTGAAGAGGTTTAGCAATATACCTTGTTTCAATTGGGGATTGCTCTTGTCTCCACCTGAATCCATGGTGCAATGATGCTGTTACACCAAACAATTGAATCAATTATAACAAAAACAACGCCAACAATCGATTAACACGAATTATGTAATCCAAGGGTTAATTGTGGGAGTGATGAAGAACAAACAAAAGCAGAAGGGGAAGTACAGAAGCATTCAATCGGCCAAAGAATTAAATCCCCAAGTCCCATTCAATCCCACAGACGATTCATGGCCTGAGCATTCAATAAACCTAAAAATCAGTGGGTGGGATGGAAACGCATGAATGCTTCAATTGCTGCATTCAATCGAGAAGTAAATTAGCATTCACTACTGCAATAGATGAAGAAATCATTCTAACCATGATTAATTGTTCCCACCGTTTCATTTGCTTCTTCGATATACACCAGTTTTTTTGTTTGAGGAAAACATTGAGACTGTATTGAATGGGGGCATATTTGGGAGAGGGGGGCTAAAATTAGGGAAACAAAACAGACCTTTGAAATGACGTCTTAAAAATTGTGGGTGAGATTACATTTTTAGACATAGGAAATGCTTTATAAAGGTCTATAGATAGATATACCAAACCAGGGCTTGGCTATATAAGAAACTCCATCTTTTTTAGAAAACTATGCAAACCCAATGTCAACCATTGATTACCTTTCATCTAACTTGATCAATGGCTATGATAATTTTGGTATGAATTATATTAAAAAGAAATCACTTAACTCCCATTAGTACAACTGGAAGAACTGGAAGGGCATTTTTGGAAGTGGAAAATGAACTTTGGAAAACGAAATCTCTTACACACACATGGTATCTCTCTCACACACATCAACTTTATTTCTCTCTCCTCCCTCCTCTCTCTTCAATCAAGATCATGATGAACCACAAACACAATTTCGATCTTCAAGTTCAGATCTACATCGTGTGAAAGAGAAAATGTTTGAAGATTGTTGTTTTAGAGAGAGAACGATGGCAGGATGAAGGTTTTTAGAGAGATGATTTTTTTTGTTTTAGAGAGAGAAACAACAATCTTCATCATGTTCATCTATAACACCAAGAACACACATACAAGTGTGTGAGAGAGAAGAAGTTTGAAGTATGTTGTTTTATAGAGAGAACGATGACACACGCACGAGTGTGTGTGTGATAAGAAGGTTTGAAGATCTTCTTCGTGTTCATCGGACGGTTATAGATCCGGTAAGTGTTCTTGAAATATCATTTTAGACTTGATTTTTTGTTGAAATGGTTATTAATATGCTTTTGTGTGCTGAAAGTGTTTTTGTAATAGTTGTTAATATGATTTTGTATTTTAAATAAATCAAAAACTTTAGGATGAGATTTTGAACGGGTTTTTTTGTTGGTTTGGTTGCTTGTTAGGGGCTTTTGATCTTAACAGTAGCTGTTTTTTTGTTGGTTTGGGTTGCTTGTTTGGGTTTTTGATCTGAACAGTAAGTGTTTTTTTGTTTGGTTGCTTGATTCACAGACTCAGGCCCATAACATGTGTTAAGCCCCCTGTTAGAATGTTATATAACGTGTGTTGATTTACATAAACAAACCCATAAAGATATTCAATTGACAAGCTGGATAGATGTAGGCGAAGTTAATGCATGTTCTAGTAATGGTTAATGTTCATGTATTTTAAATAAATCCAAAACTTTAGGATGAGATTTTGAACGGGTTTTTTTGTTGGTTTGGGGCTTTTGATCTTAACAATAATTGTTTTTTTTTGTTGGGTCGCTTGATTTACAGAGACAGACCCATAACATGTGTTAAGCACCTGTTAGAATGATATATAACGTGTGGTGATTTACATAAACAGATCCATAAAAGATATTCAATTGACAAGCTGGATGGATGTATGCGACATTAATGCGAGGACATTGAATAAGTCATATCCTTTGGAAAAGAAGTCTTCGTTCATTTATAACATGTGTTGGTGGTTCATGCTGTAACAGAACACCATGATGTAACCTGACATGTGTTCATGTATAATATGAAACGGGTCATTTGTTTTGCATATTTTGGAATGTATAACATGTGTTAAGCCTCTGTTATATAATATGAAACGGGTCATTTGTTTTGCACATTTTGGAATGTATAACATGTGTTAAGCCTCTGTTATAATCTTTTTGTAACCTGACATGTATTCATGTATAAGCTAGTGGTTTATAAAACACCATGATATGTATATACTGATCTAACATGTGTTACAATTTGTCTGTTCGGAACATGTAATTGCTTAACATGTGACAAGGGTGAAAACAGTCGACGGGGGCGATGAGTTTAATGGTGAGCTTAGTTAATATCGTAATCTTGTTGTAACCCCACTTGTATACATATGATAACATGTAAGCATCCATTATAACCCGACTTGTATTCATGTATATGAAAGTGGTTTGCAAAACACCATGATGTGCATATACTGATCGTAACACGTGTACAAGTTAATATGGAACATACAAATTAATATTATAACACCGTGTACCTGGGATAACATGTGTTAAGCCTCTGTTATAATCTTGGTTTAACTCAACATGGTGTCATGTATAAGCTAGTGGTTTCCAAAACACCATGATTTGTATATATATACTGTAACATGTGTAACGTGTGTTAAGCCTCTATTATAACGTGTGTTAAGACTTCCAGAAGGGATGCATAAACTCCATAGCACTAAGAAAATAGTGGATCTTAACAATAATTGTTTTTTTTTTGTTGGGTTGCTTGATTTACAGAGACAGACCCCTAACATGTGTTAAGCACCTGTTAGAATGATATATAACGTGTGTTGATTTACAGAAACAGATCCATAAAAGATATTCAATTGACAAGCTGGATGGATGTATGCGACATTAATGCGAGGACATTGAATAAGTCACATCCTTTGGAAAAGAAGTCTTCGTTCATTTATAACATGTGTTGGTGGTTCATGCTGTAACAGAACACCATGATGTCACCTGACATGTGTTCATGTATAATATGAAACGGGTCATTTGTTTTGCACATTTTAGAATGTATAACATGTGTTAAGCCTCTGTTATATAATATGAAACGGGTCATTTGTTTTGCACATTTTGGAATGCATAACATGTGTTAAGCCTCTGTTATAATCTTTTTGTAACCTGACATGTATTCATGTATAAGCTAGTGGTTTACAAAACACCATGATGTGTATATACTGATCTAACATGTGTTACAATTTATCTGTTCGGAACATGTAATTGCTTAACATGTGACAAGGGTGAAAACAGTTGACGGGGGCGATGAGTTTAATGGTGAGCTTAGTTAATATCGTAATCTTGTTGTAACCCCACTTATACAATATCGTAATCTAGTTGTAACCCCACTTGTATACATATGATAACATGTAAGCATCCATTATAACCCGACTTGTATTCATGTATATGAAAGTGGTTTGCAAAACACCATGATGTGCATATACTGATCGTAACACGTGTACAAGTTAATATGGAACATACAAATTAATATTGTAACATCGTGTACCTGGGATAACATGTGTTAAGCCTCTGTTATAATATTGGTTTAACTCAACATGGTGTCATGTATAAGCTAGTGGTTTCCAAAACACCATGATTTGTATATACATACTGTAACATGTGTAACGTGTGTTAAGCCTCTATTATAACGTGTGTTAAGACTTCCAGAAGGGATGCATAAACTCCAATAGTAACTTAATAACAACATAGTATACCTGATGTAACGTGTGTTAAGCCTCTTTTATAACGTGTGTTAAGACTTCCAGAATGTGTTAAGTCCATATTGTTTTAACATCATGTACAAGACAAAATAATAAGAGTCTCACATTACATATTACTAGTAAACGAAAATACATAGCACTAAGAAAATAGTGGAGCTTCCTTTGACAGTCTGCCTTAGCTTTTCAGCGGCTGCCTTTGTTGCCTTAGCTTTTCAGCGGCTACCCTTGCTTTATTGTTTGGGTCAGTCTTGAAACGGTTTGTAAACATGTGGGTGTGCGTATGCCAGGGAAGTTAAAAAAATGTGTTTTCATGTCACACGTAACACGTGTTACGTTGTACATGGGTTTCATGTCACATGTAACACATGCATGTCCGAGAAGTTCAAACGATAACACGTGTTAGTTGTGTTGTGCTGTAACATAAACATGGTCATGATCCTTGAGCATCTGATCCACGTTTAACGAAACCAACGGTCCTGAGAATTGGATCTTATTTCCCTTGTATCCATCACTGTCTAATAACAAAAAGATAAGATAACCGTTAAGTCGTTAACCAGACATAAATATTAACACATTCATAGCCAGAAAATCTTTTTTCTCAAATAACATCACAAAAACAGTTACTATTCAGATCAAAAGCCCCAAACAAAGCAACCAAACCAACAAAAAACAGTTACTATTCAGATCAAAAGCCCAAACAAGCAACCAAACCAAGCATAACTTTTTAACACAAAAATAAAAACCTGCAAATTACATAAACATTTACCCCTTTTAAGAACCATTTTAACAAAAAAAAATCATGTTTCATCTCTAAAACAGCCATTACACAAAAACCTATTAACAACCAGGTTTTATGAATAATTTTTGATATTTCAAGTGTGAAAAATAGAGCCAGACGTTGAATATCATCTTATAAAGCCCATACCTATATCATTTTTAAATTCAATATTTTATTGGTTCAATATTTAAGTGTAAAATAATAGAACCGTAAATTATAATCATCTTTCAAAAGTTCATACCTACATGCTCAAGTTATCAACTAACATAAACTCTAAAAAATCAGAAAAATCCATACGAAATACCCAGAATCAAACATATATGAAAACATATGTTGCATAAAACTAAAAGAGTGTAAAAAACTCACAAATATCAAGATCTGAAACAACATATACAAATCATATTTTATATAAACTAAAAAAGTGTAAAAAACTCACAAATATCCAGATCTGTAACAACATTATTAAACATGTGGACAAACAAGATCTAAACGGGAATTGAACAAGATCTGGAAGGGGTTTTTCACGTGGATCTGACTTCATATATTAATATCTTCATCACAAAACCACATTCTTCATCAGCGATTGATCGATCTGATTTTTGTTCTTCATTTCGGACTAAATTTGATTGGTAAAATGTTGGATTTCTTCATCAGGAAAAATGATACAAAAAACATGGATAAGAAAGTGAAATAAGAAACAGAGAGTTTGATCTTTTTGATGCTTTACAAATGACAAATAGAGAGTTGGTGATCTGACAAGAGGAGACAAGTGAAAATATAAAAAGACTAATGTGCCCTCAAAAGCAAAAAAAGAAATGAAGATGGCTGGGACACGTGGATAAATGTGGACCATGCATTGGGTTTTCAAGGTTTTCTAAAATTCAAGGGTTTTTCATATAACATTGTCCTACCAAACCAAAACTAAATATATCACAATTATACCCCATTTAAATGAAGTTAAAATTTATGAAATTATGCCCCTGTCCATTATATGAAAGATTTATAACCCTTTTTATTCATCGACATTCAGAACATTAAGAGGTGGCAGCTTCTAGAGGGCGGGAGGGGGTGGCCAACCCCCCGAACTTTTCGCTCAGTAGTGGAGAGTATGTAGTTTTCGTATAGAAATTTTTTGGGTATATACGTTTTCGACCCCCAGACGGAAATCTCAAGCTTCGCCACTGATTCTTAAGGGGCATTCATGACCGCATTCGTGTAGGGCATTAGGGTTAACCATTTACTTGTTCAAAATCATTAGTTCAGAATCACAATTTCAGTTCACGGTCGTATTAGGTTTTCAGAATCGCGATTACCTGTTCTTTGGACCATTGTGAAGAACTACAATGTAATTGTTTGTTCTATTATTTTTGTTACGTTGGCCATTGTTTTAGGATATATAGATTAATCTTTGAATTCATGTTTATTGTCCATAATCAGAAACCAAGTTACAAGTTTTTGTTATAGTGACGATCGTTTTTGTTCCTGTTATAAATATACAATTCAGTAATTCAAAATTTCAAATATGCCACATATATGATTAATCAGATTCTTTTATTTGTTTTGTGTGCAACATATATGATTAATCAGATTCGTTTATTTGTTTTGTGTAGTTTTATTGATTAAAATGAATTTGGGCTTATCTTGGCCTTGGCTTTAAAGACTTGGGCTTGGCTTGTAGCACATTGCAGCTCAGCCTCGGTGTTGGATGAAAGGCCTAAGGCCCTTAGCTAGTTATGCGCGTTTGTGTTAACTAGTTGTTTTCCTCCTATGACGGAGATTTGGTTAGCAGTGGCGAAACATGAGATTTCCGACCGGGGTGTCGAAGACGTATATAACAAAAATTTGCAAAAATTTCTATACAAAAACTACATACCCTCCATTACTGAGTGAAAAGTTCGGTGGTCGGCCGCCCCCTACCGCCCCCACAAAGCTACGCCCTTGTTGGCTAGCATTGCCTTTTGGTGCGCTCGCTATAACATATAAAAAGAAAACACAAAAAATAAATATAATTGAAATATGGCTAAAAGGGATATAGAGATTCAACCATCGAGCTACGATGTCACTCGACGCTAATTACACATTTGTATGCAACCAGTACAACTTTCTTAGAAATAATAACCATTTTTATAAATGATCATATGTATTCCAACCATTCTCGTAAAAATCCAGTGTACTATCGATATCTATATGAGTGTCGTTACCCATCAGTTACCATGAATTAAAAAGATTATGTATCATCGTCTTTTTAACAGTAAAGTTAGATAATCCATACTTCTATAACTCTGATCTCTCCTCAAGAGACAAAAAGCCTCTATCACCCCACCAAAGTGGTGATGGCGATTATCTGCTATCTAATTTGTCTTTACAAAATATAAACATAGACAATAAAATAATTACTTCCACTAAATACAAATACCATATTTAAAAAAGAAAAAAATTAAATTGATTATTACTTCCTGTGTCTATGCCAACCCCCCTACCTTCTTCTTCTCTCTAGAAACTCTGAAACTCTCTCTTCTGCTTCTCAAATTTCGCCTCCAGTCAACCCATCGCGATTCTTGTCACTTTCAGGCCACAACACACAACAACCAAAAAAAATGAAACCTCAAATCCATCGATGTTATCATCGTTTTTAACACCACCTTCGTCTCCGCCGTCTAGCGGCGGAAACCTAGCCACCGCCGGCGTTTCTGTTGGAATCAAGGGATGTCCAGGTAATTGAAGATGGAAAACATAAAAAAAGCATGACATGACCTAATACGATGAGACGCCAACGCTACAGCTTGGTGTCGCCGTCGTAGATGGGGTTTTCAAGTGGTGGTTGACTGGCCTAATGTTTTGCCGTCGGATGCAGATTGTTCACTAAGCTTTGTAGTGGTAATCTTCTTAAGGGGCCAAAGTTGTAACCACATGGAAAGTGAACCAGCAAAACGCCGCCGTGAGCAGAGCGGATCTGGTTTCGTATCGTCTGCTTCATCAACGCAAACCCGGCTGTGGTGCTTAACCGTAGCGGTGGCGGCGGCGACGGCGACCTCAAAGGGTATTTCGATTACCAGAAAAATCACTAAATCCCGGTTCTTTAGCTGACCCAGGTTCGTGCACTCCAGTAATTATTGGTTCCTCGCCGGCAAGATTGCGTTTTGCTCCGGTCGTTTTTGGGTAGCCATTGTCAAAATATTTGAAGGGCAATACTGAACCACGTTCTTACCAATGTTGTTTAAATAGGCGCCAGAAGTGAACTAACAAAAATTATGTGGCCAAAGTCAAAAGGCGAAGACTACACTGGCGCAAAGCAACGACATGAATTAATATATATAATAATGTGTTAGACGGTGGGGTAAGGGCTCGGGGACATCATGGGGGCACTGATGTGTCTCGTTTCCCCGTCGGGGAACACCCCCCACCCCCCAATCCGGATTTCGTTGAGCTAGGGGACTCACCCCCGTCTTCCCCGATGACACTTTTTGTTGAATTTGAAAAATTATACCATTGTACAACGGCTCTTTAATTAAAAAAAATCATTTATTTTTATTTTAAACACTATATAAACTTCATTTTTATACCAAAAAACTCACCACACTCTCCATATTTTATATATTCTTCTGCTTCATATATATTTTCTAAAAAATAGTTACCATGAGTTCTTCATTGGACGAGGAAAATGCTAGAAACTTTTTGCTTAGCGTGATGCATGAGACGGCGAAAAATATTGCCGAGGTGGAAGAAGATGGCGAAGACGAGGGAACTTCACAACTAAAAACAAGGGCCACTGAGTTAAATAGATCGCGAAGGTGTATTGTTTTTTAACAATTTTGTTTTGTAACAACTAGCCTATTAACATTATAGAGATAAGAAAGAGAGATTGGGGAAAATAAAGAGACGGGAGTTAAGAACATGGAGAATCACCATAAATAATTTGTTCATAACACTCCCCCTTGACTATCCACGTGATAAGTGAAAATAATATATAAACTTTTAATATGCTTGGTTGTCAACTTGATAGGCTTGGAGATGTTGCCTCGTTAAAAACCTTGCTAGGAAAACCCAGTGGGACAAAACCTCAGCTAAGGGAAAAAGAGTGCAGCGGGTATTTTCTCCTCCTGATATCAGGTATGTTGTCTCATTAAAAACCTTACTAAGAAAATCCAATGGGACAAAACTTAGTCAAGGGAAAAAGAGTGCAACTTGAATAAGTCTCCCCCTCATTTTAACATGTATCCTTTAAGTGACGTGTGTCCATCTTCCTTGAAAGTCGAATAAAGCTTTTGTAGTGAATGATTTTTCACTTGATCCCTTAATGTGCAATCCTTTATGTTGAGCAATATTGTATAATCTTCTAACGAGACTTTAGGTGCCTCCTTCAAAAAATTATCATATGTCCACGACTGTGTTTCGTTACATTCCTGCATCTACAAGCCTAACCAAACTTGTTTTGATGGGTTAGTAAAATATAATCAAATATCGTTTATACCTGAAATATTTCTTTGAACTCATTCCAATGTCTCTTCGCTTGACAAATGTTGTCACACCCTGGCTTTGCGGAAGCGTGGTTAATTTGGTGTGACTTCTTAATACCATAGCTTAACCATAACAAAGCTATATGAAATAAAACCGTGCAAGATCATCCATTTAATAAAGTTTTAAAAACCAAATACAACAACATTGTCTTAACAATCACAAACATCAACATGACATAAACACAGTTTAAGGACTGTGACTTGTCCAGGAAAGAGTCACATTCCCCAAACCCGGATGACCTCGTAACTAGTGCAGCGGGAAAACGTGTTATACCGCGCCAGATCCTTTAATTCCCTGAAATACATGTAAGTTGAAAAATCAACAATAATGTTGAGCGAGTTCATGTGTTTAGTATGTGCGCGCGAATAAACCTTTATAATCATTGTAAGTATGAATGTTTTGTAAACTCTGGTATGAAAGCAAATAAGGAAACATATCAGTTAATGTGTAACCACATGGTCCAACCTGCGGGCGCATGGGAGGGGATAGGACAAGGTCACCACATGGTCCAACCTGGGGGCGCATGGGTGGTGTTACGACAAGGTCACCACATGGTCCAACCTGCGGGCGCATGGGTGGTGTTAAGACAAGGTCACCACATGGTCCAACCTGCGGGCGCATGGGTGGTGTTAAGACAAGGTCACCACATGGTCCAACCTTAGGGCGCACGGGTGGGGTTTGTTATGCTCAAATAGGCCTATCGCTTGTATCCCTCGATCGTACTACGAGGACTAATGTTCTTAAGGTTTCACCTACCCAATCACATAACCTAACAGTTCCTTCCTTAGCTGACCATACCATGTAAGAAACATTCGTAATCATAGTAACATGTATTTCACCCCCGAAGTTATAAAACAGAAAACAGTTAAGAGAAAAGGGGGGACATGAACTCACCGTGGTGCGTCTTTACCAAGTATGCCTCCAAATCAAGCAGCTATGTGACGACCTACACGCGCTAACTCTATTAGACGGACGGCCGTGCCTTAACTTTATGGTTTAAGTTTTTGGGAAATAGTTAGGCAACTATTTCGTGTTTACATTCTGTATATACTTGGTAGTCATTTTCCTTCCCAAGGATGGGGGATTTAATACATGTGTGTTCGTATAATTTCGAAATATATTATTAAGTCTCACTTAAAATATATTTAATTTCTATCTCCAAAATATAATATTCTTCTCAAAAATATTATACTTTAATACATGTGATTTTCCCAAAATAATACTTAGTAATATTATTTTTACCCTAAAAATAATATTTACGTAGTTCACAAAATAATCATAAACACTTATACCAGTGATGTTGTGAAAAATATATACTAAATATATATATGTATCACGTTTTATTTTGTGAAATCCCACCTCCGGTATTTTGTAAATATAGTCGTGGCGAAACTTATATTTTTGAAAACACGTCGAAAAGTATTTCTAACACTTATAGTGAAAATAATTCTAAGTGTTAGGTTTTTAGAAAATTTTGCCAGAGTTTCCCCTGTAACTGGAGGTGGCCACGCTTTTAAGCGTATCATTTTCTTTTACAAATCAAACCAACCATTTTTATCATTCAATCAAAACAATGTTCAAACCACAACTAGTCAAAATATATATAAATCGCATAAATTTCATGAACTTGTGATTTATCCAAACTATGAAGTAAATCCCATTACTTTTAGTGGATCTTTATATAAAACAATCCGATTTTGTAAAAACCTCGTTTTTAAAGAAATTCCATCTTTACAACTTCTTGTAAAATTTGACAAAACTAGTTCTTTGTCGAAACTTAGTGTTACACAAGTATTTACACACTTGTGTGTTCTAAAAACCATTCGTGTTAGTGTAAGATCCGTCTTTAAAAGTATGTTTTCTCTTGACACGTGGTCCTTTGAAAATACCGCTAGTAGATACGTAGATCTACTAGTTTTAAACACTATTTCACAAACAAAATCGCTTTTACACAAGTTCATGATTTATGTGTGGTAGAGTTCATCCTTTAACCCTTGTTACTTCCAAAACAACCTTATGTCATGATCCAAGATCATGACCAATCCGAGTTATGTAACACCTCGAAAATTTACGTCCAATAATGTACTGACACGTGTCATGGACTTTGAATGTGTGAAAACATACTTTAGAGGGACTAAAGTTGACATACAATGAAACTATGTGATTGTAAGGGTCCAAAGTGTCAACAATGGATAAATAAGTCCTACAATAACCCTACATGGTGTTTATAATCTAAAACGGATAAATCATGGATCATACGAGGCGAAAAATGATAGAAAGTGAGGAATTTCAAACTACAGGGGCTAAACGTGTCAACATGTTGAATTTATACCTCTGAGTTATCTTTTGGCAAACCCGAAGCTTTGTAATGATGAAATATACTCACGAGAATATATGATAAAAATTTCATGAAGTTTCGTGAACGTATGAGAAAGTTATGATTAAAACCGTACTCGAAAGGTTAATTGCGTTATCGTGAATTTCGTGACTTTTCGGGTAAGCGCAAAGTGAACCGAGGACTTCGCCATGTTTATAAAAATCCCAAGGTTCATAAAAATCAGATTTCAAGGGTTTAGAGTGCAAATAAATAGCTTAAACACGTACCAAAAGATCAGGGACTGTTTTGCAAATTGAATGAAACTTACTAAACTGGTCGACCACTCGCACGCGGCCCGCGAGGGGCCTGTCGCGGCCCGCGACCCAGCGCCCAGCGACAAAAGTCGCGACCAGCTGCCAGTTCTGACCTGTTTCGAGTTGTTTGCAGCTGTAAACGATTCAGGGAATGCACCAATCGAATTTCATGCATGCTAGGACACTTGTACTCTTCCTACAACACTTACAAACACCTGTATCACCCTCTGATCTGATCATAAATCTGCATAAAAGGCTCTTGTTGTTGCAAACATAAGAACACTTGAACTTTCAAAATTCACAAGACTTCTCCTGGAGCATTTCTGATCGACAAGGCAGCCTCATAGGGATCTCTAAGCTTGTTTAGGACCATTGTAAGTATTCATATCCTTCTCTAATTCGTTCTAGCTTAGTGTATTCACCGAAAGTCAAAGTATCGTAATTTAAATTTGACTTTATGATTAAACGAGATTGGCTCTGTCAAATCTCAAATTGAAAGTACCTACATGTTGGTATTTATGAGTATAACAAACCCCTAAAAGGGTATGTTCAGATTCACACTCTAAGCATGCTAATTGTCGAGTCAAAGTTCTTCATAAAAAGTCAACAGAATGTGTTTTTGCAAAAATAAGCTTGATTAACAATGTAGGCTACATGCAACCTGTTTGATCATCAAAATAACTTTGTAATTAATGTAAGAACATGTTTCTTCATGACCAACTCAACAATTTTCTGTATTACACCCGAATCGGAACCGAAAGTCTCATAAATAGACTTCTTCTTTGACTATCGGTTCTGATCCGTACATGCATGTTAAGATCTACACTAGAGCATATTTTGTACCAACTTTCTTATATGTTTAACCCTCTGGAATTTTACATCTTGGTTCCATGTTTAACCGATTCATATGCATGTTACCGGTTTATGCTTAAATATGACTATTTTGCCCTTTTTACTATAAAACGAGATTTTTGAAAAAAGTGAAAGAGTAGAAACCTTTGTTGCTGATTTATAAATTTGCACCGAAAATTTGACATCAATCCGAGGTCTGGATTGTGAGTTATGCTCAATAGCGCAAATAGAACGGTTTTTATTAATTAAACGGCGTTATGAGCATAACACCTATCAAAACCTAATTTTTGACATAAAAATATATACCTACTGTTGTTATATAATATTTTGGGAATTTTAAGGATTTTTAATAATTTTTAAACTGATTTAATCATAGAGTTTTAGCCTTAAATCGATTATTGTCGGTTTTGCCCTTTTGGGCTATAAAATGAGTTTTATAAATCCTTTTGACCCCAAACCTTTTTCTACTGATTTTATTTGTTAAATATAATACTTTGAGCCTTCTGGAAATATAAAAATATCAGATTTCTTTTACAAACCCGGAAACGGCTCCAAATCGCCTTTTTAAGCGTTTTTAACGCATAGTACGTATTATAACCATATTGAACATATAAGGTTTATACCTACTGATGTTTTTAAGATATTTTTATAAAATAATAGAAAGTACAAGTTTATAAACTCAGGTTTCCAATTTTGACATTTTTAGTCCTTGTGAAATTACCAAAATGCCCCTATGGTGCATAGTTTGATTTTAAATGATAAGTTTCATATATGGGTCATACCCTACTGTTATAATATGTTAAATTAAGTATGTTTGCTGTACAAACCAGACCTGTAACTCAGATTTCTAATTTAACTCTTTTACATACTTTAAAATGACCAAAATGCCCTTATGAGGCATGAATTGTGTTTAAATCCGATTTGGGCATAATAGGAATTAACTTACTGATGTTATATCATATTTATAGCATATTATCTCTGGGAACTTGCATATGACTCTTACGGTTACCCGTAACGCCCTTTTCGCGTTCGGTTCGGTTTATGTAACTAGTTTGCATAAATTGACCAAGACGGGTCAAACATTAACATTTTTGTCTCAAAATCCAGAATGTACTTAGTATACCCATATTAAACAAGTATTCCAACTTGTCGGGTCTAAATCACATTCTATCCGGTCTTCGCTTAATCGTGCGTTTAAACCGTTTCGTCCTTTTAAATAACCGGTCTAAGCTTTAGCTTAAATAAAGACCGTTAGAAATCTAATAGGTTATTTATAAACCTTCGTTCCAGATTAGGAGCACCGGTAAAAGCTACCTGCCTTTTTGCTTGTTGAGATAAATACTTACCAAGGTAAATACTTTTAACTTATTTTCCCTATACGGGCTTGGGGTACGGTATATAAAATACCGCTTGGTCTAGCATTAAATTCTTTAATCGAATAGTGGTTAAATTTATTGAGATGCTATGTTTTGATTGTGTGTTTTGTTTGCTTAAAGTCTTTGGGGGGTTAATGACCATGTCCCGGATATCCTCGGCATTATCTTACGAGATGGCCACGACCTGAGCACGGGGTGTAGGCGTACACCTGTCAAGTGTATAACTCAATATTGTGGTGTGTCTATTAATCTTTAACCCGGCACGAACCGGGCTACTGAACGCATAAGTAACATGTAAATCCTTTACAAGATTTTATTGCAATAATTATCCCAAGTTATAAAATATTTTTGTGCCATGAGCATTCAAATCAATTTTCAATCATTTCAAAATGAGTCAGTTAATTTGTATTTACCAGTTTAAACTGACGTATTTTTCCCAAAAGGTTAAGTGCAGGTACTACACGTAATAGGCTGGCTGTCTTCTAGAGCGTCCACAATAAGTCTCGCAAGCTTGGACGACATTAAACTGTTGAACAATATCTTATTTTATTTTGATCCGCCTGTGGATCCGTTTCAACTATCAGTGATATTTATTATTACGCTTTATTAAAGTTGAAATGAATCTATCTTTGCTTCCGCTGTGCATTATTACATTGTGTTGTTTGTCTATGATGATACCAACTACGTCACTATACTCCCCACCGGGCCCACCGGTGACACGTGGAAAATAGGGGTGTGACAGGTTGGTATCAGAGCCAACTCTGAGTGAATTAAACACTAGCCTTTTGTGTTTAATCTCAGTTACACAATTGCACAATCCTTGATTCTCGAGTCTAGACAAAGAACTTAGGAAATTTCCAAATTTTTGTTTAAATTTTCTAACCTTGTCTAAATTATATTTTGTTGTATCACTTGTTTGTTTTTTACAGGTAGTTAAACATGCCGCCAAGAATGAGAGGTAGAGGCCGAGGAGCATATGTAGCTCCAAATGATCATGAGGCCGGACCATCACACCGGCGGACACCTTCGGATCCTCGCCGTACTGATGCTCAAGACCTTTGGAGGTCTTTCACCGAACCAGCGAGACGCTCAGTCTCACTAAGCACCTCTCCATCGATCCCGCATTCCTATGGGCCTCATTCGGAGAATGAGCCCCACCACTCACAGCAGTCCTACATTCCCCTAGGACACCGTTCACCTTTTCACCAACCATCGCCTGCTTCCTAGGGTCAGTTCAACCCTGATGACTATTTAGAGGCAGCAGCAGTGGGTTTTAACCCACTGGGACCGGAAGACCACTTTTCGGGTGGCAACCCGATGGATGTCGACGAGGATACTGATCCTGTCATGCCACCCTCTGGAACACCGAACCACCCCATCGAGATTTCTGATGGGTCACCATTCATGGGGTCGCCTTACAACGGTCCCGATAGTTATGAGGAGATGTTCAAACAGTATGACTGGGTATTTACCCCCAGTTATCATAACTCTCCTCTGCACCAGTCGCATCACTCTCCTCTTCACCAATCTTACCATAACTCCCCTCTGCACCAGTCATACCACAACTCTCCTTTGCACCTGCCTCACCACTCTCCCCTTCACCAGCCACAGCAGCAGCAGAATCCTTCCGAGGATTCTCGACTTGTAGCGGTCACTCCGCCAGCAGCAGCACCTCCACTTCAGCCTCCCTCGCCTCCGAGGCGAAGGAGAACTACCTTGCGGATTTCCGCACGAGGGGGAATACGCATCAGTACCCCTCCACTTTCGAGTGGCAGCCGGTACTCACCGGTTCATGAAGAACCAGAGATGGGTGAATCTTCAAACCCCATCTCTGAAGTAGCAACGGCGCCAGTCGCGCCACAGCCACAGCCACAGCCACAGCCTCAGCCACCATTCGGATTTGGTGAACCAATCCCCGTTTACACTAATGTTGCAGCATTCAACCCCTTCGAGCAGCAGATTCACACGGGGTACAACTATATGGAGGATCCATACTGGATAGCGGCAAACTCCAACACCTTCCATCAAGAAGCTCCCTACGGAGGTCCCTGGGCTACGGGACCCTCGACTTATGGATATCCATCATATGGGTACCAGCAACCGCAGCCTTCTCAACCTCCTTATTATCAACCGCAGCCTCCTCAACCCCCGTTTTATCAACAGCCACCCCAGGCGCCGGCGATGTCACCGCCGCAATTTCAAGAGATTCTTCAGGAGATACATGGGGTGAGGGACGAAATGCAGGAAGAGTTGCAGCAGGATAGGAGACATAACCGGGGGATGTTTCAGAAGGTGGTGGATTTGCTTAAGGGGAAGAAAAAGAAGGATCGTTGAATCCTTTGTTTGTTAGTTATTTTAGTGTGGTACTCATGTCCCTGCGTGGACATTTATTTATTTCGGTACTCTACCCCTGCGAGGGTATTTCCTTCTGTCTGCCCCTGCGTGGGCATATCTTTTTATTTAACCCCTGCGTGGGTTTGTTGTTTTGTTATTTGGCCCCTGCGTGGGCATATGATTTATGTAAAAGACCCGTTTAGGGCAATTTGTACTGATTTAATTTTTATTGAAATGGTTAATCTAAGATTTTCATCTTTAAATTATGTGCATAAACATTGTGTATGAATAAATGAAAAATAACATTAAATATTTTGATTTACCATTTTAATAATATAATAAGGATCTTAAAAGGTAAAACCTATCTGTTATGTTGTCATAAATCTAGCCAATATGGTGAAACCTGTTTAAAAAGATTCAAATCTCTGTTAACATCTGTGAACATGTTAACATTCTTGGCTGATGTGATCCGAAAAATCACACACGCCACCCTTTTTATAAAATATCCAAATTTTAATATTTCTATATATAATTGGATGTGACATAATACCTACGGGTTATAATTAATGTCATATAAAAACAAAAAAGCAGCTGTAGTTTATAAACTCCCTGCCAAGAAAAAAGATTGACTTGTCTTATTTAATCAAGCCTTAATCCTACAAGATCTAAATTTGTAATTTAGAAAGTTGTCTACGTGACTAGGCTTATTATGCCAATATTTTATTTCGTTCTAAAAAGGATTATTAAGTAAAAATCCTGAATGAATTTTTTTTTTAAAATTAACTAATATGGCTTTTGTTTACCATGGTTAATAAATCGTCAAGAACGATAATACTATTTAGACTTCTAAATAGACCTTGTCCTTATTTTTGTGTAGCAATTAAGACTACATGACTAAGTCCGAAGAGATAAACAGTCATCCAGTGGAAAACCCGGACAATACTAAAATATTAGTAACGGGTGTAGAATTGAAAGCACTAGTGAACGAGGCAGTTATTGAAGCGCTAAACAGACAGTATAGCGAATCAAACGGGACCCGAAGTAGGACCCGAACCGCATCACGCTCCAAGCCAAGAACACATTCGGAGGGTCATAGCAAACCGCCCTCTCAGAAGGAGGTACCTAAGAAAGATAAGCCAAAGAAGGATGATGAGGATCATCACTCCTCTAACCAAAACAGTGTCCCGATAAAGAAGATCAAGCAGAAACATGAATCGCACAGTAAGTCTTGCACTTAAAAATACTTCGTCTCATGTAAACCCAGAGACTTTACTGGGGAGAAAGGAGCGGTCGACTGCATGACCTGGTTAGACGAAATGGATACAGTCGTAGATATCAGCGGGTGTGCTGATCGGGATGTAGTGAAGTACATGTCCCAATCGTTCAAAGGGGACGCACTAGCGTGGTGGAAATCTCTCTTGCAAGCTACCGGAAAGGCCACACTTTACAGTATGTCATGGGATCAGTTCGTAGCCCTTATTAAAGAGAATTTTTGCCCACAACATGAAGTTGAAAGGATCGAGTCAGACTTCGTATCGTTGGTGATGAAGAATCTAGACTGTCAGGCATACCTCACCACCTTCAATACTCTATCTCGATTGGTTCCATATTTGGTAACCCCAGAGCCGAAAAGGATTGCCCGTTTCATTGGGGGTTTGGCCCCTGAGATTAAAGCGAGTGTTAAGGCATTGAGGCCTACAACTTTCAGATCAGTAGCTGATCTATCTCTCTCTCTCACCCAGGACGTAGTCAGGTTGAGGGCACTTAAGAGCTCAGAAGAGAATAAGAGAAAGCGTGAAGACGATACCTCACGGAGATCGGAGAAGAGACACCGAGGAAATAACGACCACAGGAAAGGGTCAGGATCTAAGAGAGATGGGCAACAGTCGGGGGATAAACCCAAATGCAAAACTTGCAAGAAAAACCACTTTGGGAAATGTCGTTTTGAGTCGAAGTCGCAGTCCCACACGAGACCCTGTGGAATCTGCAAATCTACTGATCATACGACTTTGAAGTGTAAGGGTCTGAAGGATGCAACATGTTACGGTTGCAACGAGAAAGGGCACATTAAGTCTAATTGCCCAAAGTACGCTAAGAAAGCCGATGATGGAAAGAAGACCAATGCAAGGGTCTTCAGGATGGACGCTAAGGAAGCAGTTCAAGATGACAACGTTATTACAGGTACTTTTCTTGTAAATGATGTTTTTGCTAGAGTCTTGTTTGATTCTGGAGTGGATAAGTCTTTTGTAGATAATAAGTTTTGTGAGTTGTTAAAATTTCCTGTAAAAGCCTTAAGTGTGAAGTATGAGGTGGAGTTAGCTGATGGAACCATAGAAACAGCCTCAACTGTTTTAGATGGATGTGTTATATCCATTAGGAATCATTCTTTTCCTTTGTCCCTACTTCCCTTTAAGCTCGCCGGCTTTGATGTAGTCATACGAATGGATTGGTTATCGCATAACCAAGCCCAAATTGTGTGCAACAGAAAGCAAGTGATAATTAAAACTCCTGCTGGGGAGTCACTTACCATCCAAGGAGATACACAGCATGGATTGCCTGAGCAAGTGTCCATGCTCAAGGCATCCAGATGTATGCAGAAAGGTTGTGTCATTTATATGGCGCAAGTTACTATAGACGAGCCAAAGCCTAAGATTGAAGATATCCCTATCATTTCGGAATATCCTGAAGTTTTTCCCGAAGAACTACCTGGTTTACCACCAGATAGGCAAGTGGAATTCCGGATTGACATCATCCCTGGTGCTGCACCAATAGCGAGAGCACCTTATAGGTTAGCACCAATGGAGATGAAGGAATTAAGGACGCAGTTGGATGATCTGTTAGATAAAGGTTTTATTAGACCTAGTTCGTCTCCTTGGGGAGCGCCAATCTTATTTGTCAAGAAGAAGGATGGATCGATGCGTTTGTGCATCGACTACCGTGAGCTTAATAAAGTCACTATCAAGAATAGGTATCCTCTGCCCAGGATCGACGATCTGTTCGATCAATTACAAGGAGCAAGCTATTTTTCTAAGATCGACTTGAGGTCGGGCTATCATCAGTTAAAGGTCAAGGATGAAGATGTACACAAGACAGCGTTTAGGACTCGTTATGGACATTACGAGTTCCTAGTGATGCCTTTCGGGCTCACTAACGCACCAGCCGCATTCATGGATCTCATGAATCGCGTCTGCAAGCCTTATCTGGATAAATTCGTCATAGTCTTTATTGACGACATCCTTATTTACTCGAAGAACAAAGCTGATCACGAGAAACACCTTCGTTGTATTCTCAAACTTCTACATCAAGAGAAACTTTACGCCAAATTTTCGAAGTGCAAATTTTGGCTTCGAGAAGTCCAATTCCTCGGACATGTAGTAAGTGAGCGTGGTATCCAGGTGGATCCCGCTAAGGTAGAAGCTGTTATGAATTGGCAAGAGCCAAAGACGCCTACGGAAATTCGCAGTTTTCTGGGTTTAGCTGGATACTATAGGCGTTTCATCGAAAACTTTTCAAGGATTGCTGCGCCCCTTACCTCATTGACGCGTAAGAAGGTTAAGTTTGATTGGGGCCCTAAGCAGCAAGAGTCCTTCGACATTCTGAAGAAAAAGTTGAGCAATGCACCAGTGCTAACATTGCCCGACGGTATAGAAGAATTTGTGGTGTATTGTGATGCATCACACACTGGTATGGCTGTGTACTCATGCAGAAAGGAAAAGTTATTGCCTACGCCTCAAGACAGCTGAAGATACACGAAAAGAACTACACCACCCACGACTTGGAGCTGGGTGCCGTTGTATTTGCATTAAAGCTATGGAGGCATTATTTATATGGAACCAAGTGTGTGATCTATTCAGATCACAAGAGCCTTCAACATTTGTTTAATCAGAAGGACTTGAACATGCGACAAAGACGATGGATGGAAACTCTAAACGATTATGATTGTGAAATAAAGTACCATCCAGGCAAGGCAAATGTAGTTGCCGACGCCTTGAGCAGAAAAGAAAGGGTAAAGCCGATAAGAATCAATGCCAAGCGCATTGAAATCAAGAATGATTTGAACGAAAGAATATTGGCTACACAGAGGGAAGCTGTGTTAGAAGCCAACTACCCTGAAGAAAAATTGGGAGTAACTGAAGAACAGTTATCCCATGACAAAGACGGAATGTTAAGATTAAATGGACGAATATGGGTTCCAGTTTTTGGAGGACTTCGAGATGTTATCCTCCAGGAAGCCCACAGTTCCAAATATTCCGTTCATCCTGGAGCTGACAAGATGTATCAGGATTATTGGTTTGAAAAAGTCCATAGCTGCTTATGTGTCTAAATGTTTGACTTGTGCGCAAGTCAAAGCGGAACACCAGAAACCGTCAGGTTTGTTACAACAACCTGAAATTCCCACATGGAAATGGGAGATGGTGACGATGGATTTCATCACCAAGTTGCCAAAAACGAGAAAGGGAAATGACACTATTTGGGTCATAGTAGATAGACTGACGAAGTCAGCACATTTTCTACCCATCAAGGAGACTTATAGCTCCGATATGTTAGCCCAGTTATACGTTGATAAGATTGTAGCTTTGCATGGAATACCTGTGTCTATTATCTCTGATAGAGATACTAGATACACGTCACATTTTTGGAAAAGTTTCCAACAATCTTTGGGCACTCGTTTGAATTTTAGTACGGCTTATCATCCACAGACTGACGGTCAGAGTGAGCGTACTATTCAAACTTTGGAAGACATGCTACGTGCATGTGCGATCGATTTGGGTGGTAGTTGGGATAAGAACCTACCACTAATTGAATTCTCCTACAACAATAGCTACCACACCAGCATAAAAGCTGCGCCTTTTGAGGCCTTATACGATAGAAAGTGTAGATCGCCTATTTGTTGGGCAGAAGTTGGAGATGTCCAACTATCAGGACCAGAAATTGTTTTTGAGACGATGGACAAGATTGTCCAGATTCGCGATCGTTTGAAAGCTGCCAGAGAAAGGCAGAAAAGTTATGCGGATCCACAACGTAAAGATTTTCACTTCGAAGTAGGTGATAAAGTGTTGCTTAAGGTATCACCCTGGAAGGGGGTGATGTGATTTGGTAAGAAAGGCAAGCTAAGCCCGAGATACATAGGACCTTTCGAGATTATCGAACGTGTCGGGTCAGTTGCTTATAAGTTGAACTTGCCTGAAGAACTTAGTGCTATCCATAATGTGTTTCACATCTGTAATTTGAAGAAGTGTTTCGCTGATGAATCACTGGTTATACCATATAAGGATGTACATATCCATGAAAGCTTGAAATTTGTGGAAAAGCCGTTGTCTATTGAAGACCGAAAGGTAAAGAAACTTCGAAGGAAGCACATACCTATTGTTAAGGTCAAATGGGATGCCCGTAGAGGTCCCGAATACACGTGGGAGGTAGAATCCACGAAGAAAGAAAAATACCCTCATTTGTTTCAGTAAATCTCGGGGTCGAGATTTCTTTTAAGGGGGTGAGGATGTAACACCTCGAAAATTTACGTCCAATAATGTACTGACACGTGTCATGGACTTTGAATGTGTGAAAACATACTTTAGAGGGACTAAAGTTGACATACAATGAAACTATGTGATTGTAAGGGTCCAAAGTGTCAACAATGGATAAATAAGTCCTACAATAACCCTACATGGTGTTTATAATCTAAAACGGATAAATCATGGATCATACAAGGCGAAAAATGATAGAAAGTGAGGAATTTCAAACTACAGGGGCTAAACGTGTCAACATGTTGAATTTATACCTCTGAGTGATCTTTTGGCAAACCTGAAGCTTTGTAATGATGAAATATACTCACGAGAATATATGATAAAAATTTCATGAAGTTTCGTGAACGTATGAGAAAGTTATGATTAAAACCGTACTCGAAAGGTTAATTGCGTTATCGTGAATTTCGTGACTTTTCGGGTAAGCGCAAAGTGAACCGAGGACTTCGCCATGTTTATAAAAATCCCAAGGTTCATAAAAATCAGATTTCAAGGGTTTAGAGTGCAAATAAATAGCTTAAACACGTACCAAAAGATCAGGGACTGTTTTGCAAATTGAATGAAACTTACTAAACTGGTCGACCACTCGCACGCGGCCCGCGAGGGGCCTGTCGCGGCCCGCGACCCAGCGCCCAGCGACAAAAGTCGCGACCAGCTGCCAGTTCTGACCTGTTTCGAGTTGTTTGCAGCTGTAAACGATTCAGGGAATGCACCAATCGAATTTCATGCATGCTAGGACACTTGTACTCTTCCTACAACACTTACAAACACCTGTATCACCCTCTGATCTGATCATAAATCTGCATAAAAGGCTCTTGTTGTTGCAAACATAAGAACACTTGAACTTTCAAAATTCACAAGACTTCTCCTGGAGCATTTCTGATCGACAAGGCAGCCTCATAGGGATCTCTAAGCTTGTTTAGGACCATTGTAAGTATTCATATCCTTCTCTAATTCATTCTAGCTTAGTGTATTCACCGAAAGTCAAAGTATCGTAATTTAAATTTGACTTTATGATTAAACGAGATTGGCTCTGTCAAATCTCAAATTGAAAGTACCTACATGTTGGTATTTATGAGTATAACAAACCCCTAAAAGGGTATGTTCAGATTCACACTCTAAGCATGCTAATTGTCGAGTCAAAGTTCTTCATAAAAAGTCAACAGAATGTGTTTTTGCAAAAATAAGCTTGATTAACAATGTAGGCTACATGCAACCTGTTTGATCATCAAAATAACTTTGTAATTAATGTAAGAACATGTTTCTTCATGACCAACTCGACAATTTTCTGTATTACACCCGAATCGGAACCGAAAGTCTCATAAATAGACTTCTTCTTTGACTATCGGTTTTGATCCGTACATGCATGTTAAGATCTGCACTAGAGCATATTTTGCACCAACTTTCTTATATGTTTAACCCTCTGGAATTTTACATCTTGGTTCCATGTTTAACCGATTCATATGCATGTTACCGGTTTATGCTTAAATATGACTATTTTGCCCTTTTTACTATAAAACGCGATTTTTGAAAAAAGTGAAAGAGTAGAAACCTTTGTTGCTGATTTATAAATTTGCACCGAAAATTTGACATCAATCCGAGGTCTGGATTGTGAGTTATGCTCAATATCGCAAATAGAACGATTTTATTAATTAAACGGCGTTATGAGCATAACACCTATCAAAACCTAATTTTTGACATCAAAATATATACCTACTGTTGTTATATAATATTTTGGGAATTTTAAGGATTTTTAATAATTTTTAAACTGATTTAATCATAGAGTTTTAGCCTTAAATCGATTATTGTCGGTTTTGCCCTTTTGGGCTATAAAATGAGTTTTATAAATCCTTTTGACCCCAAACCTTTTTCTACTGATTTTATTTGTTAAATATAATACTTTGAGCCTTCTGGAAATATAAAAATATCAGATTTCTTTTACAAACCCGGAAACGGCTCCAAATCGCCTTTTTAAGCGTTTTTAACGCATAGTACGTATTATAACCATATTGAACATATAAGGTTTATACCTACTGATGTTTTTAAGATATTTTTATAAATAACAGAAAGTACAAGTTTATAAACTCAGGTTTCCAATTTTGACATTTTTAGTCCTTGTGAAATTACCAAAATGCCCCTATGGTGCATAGTTTGGTTTTAAATGATAAGTTTCATATATGGGTCATACCCTACTGTTATAATATGTTAAATTAAGTATGTTTGCTGTACAAACCAGACCTGTAACTCAGATTTCTAATTTAACTCTTTTACATACTTTAAAATGACCAAAATGCCCTTATGAGGCATGAATTGTGTTTAAATCCGATTTGGGCATAATAGGAATTAACTTACTGATGTTATATCATATTTATAGCATATTATCTCTGGGAACTTGCATATAACTCTTACGGTTACCCGTAACGCCCTTTTCGCGTTCGGTTCGGTTTATGTAACTAGTTTGCATAAATTGACCAAGACGGGTCAAACATTAACATTTTTGTCTCAAAATCCAGAATGTACTTAGTATACCCATATTAAACAAGTATTCCAACTTGTCGGGTCTAAATCACATTCTATCCGGTCTTCGCTTAATCGTGCGTTTAAACCGTTTCGTCCTTTTAAATAACCGGTCTAAGCTTTAGCTTAAATAAAGACCGTTAGAAATCTAATAGGTTATTTATAAACCTTCGTTCCAGATTAGGAGCACCGGTAAAAGCTACCTGCCTTTTTGCTTGTTGAGATAAATACTTACCAAGGTAAATACTTTTAACTTATTTTCCCTATACGGGCTTGGGGTACGGTATATAAAATACCGCTTGGTCTAGCATTAAATTCTTTAATCGAATAGTGGTTAAATTTATTGAGATGCTATGTTTTGATTGTGTGTTTTGTTTGCTTAAAGCCTTTGGGGGGTTAATGACCATGTCCCGGATATCCTCGGCATTATCTTACGAGATGGCCACGACCTGAGCACGGGGTGTAGGCGTACACCTGTCAAGTGTATAACTCAATATTGTGGTGTGTCTATTAATCTTTAACCCGGCACGAACCGGGCTACTGAACGCATAAGTAACATGTAAATCCTTTACAAGATTTTATTGCAATAATTATCCCAAGTTATAAAATATTTTTGTGCCATGAGCATTCAAATCAATTTTCAATCATTTCAAAATGAGTCAGTTAATTTGTATTTACCAGTTTAAACTGACGTATTTTTCCCAAAAGGTTAAGTGCAGGTACTACACGTAATAGGCTGGCTGTCTTCTAGAGCGTCCACAATAAGTCTCGCAAGCTTGGACGACATTAAACTGTTGAACAATATCTTATTTTATTTTGATCCGCCTGTGGATCCGTTTCAACTATCAGTGATATTTATTATTACGCTTTATTAAAGTTGAAATGAATCTATCTTTGCTTCCGCTGTGCACTATTACATTGTGTTGTTTGTCTATGATGATACCAACTACGTCACTATACTCCCCACCGGGCCCATCGGTGACACGTGGAAAATAGGGGTGTGACAGGTTGGTATCAGAGCCAACTCTGAGTGAATTAAACACTAGCCTTTTGTGTTTAATCTCAGTTACACAATTACACAATTGCACAATCCTCGATTCTCGAGAGAGAGAGCGGAAGTGTGTTGTTGAGTTTGAGATGGAAAAGTTATGTTGTGTTATGTTTAGAACTTATAGACAAATTGCAAGAGCATTAACCAATAGTCCATATGTCTACTAGATTTTAAACACACAAGATTATTATAATCTTGCAAGGACAAGGGGTGTCCCCCTTCATGGGGACGGTTGTAAAAGGGGGGGGGGGGGGGTAATCCGGTTCAAATCCAACTAAACACCAATTACTAGTTAGTTAAGTTAAGTGTTAACTCGGTTACTAGTGTGTGGTGTGTTATGACGGGTGTTAGGGTATCCAGGGACCCTAACTGGCTCAGAAAAAGATAAACAATGAAAATGACAATATTTTTAGGTTCCGGGTATAGTCCGGTTGTTCGGTTGGATAGTAATCCGTTAAAGTGCTTAACAAAGCTTTAAAGTGTCGTTAATACCCTTTTTAGTGACACAACTCATTTCTGACACTTTGGAAAGTGTCTAGTAATATTTTGCTCATGTTTTGGCACTTTATTAGGTAGCTTAATGCTGAATTATTATGTAAAGTGCTGAATTTTGTGCTTAGAGCACGTTTTAGGCACATCCAGTCATTGTAACTTATTCCTAGAGACGCAGTTCTACAACCCTTGTATCCCTACACTCACCACTAGTGTAGCAAAATATTTCTGGCTCATATGGGCCTTAGAGGCAGTGTCTGCCTGATGCTGGCTCTATCAGCATGTTCAATAGGTTATCCGTTTATAGTGCTACTGTGCTACTGTGCTTTTGTGCATCATGTTTGTCACTAAGGTTCAGCATGTAAATAATGTAGTGACAGCAAGTAAAGTATGATGCAAGTAAGTACATGTATCAGTAATCAAGTAGCAGTTCATCAGTAATTTCAAACAAGCACAGTAATTAAGCAGTAATTAATTATTAATTAAGTCGTACGGATACCTGGTTTAGTGAGGGTTGTCACATTCTCCCCCCGTTAGAAAAATTCCGTCCCGAAATTTTAAGTTCTGCTTGTAGATGCAGGGTTCTTAGGAAATAGGTGGGGGTATTTCTCTTTCATCCGGTCCTCAAGCTTCCAAGTGTATTCAGGACCATGTCTGGCTTCCCAACGAACTTTGACGAGCTTGACACTGCTCCGGCGGGTCTTGTTTACTTTACAATCCGTAACCTTAACCGGTTCTTCAACGAAATGGAGCGTGTCGTCTACATGAATCTCGTCGATGGGAATGGCAATGGTATCTTGAGTTGGACTTTTCTTCAGGTTGGATACATGAAATGTATCGTGAACTGAATGGAGTTCAGCAGGTAAGTCCGGCTTGTATGCTACTAGTCCTATTCTTTCCAAAGTTCTGAAAGACCAATGTAGCGCGGATTTAACTTTCCACGCTTTTCGAAGCGTGCCACACCCTTCCAGGGTGAAACTTTCGATAAAACCATTCCTCCCACTTGGAATTCCAAGTGTTTCCGGTTTAGATCCGCATAGGCTTTCTGCCTGTGGCGAGCGGCTTCGATGCGTTTCAGAATCTGTGCAATCTTGTCTGTCGTCTCTTGGACGATTTCGGGACCAGCAAGCTGCCTATCTCCTGCGTCAGCCCAACATAGGGGTGATCGACACTTGCGTCCGTATAGGGCTTCAAATGGCGCGACACCAATACTGGTGTGGTAGCTGTTGTTGTATGAAAATTCGACCAAAGGCAAATGCTTGTCCCAGCTACCGCCCAAATCCATAACACACGCTCTCAGCATGTCTTCCGAAGTCTGTATCGTTCGCTCGCTTTGACCGTCAGTTTGCGGATGAAACGCAGTGCTCAGATTTAATTGTGAGCCAAAAGCTTCTTGGAAGGATTGCCATATCCTTGACACAAACCTTCCGTCTCTATCAGAGACGATTGAGAGAGGTACTCCATGGCGCGTAACGATCTCTCTCATGTAAATTTCTGCCATCTTGCTCGTATTATCCTTCTCTCTGATAGGTAAGAAGTGTGCTGACTTTGTTAATCGATCCACTATTACCCAAATAGTGTCATGGCCTCTCGGCGTTCTTGGCAACTTTGTAATAAAATCCATGGAGATTTGTTCCCGTTTCCACTTGGGAATCTCAGGTTGTTGCAGAAGTCCTGAAGGCTTCTGGTATTCCGCTTTCACCTTAGCGCACATTAGACACCTGCTCACATAAACAGCAACATCGCCTTTCATCCTAGGCCACCAATAGTAATCCTTGAGGTCTTGGTACATCTTATCCGCTCCTGGATGGATAGAGTACCGTGATTTGTGAGCTTCATCGAAAATAACCTTCCTTAAACTACCAAACAGAGGAACCCGAATCCTTTTCTCAAAACATAACGTTCCTTCCTCATTTGGTACCAGTAGCTTCTCCATCCCACGGAGACATTCTTCTTCAAGGTTTCCTTCCTTGAAAGCTTCTTTCTGCGCGGCACGAATGCGCAAGGAAAGATCAGTTCGGATAATCATTTCTAAAGCTCTAACCCTTATGGGCTTGATCCTCTCCTTTCGACTTAGGGCATCGGCGACCACATTCGCCTTCCCTGGATGGTACTTTATCTCGCAGTCGTAATCGTTCAACAACTCAACCCATCGTCTTTCTCTCATATTCGACTCCTTCTGGTTGAATGTGTGTTGTAGGCTCTTGTGATCTGTAAAAACAATTGTACACTTTGTACCATAAAGGTAGTGTCTCCAGATCTTTAATGCAAAAACCACTGCGCCAAGTTCCAAATCATGTGTGGTATAGTGCTTTTCGTGCACTTTCAATTGACGCGATGCGTAGCAATAACCTTTTGGCGTTGCATCAACACACAACCCAATCCTTGACGCGAAGCGTCACAGTATACCACGAAATCATCGGTACTTTCCGGTAGTGCTAAGTTTGGCGCATTGCAGAGCTTATCCTTCAATATCTGGAACGCTTCTTCCTGTCTGATTCCCCAATCAAACTTCTTATCTTTCTGTGTGAGGAGCGTCAATGGTTGAGCGATCTTTGAAAAATTCTCAATGAACCTTCGATAGTAGCCAGCCAAACCCAAGAATTGTCGAATCTCGGTTGGCGTCTTTGGCGTTTCCCAAATCTTAATCGCTTCAATCTTGGTTGGATCCACATGGATTCCATCTCCATTTACCACATGTCCAAGAAATTGGACCTCACGTAGCCAAAATTCGCACTTAGAGAGTTTGGCATACAACTGTTCTTTCTTTAGCAGCTCCAAAATAGCTCTTAGGTATGGCTCATGCTCAGCCTTTGTTCGTGAATAAATCAAGATGTCGTCAATAAACACAATCATGAACTTATCCAAGTGCGGCTTTCAAACTCTATTCATCAAGTCCATAAAGACTGCAGGTGCGTTTGTCAAACCAAACGACATAACAAGGAACTCGTAGTGTCCATAACTATTTCTGAAGGCTGTCTTTGGGATACTCTCCTCTTGTATCCTTAACTGATGGTATCCTGATCGAAGGTCGATCTTTGAATAAAAGCTTGAACCTTGCAGTTGGTCGAATAGATCATCAATCCTTGGCAGAGGGTATCTATTCTTGATCGTCAGCTTGTTCAGCTCCCGGTAGTTGATGTTTATTTGAAAATCATCATCCTTCTTTTTGGCTAGTAGAAATGGGGTTACCCCAAAAGGGAATTTTGGTCTGTTATCTTCCTTCTCTATCCATTGCTAAAACTTCTCTGTCAATCCTTGCATCTCCGAAAATGTAAGTCGCTACGATGCATCAACTATGGGTGCAGTGCCTGGAATTAAATCGACGCGGGATTCGACTAATCGTTGGGGAGGCGATTCCGGCAAGTCTTCGAGGAAGACTTCGGGGTATTCTCCAATCACAGGGATATCTTCGAGTTTTGGTTCTTCGGCTTCTTTTTCCACGACATGAGCCAAGAATGCAACACATCCTGTGTGCGAAAAGTTTTGTGTCTTCTTTGTCTGATAATCCGTAGGAGCGTATCCTGCTCCATGAATCACAATCATTTCCCCGTTCGTCGTCGGGGCGCGGATGACAATCTCCGCCGGGTTGTTCGACAACCAGTCCATCCCAATTATCACATCGAAGCTTCCGTTAGGCTCTGTTCTATCGAGAACTGGGTATCTAGGTTACTTACTACTAGAACAACTATATTTTCTGAAGCTAAAATTTGACAATACTGTCAAATAGAGCATAACATTGACTATTATGAGACGTACCGATATCCACGCTTGGATTCTATCCCTGCTGTTGAGCTTTCATCCACGTGCCTGAGTGTTCTTAGGGCAATACTTCCTGAAATGCCCCACATCACCGCAATTAAAACATGTTTGGCCACAGCCTTGATCGTCACCATCCCTGCCTTGATAGTTGTTGTCGTCGTTATTTCCTCCGCGATTTCCGTTACCATCTTGACCTCTATTTCCATGTTTAGTACCTTGCCGACACGTTTCCTTGATATGTCCCACCTTGCCACAGTTACCACATTTTCCATATCTACACCGCCCGTTATGGTGACGTCGACAGTTGTCGCACTTTGGTAGGATACCCATGTGCTTTTTTCTCTTTTTGGCCTTGTCGTCGCTACTCGACTGGGTACCCTGTTTGAAATTCGCCAACTTCCTCTTGTTGTCCCCAGATGACTCTACATGAGTCTCCTTCTTCTCCTCAGAGGTTGAAAATTTGTTCATCCTGATTGCCTCTTCCGTTAGGGCTACACTTAGATTGATGGCCTCAGTGATTGTTGCAGGCTTTGATGTCGTTACCATGCTCATGATTTGGGGTGCCAATCCCCAAATGAAACGCTCAATCCTCTTAAACTCCGGGTCTACCATGTAAGGAACGATACGCGATAGAACTTGGAACTTCTCCACATACTCGGCTATTTTTGGACCTTCCATCTTCAAGTTCCAGAACTCAGTTTCTACCTTCTGGCTTTCTGTTCTCGAACAGTACTTTTTATGCATTAGCTCTTTCAGCTCGTCCCATGATAGAGCATACGCAGCAGCCTCGCCCATTGTCTGAACCTGAAGTTTCCACCATGACAGAGCCCCATCTCGGAACAGCCCGGAAATGTATGTGACCTGATCTCTTGGGGCGCATTTGCTCGCACGCAAAACAGTGTCCGTCTTCTCAATCCAGCGTACGAAGGCTACGGCACCCCCAGTGCCGTCGAAATGTAGGGGCTGGCAGCCTAAGAAAAGAACTGCTTGTAGGTGCAGCCGTTAGGTGGGTTATTTCCTGAGGTACCTCTGTTGCGCTCGGAGTGATGGGCCTCATATTGTGCGATGACTGCAGCAATGATTCCCTGAAGTTCCGCCTCGTTGGTGGGTATGCGTACATCCCGTCTTGGAGGCATCTTCTAAATGATGATCGTGTGGGTCAGGTCATAGTAAGTAAAGTGTACGTAAGTATACAACAATATCAACACATAACATCTCATGTTATAAATAAATCAATCACATAACATCTCATGTTATAAATCAATCACCCATATTGATAGCCTCTGCAATGGTTGAGGGCTTCGAGGTAGTAACCATGCCCCTGATCTGGGGTGCAAGTCCCCAAATGAATCGTTCCATCCTTTTGAACTCCGGTTTGACTAAGTAGGGGACGACCCTAGACAAGTCGTGAGATTGCTGGATGCATTCAGGAATCTCTGGTCCATCCATTTTCAATTCCGAGACCCTACCTCACGCTTCTGGTTTCCAGCCCTAGAATTGTATTTCTTCTCCATCACTCCTTTGAGCGCGTCCCAGCTCAATGCATTAGCAGTATCTTGTACCAAGGGTCTGAACCTGGAGGTTCCATTATGAGAGTGTGCCATCTAGAAATAACCCCGAGATATAAGTAACACTCTGTTGGGGCGAACAGTTACTCATTCTTAGAATGGAGTCGGTCTTTTCGGACCAACGAACAAATGCCACGACGCCTCCTGTTTCGTCAAGGTCCAAAGACTTGCAGTTCATGGACTGCTTATAGGTGCAGCCAGTTGGGGGGGGGGGTTGTTCCCAGTGGTGCCATTGCTGTGCTTAGAGCGGAGGGCTTTACGTCGTGCAGTTGCCTGTGAGATGCGCTCTTGCGGCTCGGCTTCTGTCCTTGGCAACGTACTGGTGTTTGTGTCACGTCTGGGTGACATTCTCTTCTGTCGAAGTGGTATTGCGGGTTAGACAACGTTTCAGTTGTCTATGAGATACATAGCACCATAAGCCATCACGTAATCACCCAATTTCACACGTAAATATACTCAATGTATGAGTGAGGTAATAGGTTCTGAGCCTTCACATAGGCTTGCCAATTTGGCTTATTCGAGGCTACAACGCCTTGGTCATTCGTGTTTAACTTATTTCCTGCTACATTGGTTTTCACTAGCTTGACCCGCAGAGTCCACCAGGATTTCTGTGCACTACAAGTCGTTATCACGTGGGCCCCCGTAATAATAAATTGTCTTGTACAGTTACCCGAATTTTCTCTCGTCCAAGCAGATGATCAATCAAGGAGCAATAGCAGGTGCATCGTCATGATCAGGGTCATGCTCTAATGCGGGGTCAGGAGCAACGCCTGGCTCAGGGGCCATGGCCGGCTCCAGATCAACAAACTTTATTTCAAAGTTAGCTGGATCAACAAACACAGGGGCTACAGGATCCTCCAAGGGCTGGTCTAAGTGTATGTACTCAATGTCATGGTCTGGATCAAAACCAGGTGGAAGAACAGGATTATCCTTAATATCGTGATCAACTCAAAGCTGTGCGCGAGAACTGGTGCAGCTGATGACGCCATATCGGGGTCGGCGTCGTGTGAGTGATGTTGCTCTCCCGGTGTAAGCAAAGATGCGGACGCCACAGACTCAAATGGGTCTGGGACAGGTGAATGGGCATGAGCCTCTTCTTGCAGGAGCGTCAGCAAGCAGCAGGCTATCACCAACAGCAATAGGGCCTCGCCCTCAAATGGGTCCTCCTCTAATAGATCGTTATCGTCGTCAGAGACCACGTCGGGGGGCATATCAACAACGGGAGAAGCGGCAAGGGCACAGGAGCAGCGATTACCGCGAGTGGCAAATTCCCAACAAGATGGCCATCAGCAGGCTCTGCTACGACATCAGGCAGTGCAAAGGGCTGAAAGTCGTCCTCATCTGTGCTGGTCGTATCTGAAATGTACACCTCGTGCTCCGATGAAACTACGTCGCCTGATACTATGGTCGTGGGATCTGTAGTGTCCGACTCTCCAGTATCTGATGAAGGCATGACTTTGTGTAACACAAACACTCATACGTACAGCGATCAATCATATAATCATATAAGCACATTAGTCATCAAGTAAGCAATCAAATAATTCTCCTAGTCCCACTAGCCTCCCAGCCTCCCAGACTGATCTTCCTAGTCCCACTAGCCTCCCAGCCTCCCAGACTGCTCTTCCTAGTCCCACTAGCAAATTCTCCCAGCCTCTCAGACTGCTCTTCCTAGTCCCACTAGCCAATTTTCCCAGCCTCTCAGACTGCTCTTCCTAGTCCCACTAGCCAATTCTCCCAGCCTCTCAGACTGCTCTTCCTAGTCCCACTAGCAAATTCTCCCAGCCTCTCAGACTGCTCTTCCTAGTCCCACTAGCCAACTACCTCGGTTTCCCAGACCGAGCCTCGGCCTCCCAGACCGAGCCTCAGCCTCCCAGACTGAGCCTATAAATAATAAATAAAATGTGCTCAACATTTGTTTGTAAAAAGTTTTGGATCTGGACTTAAGTGGTATGCAATAAAAATGTTTTCGTGAGAGCCCTAGTGATCATAGTCTAGACTCGAGAAGGAATCCTAGTTCGCTATGATCAGAGCTCTGATACCAAGCTGTCACACCCTGGCTTTGCGGAAGCGTGGTTAATTTGGTGTGACTTCTTAATACCATAGCTTAACCATAACAAAGCTATATGAAATAAAACCGTGCAAGATCATCCATTTAATAAAGTTTTAAAAACCAAATACAACAACATTGTCTTAACAATCACAAACATCAACATGACATAAACACAGTTTAAGGACTGTGACTTGTCCAGGAAAGAGTCACATTCCCCAAACCCGGATGACCTCGTAACTAGTGCAGCGGGAAAACGTGTCATACCGCGCCAGATCCTTTAATTCCCTGAAATACATGTAAGTTGAAAAATCAACAATAATGTTGAGCGAGTTCATGTGTTTAGTATGTGCGCGCGAATAAACCTTTATAATCATTGTAAGTATGAATGTTTTGTAAACTCTGGTATGAAAGCAAATAAGGAAACATATCAGTTAATGTGTAACCACATGGTCCAACCTGCGGGCGCATGGGAGGGGATAGGACAAGGTCACCACATGGTCCAACCTGCGGGCGCATGGGTGGTGTTACGACAAGGTCACCACATGGTCCAACCTGCGGGCGCATGGGTGGTGTTAAGACAAGGTCACCACATGGTCCAACCTGCGGGCGCATGGGTGGTGTTAAGACAAGGTCACCACATGGTCCAACCTTAGGGCGCATGGGTGGGATTTGTTATGCTCAAATAGGCCTATCGCTTGTATCCCTCGATCGTACTACGAGGACTAATGTTCTTAAGGTTTCACCTACCCAATCACATAACCTAACAGTTCCTTCCTTAGCTGACCATACCATGTAAGAAACATTCGTAATCATAGTAACATGTATTTCACCCCCGAAGTTATAAAACTGAAAACAGTTAAGAGAAAAGGGGGGGCATGAACTCACCGTGGTGCGTCTTTACCAAGTATGCCTCCAAATCAAGCAGCTATGTGACGACCTACACGCGCTAACTCTATTAGACGGACGGTCGTGCCTTAGCTTTATGGTTTAAGTTTTTGGGAAATAGTTAGGCAACTATTTCGTGTTTACATTCTGTATATACTTGGTAGTCATTTTCCTTCCCAATGATGGGGGTTTAATACATGTGTGTTCGTATAATTTCGAAATATATTATTAAGTCTCACTTAAAATATATTTTATTTCTATCTCCAAAATATAATATTCTTCTCAAAAATATTATACTTTAATACATGTGATTTTCCCAAAATAATACTTAGTAATATTATTTTTACCCTAAAAATAATATTTACGTAGTTCACAAAATAATCATAAACACTTATACCAGTGATGTTGTGAAAAATATATACTAAATATATATATGTATCACGTTTTATTTTGTGAAATCCCACCTCCGGTATTTTGTAAATATAGTCGTGGCGAAACTTATATTTTTGAAAACACGTCGAAAAGTATTTCTAACACTTATAGTGAAAATAATTATAAGTGTTAGGTTTTTAGAAAATTTTGCCAGAGTTTCCCCTGTAACTGGAGGTGGCCACGCTTTTAAGCGTATCATTTTCTTTTACAAATCAAACCAACCATTTTTATCATTCAATCAAAACAATGTTCAAACCACAACTAGTCAAAATATATATATAAATCGCATAAATTTCATGAACTTGTGATTTATCCAAACTATGAAGTAAATCCCATTACTTTTAGTGGATCTTTATATAAAACAATCCGATTTTGTAAAAACCTCGTTTTTAAAGAAATTCCATCTTTACAACTTCTTGTAAAATTTGACAAAACTAGTTCTTTGTCGAAACTTAGTGTTACACAAGTATTTACACACTTGTGTGTTCTAAAAACCATTCGTGTTAGTGTAAGATCCATCTTTAAAAGTATGTTTTCTCTTGACACGTGGTCCTTTGAAAATACCGCTAGTAGATACGTAGATCTACTAGTTTTAAACACCATTTCACAAACAAAATCGCTTTTACACAAGTTCATGATTTATGTGTGGTAGAGTTCATCCTTTAACCCTTGTTACTTCCAAAACAACCTTATGTCATGATCCAAGATCATGACCAATCCGAGTTAAATGACGATCCGAGCTACCACAACATAGATCAGGTCCAAATAACCACACAAATCAAACACTACAAGTTTTACACAACATATGAGCTTTTAACCACCATTTTTAGTGTTTTTAGTAGACTTTTAAGCTTCATCTTGTATGTTCACGAGTTTTAACCGTTACAAATCATATTAACCACTTTAAAATAGTTCAAGAAGGTGATTTAAGCAACTTACTACTAGCTCGAGGCTAGGGAATAATCTAAGCGCAAAACGGGTGGATAAAAGCAATGTAGTGAGGTCCTTCGCCTTCCGATTGCACCAAGGTTCCTTATACGCGATCCTTAACACTTGTAGATACTTGGAATGGCATGAAACAAATTCGAAAATGATGGATGCTCAAGGGGGTGTTTGGCCGTGAGTTCTTGAGAGAGAGAGAGGAAGTGTGTTGTTGAGTTTGAGATGGAAAAGTTATGTTGTGTTATGTTTAGAACTTATAGACAAATTGCAAGAGCATTAACCAATAGACCATATGTCTACTAGATTTTAAACACACAAGATTATTATAATCTTGCAAGGACAAGGGGTGTCCCCCTTCATGGGGACGGTTGTAAAAAAGGGGGGGGGGGTAATCCGGTTCAAATCCAACTAAACACCAATTACTAGTTAGTTAAGTTAAGTGTTAACTCGGTTACTAGTGTGTGGTGTGTTATGACGGGTGTTAGGGTATCCAGGGACCCTAACTGGCTCAGAAAAAGATAAACAATGAAAATGACAATATTTTTAGGTTTCGGGTATAGTCCGGTTGTTCGGTTGGATAGTAATCCGTTAAAGTGCTTAACAAAGCTTTAAAGTGTCGTTAATACCCTTTTTAGTGACACAACTCATTTCTGACACTTTGGAAAGTGTCTAGTAATATTTTGCTCATGTTTTGGCACTTTATTAGGTAGCTTAATGCTGAATTATTATGTAAAGTGCTGAATTTTGTGCTTAGAGCACGTTTTAGGCACATCCAGTCATTGTAACTTATTCCTAGAGACACAGTTCTACAACCCTTGTATCCCTACACTCACCACTAGTGTAGCAAAATATTTCTGGCTCATACGGGCCTTAGAGGCAGTGTCTGCCTGATGCTGGCTCTATCAGCATGTTCAATAGGTTATCCGTTTATAGTGCTACTGTGCTTTTGTCCATCATGTTTGTCACTAAGGTTCAGCATGTAAATAATGTAGTGCCAGCAAGTAAAGTATGATGCAAGTAAGTACATGTATCAGTAATCAAGTAGCAGTTCATCAGTAATTTCAAACAAGCACAGTAATTAAGCAGTAATTAATTATTAATTAAGTCGTACGGATACCTGGTTTAGTGAGGGTTGTCACAAATGTTATATCATGACAATAAGCTCAAGTGAAAGATATTATAACCATACATAGCTAGCAAAACATATAAATGCACCTATGCATTTAACGATGGTACTTCTAGATTGAGAATCTCTACTTTGATAGGAGATGATAATAGACATTTCTTATAACAAATGACTTAACAACCTTTAACATACATTAAGGTTCAACTATGCCCATACTAAAATATCCAAACATCATCTTCTAGATGTACTTAGGGGATTAGTAAAATATAATTATATATATACTCGAATTGCAGTTCGAGTAATAATTAGACCGTGCCAAGGTCATTCAAAAATTCTCCCTCTAAAAGCTCGACAATTTCTCTCGACGATGCCTAGACATCATCACTGTAAACTGCGACTATAGTGAACTTTTAAAAGTAGAATGTTCATAGAACATGGCTAATTTAATCATACTTCTATCCCTCTTTATGCGAATATCTCGAGTTGTACAAGACTCGTTTCGACTATTTAGTCCATACGTATTTTGTCAACTTCATATAATACGTTCTTGAGGTTTTGACATCATTAATGCTTCTAGCATTATCAATTCATGAGGGAATTCTTTCCATCTTATCCAAATATGCATGTGATTTCACTCTTTAGAAGTTTTGCTACATAAATTTGTCCATTTAACACATAGATATATATATATATATATATATATATATATATATATATATATGTATCATATACAAAAATGTCATGAACACTTCCTTTTATTTTCAAAATCCATATTGTACCATGCATGTACACTATTTATTGAGATATCACAATCACTAGGTACAACTTTCTATGTACGTTTCTTGGTGGACAAGTATTACATCATTAAGATGTGTTAATTAACATTTTAAGCACTCAGTTGCTTTAGAAACTCATCAGGAGTTCCGATTATATCCAACATGTAAAATAATCATAACCTATTCAAATCAGAATATGTATAGAATGATCACATTGTTCTCGAGAACTTATTTTAAATGACTTACATAATTTAATCCTTCGGGACTTTCATGTAAACTCTCAGTATCAAGTGATACATAACATTCATAAGACGAATATCAATTCTCTCTTTATATTACCAGACTAATAAAATATTGGAAAGTCAATGCATCCACCACTGGAGAATACGTTTCCACATAATCAATCATAGGTCTTTGTGAAAATTCTTATGCCACCAATTTTGACTTATATCACTTAATTTGATTTTCACATGATTTGCGTAAAAGACACATTTGTATCCAACATATTTTACAACTTCAGTTATATGGACTGTTGGTCCAGAAACTTTCCATTTCATTAGAGAACTAAACTCTGCCTTATTTGCGTCTTTCTATTTTGGCCAATTATTTCTTAATATTTATTCATAGGCAGATCTTAAATCTTGATCCTCATCGTTTAATCATTTTAAGCGCTACATTATATACAAAAGTATAACGGCGTCGATTTTTATTTCGATTCCATACATATCTTAGACATGATACAACTTATCGAGATCTCTTTATTTTCAGGTACCTGAGGTTCTTCTTGAGCCATCATGTCTATTGTCTCTTTAGGAGATCTTATTAGTATAACCTCGACTTGACCATCTTAATTACTTGCTCCAGTTTTCGAGGAATTTTATTATTGGAATTAACTAGTCTACCACACTTTAGGCGTGCAATAGAATCATTACAAAAATACGTAGTTGTCCTCTTGGGACACAAATATAAATGGAGCACAAGTAGTTGATTATGTGACTTACTTAGTCGCTCTATTTAGTTCAGTGAACTTGTCTGGTAATTTGATCTTTAATTTTGGTAAATGAATTATACTTTAAACTTCTAGTTCATAGTTTATAGTCTGAGGATCAAGATGACATGATAATTCATTTCACTTTTCACTTTCCAACTGCTTGTTATCTCCCCCTAATGTTGGGAACATTCATTCATTAAAGTGAAAACCAATGAGCCATAAACAAATTTCTCACTAATGGCTTTAAGTATTTAATCATAGACGATTATTTATACCCAACATATTCTCAAACTTTGTAGAAGTCCCATCTTTGTGCGGTGTGGTGGATGAGTTTCAATATATGTCGCACAACCAAAATCTATTATCCCAAAAATTTTGTAGAAGTCCCTCTCATGATCATCTTTCCTCTTTTATTATAAAATGTATATTTTATTATATTATATGATGGTACTATATATTTACTCTTGTATTATATGTTGGTATGATAAGAATTATCCCATTCTCTATTTCTTTCTCTACGTGATCTATGTTCTCATGTTTGTCGTGTATATTGGTTGTTAATAGACCGTTATTTTATAACACTTTATTCGCACGAATGCTTTTAAAGTTGGATCATGTTATCGTAAGTCAAAGTGACCATCGTTATATCTTTATATCAGTTTTTTACATCGATCTACAAGGAACCTGCAATCCATCAGTGTTACACAAACAAGTTTTGTTTGAAAATCTCACATGAACAAAGATCAAGGTATGATTCGATTTCCTTTTCTTCTCCAATTTTCTATCAATGCTAACTTATTTGCTTTGGTATGAAAATCTGAATATGAGATTGTGGAAGATTACCTCGAACCATATTTTTCTTGAAAGCTGTTACATGTGAATGTGGTACTAATTTTAATATATATATCGTAGATGTTTCGACTCTTGAATTATAATTCTTTTGGTATACTGTTTGAAGCACATTATCACTAGTCCACTTTCTTACTATTTTTCTTTTGGAATTTATTTGAATTTAGTAATAGTAATATAACTTAAATTCAATCAAATGCAACTTACGAGGGTGAATGAAATATTATTAATTGCAAAATTGAATTGAAAAGTATTAATTGTGATATTATTTCTCATTAACCTCATTACAAAACGTTATTCATTTGAATTTATGTTTCTTTATTCTTTTTAATTATTACTTAATTAGTTGAATTAAGAAAAAGGTTTATTAAAACTTATAATAAGTTAAGTTTACATTTATTATTATTATTATTATTATTATTATTATTATTATAGAAGTATAGCAACGGTAGTGGTCTTATTATGAAGTTATCTCATGTTATTTTTATTCATAATTATCATAATTAATATTATTAGTATTATCGTAATTAAAAGTTCAATATAAGTAGAAGTGTAAATGTATAACAACGCAATTGTTTAATGTGTACGTATATAAAAAGCACAATTGTTTTATTGTTTAATTGTTTAATTGTTTTATTATCGGAAGATTATTATGTGCCACATTATAATAATATGATGTAAATTTATGTTATCATGTAGAAATTGCATAATTTACATTGGTCGATGTTACCACATACATACTAATGCTTTAACTTCATAATCTTTTTTTTATTAATTACATGAGAATTTAAAGATTTGAAATGTTTGTATGAAAAATGTATATTGTATGATATCCATCATTTGGTTATGAATTCTTAAGATTGCAAGATTTGCTATCGCTTATTATTTATTTTATTACAGTTAAAGATTATATAATTTTATAGGCAAGAAATTAGAAGTTAAACAAATAAAATTAATATTTTAATGGTCTTATGAATCTTCAGACTGGATAAAAAAATAATAAAAATCTTTTGACTGGATAAAGAAAATAAAAAAAAATCAGTATTGAAGTGATCGGGTTACTATGGCTAAATGAAAAATGTGTATGATTTATCATTCAGTATTATATGTTTTTAGGAAACTGATTTTTATTTCATATATGATTGTGTACATAGTTATATTATATTATGATTGAATGCATGATGTATGTAATATAGGTTTATTATAATAGTCATGTGTTCCTTTTTCTGAGTACAATTCATATAGAGAAATGCTTCTTATATGATTCATATACTCGTTGACACTATATGATTAAAAACTTTATATTTGTTTAGTAATCTATGTAATGTATCATAGAGTTATGCAGTTAAGACATTATCATAAGAAAAGATGTAACGTGGATATATTACATTAAACCTTTTAATAGCGTTTTTAGTATATTCTTCATATTTAACCATGATTAGTAAGGAAAATAAAAAAAAATGTATATTTTATTATATTGTATTTGATGAGACATCTTTGGTTGTGCGACAAATATTGAAATATACATTTTTTATAAAATATACATTTTTATAAAATTACAGGAACCAATATTTTTTTATCATACCAACAATCTATGAGAAAAGAGGAAATAAAATTAAAACAATTAAGCGTTTTCATACCAGATCAAAAATTTTGTCTTTTATCTCTTTCGCCAACGTTGATACAACATGGTGTCTTGTGTCGATACAATCCAACTTCAAAAGCAATTCGTGTTGATAACGTGTTTTGTAACAACTAGCCTATTAACATTATAGAGATAAGAAAGAGAGATTGGGGAAAATAGATATCTTATTGATATTGAGTATATCATATCAAATACATAGGACCTCTATATATAGGCCATATTATTAATACAAGAGTAAATAAAGAGACATGAGTTAAGAACGTGGAGAGTCACCATAAATAATTTGTTCATAACAAATTTTTATTATTAAAATTAATTGGTGTTATAACTTTTGTTATTTATTTTTAGGATTGTTTTGTATAATTTATTAAAGTTAGTTTTCAAACTTTATTTAAGGTGCACATGATCGTTTAGTGGGTGACTATTTTGCTAAAAACTGTGTGTATACTGACGAACAATTTCGGCATCGGTTTCGAATGAGTAGCCAATTGTTCGTACGTATTGCCAATGATTTGGCTAATTATGATGAGTTTTTCACATTACGCTACGATGCTAGAGGGAGAAGGGGTTTTACTACGTTTTTTTCTTATAAAATGAGGAAAATATTGCTCACCAACATATTTGTTGACCCAAAAATATATTTTTTCTAATGTGATGCAGGTAACCAAGGTTGATGATCAACAGATGAGGATACGTAACATGGGTCTTAGGAAAATAAATTGAAATCTTGTGTTATGTTTTATTTTTGAACAATGTATGAACAATTGAAATCTTTTGATTAAAAGTATTCATGATGAAAGTTGTTCTTCCATTGTTTGTGTTATAAAGTTTTCTTTATTTTTGCTGCAATTATTCATCTGTTTATCTCCTTTCATCTTACATTTCTTAAAACAAACACAAAAAATTAAACTCAGATCCTAACACCGCAGCATATTGTTCATCTTATTATCATCTTTCATCATTCATCTTTAAAACAAACACAAACAATTAAACTCAGATCCTAACATGTACGAACAAACTCTATGATCTCAGGTTGAGGGGGAGTTGTAATTCATGCTTACGTGAATCGTTTGTGTATTCAATCATTCAACAAAAGGTCTTTGTGTATTCAATCGTTTGTAATCCATGCTTACATGAAAGCATATCTTCCATTGTTTGGTACAATATCTATATACCTATCTATACTTTTTATTAAAATGTATTATGCATGGTTTTCTAAAAACCACCCGTGTTTGCACACGGGTTTTACTACTAGTTATATATTATGTGACAAATTAAATGGTTGTACTTTAAATATTAATACAATGGTTAATTGTCATGGGATATGGACAATCATCATGCCTCGTACCAAACCGCTGTGGGTCGGGGTGTGACACCATATGAAAATATGATCCGAATGGCATTGATGAGAATGTTGAGCGGGTAGACGAGGAGCAACAAGACTCAAATTTGTGGGCGTTACGCAATAAATATGTGCATGGAAACCTATGTGCGATTTAGTCAACTATATCTGGAATAACTTCCTAACTTTCGTGTCGATCCTGTTGATGACGAGTAGTGGTGTTCGTAGGTTTAGGCAATATTTATTTTATGATTTAGTATGTAATTTTATATTATAATTTGTGTTTATTTATTTTTTGTGTAATTTTCTAGAACTTTTATGCAATTTTCAATTTTCTTAAAAAATATTCGTATTTATTATAAATAAAATACATTAAATGAATAAAAAAAGTGATTTATAAATAGAATACATTAAATAAAAAATTTAAAAAAATTAAAAAAAGGGAAGGGGGACCACACCCCATGTTGGGGGGGGGGGGGGGGGGGATGCTGAGGTGGAAAGGAGAGAGATGTGGTGCTGAGGTGGACTTACGGGAAGAGGGAACCGTACCCCAAAGCCTTATAACTACTATTTGAGCTCGCGTTTGCGGTGGGGTCGTAGGAGGATGCTGGTGATGGTGTATTTTTTTATCTGGTATATCGATATATTATTATTAGACCATTTAGGCATTAATATAAACTAAACTAAAAATAAGCAAGCAACACGGTTAAGTAAACATATCTAGAGTTAAAAGTTAGCTTTAACTATCATAGGATGAATAAATTTGTTACATGGTGTATTAAAGAGTTAATATAGACCATGGAAGCGTTAATCTTTGTGGTGTTGTGGCGGGGACGTTGTTCACGGCATTGTTGTTTAGGCGAGAGATATTCCACCGGCGTGGAGGGCTAACACGAGTCGACGTGGAACTTGGTTATTGGTGGCTTCAAACTAGTTGTTCAACGGCTAGCTTGACCTTTAAAAAAACTATATATACTAACATATTTCACACCATTTTTTAAAAACTACACACTAAATCATCCATTTATCTCTTCCCAACTACCTATTCTCTCCCATTTTTTACAAAATTTTTAAAAAATGGAAGACTCAAATTCTTCACCTTCATCTTCTTCGTCGTCGTCTGGGCTTGACGATTTAATTTTATTCTCGTCAGATGATGAGGAACCGGCACTCATAATTTCAGCACTTCAAAAGGTGGTTTAAACTGTAATGGAAGACGAAGGTTGCTCCTTTGAACCTAAGAGGAGAAAATACATAGTAGGTGACCGAGTCACCGCACATGAGTTATTGGTAAGTGGTTATTTTTTCACCAAACCCTACTTATGATGATAGTGCTTTTAGGCGTCGATTTCGTATGAGCCGTGAATTATTTCTTAGAATATCAAATGATTTATCAAGAAAATATGAAATTTTTTCGATAAAGAAAGGATGTGCGTGGTCGTCTAAGATTTAGCACATTGCAAAAAGTCACGACCGCGCTTAAACAATTGGCTTATGGGACGACTTCGACATTATGGATGGATATATAAAAATGTCGGAACGGGTGACGAGGGAAAGTCTATATTATTTTTGTGAGTGTGTCATTGAACAATATTTAAAAAAATATTCCAGAAAACCGACATTTGGTGACATACAACAACTTTTGGAGGCTCATGAAGAGTGACATGGTTTCCTGGGATGATCGATTGTTTAGATTGTATGAAATGGGAGTGGGAAATTTGTCCAACATCGTGAGTTGGGCAACACTGTAGTGGATTTCATAAAAAAACCGGCTATGATGCTTGAAGCGGTTGCATCTCAAGAGCTTTGGATTTAGCATGCATTCTTTGGTATGCCTGCCAGAAATAGCGATTGAAATATTCTTAATCAATCACCCCTTTCAATGACCATACGAACAATGTTGGACCGAAAGGTTCTTTTCATGTTAACGGTGCTGAGTATGAATACGGTTATTATCTAACTGATTGTATTTACCCGGATTAGGCCGTGTTTGAAAAATCATTTACACGGAAAACAACGTTAGACGAAAAGAGACGTGAGTTTAATGGGGCTCAAATGGCAGCACGAAAAGACATCGAACGAGCATTTGGTGTTTTGCAGTCAAGATGGCATATTTTGAAGGTGCCGTGTAGAATTATGGAAAAACCAAGAATTTGAAATGTGATGTATGCGTGTATTATTTTGCATAACATGATTTGAAGTTTTTGTAATTTTTTTGAGTTTATGTAATTTTTTATTTTTAAGTTTATGTAACTTAAATATTATGTGGTTTTTAGAATTTACGTTTTTTATTCAATTAATATTAATTTTCTTAAATTAAATTTAATTGATTTTATATAATTTTTAGAGTAAATTACTTTTTGAGTCCTTGTGTTTTAGTGGTTTTAACCATTTGAATCCAAAATCAAAAAGTTAACGGCTTGAGTCCTGTAGGTCCCTTTAATCCTATGGATCTTGATATAATTGTCTATCTAATCTAGAGTGTGGAATGAGTTAATAGCCAAAATGGTCCTCGAGGTTTGCTCACTTTTGCTACTTTAGTCCAAAATCCAAATTTTTTAAATCTGGGTCCCTGAGGTTTGCATTTTGTTTCCATTTTAGTCCAAATTTCAAAAAAGTCTAATTTTGTTATATTTCTTACTGAATTTTGTCTTCTTCCTCATTTCTCATAAGGGCAAAATTGTCATTATACATTATTATAAACTGATTTATATTAATAAAAATGAAAAAAAAAACCTCAAACAACTATAAAAACCCTAATCAATTCTGTCTTTCACTCTCACCTTCCCCCATCATCTTCTCCCTCAGACCTGCATCAACATGACAAAAAAATAACACATTGAACCATTCGTTATTTTTTTCTAAACCATTTCACCTTATCCTTTTACTAAAAAAATAAACCAAAACTCATTTACCAGGACATTACATAGAAGATAAGACGAACTTATCAGCACCACATTTAATATAACCTTGCGTACAAATAATATCTCGTAATTGACATAGAAATTACCGGAGACATTTTAGCCATACCGATTTCTGATCCAATGTTCGAATTCGAACTCAACGAATCAGACGTCTGGAACAACAACGTCTCCATCTCACCGGAGTTACGTAAACCGGTGCCATCTCCACGGATCCCAAAAAGATCTTCGTCTGTTGCTGTAAACCGGAAACCGGTCGGAGGAACTCCGGCGTCGGTGCCGGTGAGTGTGTCGGACTGGTCAAAGATACTAAAAGAGGATTATACAGAGTGGGGGAAGGTGAGAGTGAGGAAGAAGATGATGGGGGAAGGTGAGAGTGAAAGACAGAATTGATTAGGGTTTTTAAAGTTGTTTGAGGCTTTTTTTTCATTTTTATTAATATAAATCAGTTTATAATAATGTATAATGATAATTTTGCCCTTATGAGAAATGAGGAAGAAGACAAAATTCAGTAAGAAATATGAAAAAATAGACTTTTTTGAAATTTGGACTAAAATGGCCACAAAATGCAAACCTCAGGGACCCAGATTTAAAAAATTTAGATTTTAGACTAAAGTGGCAAAAGTGAGCAAACCTCAGGACCATTTTGGCTATTAACTCATGTGGAATCCTCTAGATCAGATTGTTACAGAAAATAGTAGAAACAGAATTCACAATTTAAACAGTCTTCTATTGATTATCCAAACTTGCAGTTTTACAATCAATTCAAGACTCACACAACCTCACAGCCTCTCTCTGTGATCTTGCCTCTAACTCTCAAAAACAAAATCTCTCTCTCTCTCTGTGTCCTTTTTGTTCAGTTTTCTCCAAGACCTCTAAAATCCTAATCACAAAACATGTTTATATACCACATGTCTGTGAACTGGGCTTCCAACTGGGCTAGGTCATTCTCCAAGCCCATTACAACAATTCACTCCCTAACCAATATGCTAAGCCCATTACAAAATATCCAAAGACTAAATAATCAAACTATTAATCTGTTATCACAGAATATGCACCAACAAGTCCCTTCGCTCATTTTATAACGTTTGAGTCCAATTTTTAACACTTGTACTTTTGATTTTGGACTCAAGTGATTAAAACCACTAAAACACAGAGACTCAAAACGTTGTAAAATAAGCGGTTAGCGACTCAAAGCGTTAAACTTTTTGATTTTGGACTCAAAAAGTAATTTACTTAATTTTTAAATAGAAAATAATAATATTAAATATGTGCCACGTCTTTTCCCACACCTTCTTTAGAAAATAATAATATTAAATAACGCCCCTTCCCACACCTTCTTTTTTCACCACGCCACTTTTCTAACGCGTTCTTACGTGTCGTCCACATGTCACATAAGCCCATTTTTCAAACTTCTCCACACCGTGTGGTCTTAAACTACGGGGTGTGGGGCGTGGGTTGGGGTGGCGGAATGCATTTAACGCTGGCTAGACCACACTCGGCTAGTGTTGGCCAGGGCGTTGCCCCGCTGGTGTGGGGATTGAGCCTGGCGTGGGGCAGGGGGCTGGGGTGACTTGGATGACTTTGATTGGCTGGCTTTGACTGGCTAATATTTGATGACCGTTGGGCTAGCCGTTGGCCAACGTTGCCTAGCCACGCCCCTTCCACCCCCCACTTTTTTGGGTATGGACTGGTGGAACCCACACCTGCCACGTGTCGAGCAATGCCCCAACCTAATCCCCTCACACTCCATAGTCCTAGAATTTGTTAATATAAGAATAGGTAAAGGCACATTTCGGTTTTATAAAAAAAACCTCGATCGGTTATTAACAGTGGCGGAGTTTGACCAAAAGTTTCGAGGGGGCGTAAAGTGATGGGACCCAAATTTTTATTCCTATCGTTATGTTTTGGGTCAGGTCGGGTTGGTTATTCGATTCAAGTTGGGTCAAATAATAATAGTTCCAAATAAAACAAAGTGTATATTTACCAAACTACCCATCATTTATATACAAAGTTTATAAATATTTAGGATATACAATTTAGGAAAAATAATCGGGGGGCGATCCTATATAATTTTAAAATTTTCGGACGAAAAATCAGAACTTATACACTTCTAACCGAAACATTGGGGTGGGCGGGTGCACCCCCAACACCCACAATACTTCGCCACTAGTTATTAACCGAAGTGCTTTTTTTCAACTTTGGTCAACACCGGTTTTAAAAAAAACCATGTTGGGAAGGTGAAAAACCTTAATCTATAGTGACCGGTTAAAGACCACCGGCTAAAAAAACCGATTTTCTTTTATTTTTCTTAATCCGGAAAAACTAAAAAGAACGTCAAACATATAAAATAAGAGTTAATTTAACGTATAAAGGGCTTATCGTACAAAACATACGAAATGCATGAAAAAAAAAAAACCGCATTGACATTTTCGTAATTATTTGCTTGTATGGTAATTATCAAAATACTCTACACATAATCTTGTTGGGTAATTTTGTTCTTGTAGGGTAATTCTGTAAAATGTGCTTGCAGGGTAATTATCAAAATTATTATACAAATGTATCAAAATTACTCTACTAGTTTATCAAACAACATACAATTCAAAATTACCCTACAAGATCAAAATTAGCTTACAAGATCATTTGTAGAGTAATTATGATACTCTACAAAATTACCCTACAAAGATCAAAATTACACTACAAAATTACCCTACAATATCAAAATTACCCTACAAGATCATTTGTATAGTAATTTTGATAATTACGAAAATGTCGCCGCTTTTTTCAGCAATTCCTTCAGTTCGTATGTTTTGTACGTTAAAGGTATTTGTATTTGATCTTTTCTCTGTATAATAAACTCAATAAAATTATGTTTTTATTTATTTTTAAAATCTAACAATTAACAATACATTGATCCGAAAATATGATTTTAAATCTTTGAATACGTTTTTTATGTATATAATCATTGTTGTCTTCATTAATTGAACTATTTTCGCTATTGTGAGTTGGGACTAGTTGAGCGTTCTGATTCATCGTACACAATTTCTTTATCGGAAAGTGGAAATGGCCGTCCTTTTGATACTTTGTAATCGTATATTTGTGTAACTTATAACTTTTTCATTGTCTCGTATTATGGTTTTTCTAGCTGTTAACAGTAGTTCTTTTGTATGGGATCATAATATTGATGGTCTAAGAATTGTTTTGAGTCTGTATAGTTCTTATTCTTGTTATATGGATATAAAGGATTATGGTTTGCCATAATAAAGCTTGGATTTAATATTTTTTGCAGTTCCTCAAACCCCTCCTGAGACCCTTCGGCAAACATATTCAAAACTTGAATTATGGATAACTAATGAAGAAAAAAGGTATAGTATTTACTTCTGCAACAAAGCTGGGTTTCATGGGTATGTTGATCAGTTCTGTTTAAACATGATGGAAAACTTAAAACACATACCTGTTATTGCATTCAAAGCAGTGGAGAATCCAGTCAGAGATCCAGCCATTGAGTTCGACATAGTTGTCAGGATGATCCGGTTCCTCCTTAGGGTGTAAAGTGATGATGGTGATGAAACCGAAACTAGGGATGATTTCGGTTAAGGAGAGAGAGGGACGAAATTGTGATGTTATGTTGTTAGGTTGTGTGTCTAACCTTTTACCTCTCTAATAATCTCCTTATATATACACCCAAGAGGAAACCTAATTAGTTAATAAGGGTAATATGGTCCATCAACAATTACCAACTAATTATTAATAGGTTATTAATATATTTTGATCTATATTATATAAATGATAATGATGGCTACTAGATTAAATATAAATAAATATTTAATCTTACATTCTCCCACTTAGCCGAATAATCATTTATCATGAGCATTAGATAAGTCTGATCAGAAGTTAATACTCATTTTAGCCTTAAACAAATACTATAGCAGAGAAATACAGCCGTTGAATCATTATGCGACTCAGGACCCCCATTAGTCATACTATAGCCTTAATTTAAAACCTAACAGTTATGATCAAAATATGTAAGCCCTTTAACGTTTGATTTGTATTTATAGTTGTCTATATGTCATTACACCGGCAGAACATATGTAAGAGACATACAAAATCAAACTGATGAGGAAAATTAATTAATAGTTAGTCATTCATAGTACGATATGCAGTTGTACATGGTCATCAATTAAAACCCGTCTCTTTTATGAGCACTCTTAATAAGACTTATGGGTAATAGACCTTTAGTTATAGGATCCTTAAGCATATCACGAATGCATTCGATACAAAGATTTAGTTTCCTCAATTCGTTCATAAACGAATAATTAATTGCGTATCGAAAACTAATGCAGCACCTCTCGAACTGTTACTGTTCAAGGAGACATGGTAGCTGACTTTATCACAACAAGTCTTCAATATATTAATTATATGGAGTTAATAAAGTCATGAGTCCACTGATAAATTTCCAACAACATTTAGTGACTATATTATGTCGGTATAACTTAGGTTGTTGATATCAGTCCATTATGACTCCTCCATGAGATAGGTTTTGTCTGCTGACATAAAGATATACCCAAAAATTACATTTTGTCATCTTTGAATATTACAAAGTTAGAGTAATAAACCGGTTTGAGTTCTCACTTCTTCTTTAAATTATAGCCTCTCGTTTCTTTTAAAGATATTGTAATACTCTATTAAATGCTTCACATTAATCTAGACATATCTAGTGTGCTGCAATGTGAGTAATATCTAAACGAGTATAGACTTGAACTTACATAAGGCTTCTAATTAATGAAGCATAAATAAATAATCTCGTTTATCCTATTATCCTCTAAATGAGAGCATTAATGTTTGTTACATCTGTAAGGACCAATTTAATGTTAAACTTATGGAACGGAAGTAATGTCCCATTTGGTCTATCTCAACATGTTATGATATCTATTATGTAAGAGATATCTCTGAGATCTATTATATCAAAGTTTGTGACAACAATACTTTGACTTATGTAACATATACTTGTGATCTATATAGACAAGTGTATCTTAGTTGCTCCCACTCATTTTGAGGTAGGTACATTAATCCACTTGATTCTTGATGAAAATAATTACGTTAAGATTTCATCACATTTTGATGTTTGCATTAACCCATAGATGGATTTTATTGGCTTACAAATAAAGTGTTCTCTAACCTTAAGTTTAGAACTTTCAGGTTGTTTTATGAACATGTAAATATGTCAGCCAGTTGTTAGGGAAAGTTGTTTTAATGTTTATCTAATGTAGCTCAAAACTATTATAAGCTACTAGAACAATGATGATCCTAAAAGAAATCTTTTGTTAGATATGTAATAAAGATTCTTTAATAATTTATCTCTTCCTGAGTACAACCTTTGACAATCAATCATGCTTCTTTGTGTCTTAACGTTTATATCAGGATTTGGTTTAGTTATGAACACTCTTAGATTATTCAATCAAATCCCAAACGTTATGCGAACACATAAAATCAGTTTTACTAGAAAACTGTTTTATTCCATTAAGAAGATTGATTGACACTAATGGCTTAATTTGAAGGGATACGATCAGTAAACTTTTCCAAAATCCATTTCAACTCCAAATTAGGGAGGTTATGTAATCATCAAACTTAGTAGGTTTTAAACCTAGATGACCTCCTGAGTTGATTATAGGGTTAGTTAGAAGTTTCAGTTTTATGGATTAGCTCTTGATTAGGTTGCTATCATTTTTAAGTTTGTAAGAGTTGGTGCAGTATGGTGTACAAGAGGTGTAATCGGAGTTAAATTCGGAGTGAAATTTAAGGACACTCTTCCCCCCGCCTCTTGTATTCCTTGCAAGTCATGATAAGGACTTTGACTGCTCCCACTGACCTTGAAAATCTTTAGGAACTCAACATGCTTAGGGTCAATATATAACGACCAACAAATTCTAATAGAGACTTTAAATAAAACAAACATTTTAGGTTTAGAAATTAGAGTGGATGAGATATATGTAGAAGAAAATTATAGTGAGTAAAATTATGGGTACTAAGAATAAGACAGACGAAATGATCATAAAATTAATTAAGGATCATTAATATAAGGATCATTATGTGAAGAGATTGTGATATATCTATTACTAACATCAAAATAATAGATTTAGTAAAATTCTACTTAAACAAAGACAAATCAGCTTTGGCCAGAAGTGTAATCATTTAAGTATGTGTGCAAGCTTTGGCCAGAAATGAGACAATCACTTTAGTTATGCACTTGTCAAGCATGCTAAACATAAATGAATTAAATCAGCTTTGGCCAGAATTAAGACATTTCACGTTTGTAATGCATACTCAACATAGCTTTTTATAATACTTGAACAATAAATAGATGTATTAAATCAGCTTTGGCCAGAAATGATACATCAGAAGCTCATTCAAGTTAAGCTAGTTTGGTTTTGTAAAACATTATTTGATCCTTATTAATTAATTAAGTATAAACAAAAAAATTTTAGGCCACATTAAACAGCATAAAAAATAATGAGGTTTCGAGTTGGGCCTCGACAAAGTTATGAGATCTCGAGTCGCAACCTTAGTCTCGAGTCGTAATCATGGTCTTGATTAGTATGTTTTATGAGATCTCGAGTCCGTACTGAGATCTCGAGTCGTAGTCTGATGGTCTCGAATCCTCTGTTAACAACTGTTTATTGTGATAATAACTGAAACTCGAAATTTAAGGGATTGTGGGATAATGTTTCCTGTTTTAATGCTGAACTAAACTTATCAAAGATTTCGAAAATAATAACTGATTATCTCTTTAACAGTTTTCGAAAATTTTAGTAGATAAAATTCAGATCAAAAACAGTAAAAACACCCACTAATCCAAAATTATATTCCAAATCTTATGGAATTTTCGAGATTTCTTAGAACATTATGATGAACCCTAAAAAATTAAAACACAATTCTGGGTTCCGAAATATGAAATTTTAGACTTTTAGTAAACAGATTTCGGATATTATCTTTCCCATTACGATTTCGAGTCAATTTATCAAACATATTTTCCGAAAACAGTTATTTCGGCTCATGAAACTCGAAAACAGTTTTGACTTTTATAAACTTTCAAGAAATTATGTTTTCCAGATTATGATCCCAGAATGATGGATACGAAAATAGAACTGATTTATCAACATATGCTCTGATACCACATGTTGATCAGTTCTGTTTAAACATGATGTAAAACATAAAACACATACCTGTTATTGCATTCAAAGCAGTGGAGAATCCAGTCAGAGATCCAGCCATTGAGTTCGACATAGTTGTCAGGATGATCCGGTTCCTCCTTAGGGTGTAAAGTGATGATGGTGATGAAACCGAAACTAGGGATGATTTCGGTTAAGGAGAGAGAGGGACGAAATTGTGATGTTATGTTGTTAGGTTGTGTGTCTAACCTTTTACCTCTCTAATAATCTCCTTATATATACACCCAAGAGGAAACCTAATTAGTTAATAAGGGTAATATGGTCCATCAACAATTACCAACTAATTATTAATAGGTTATTAATATATTTTGATCTATATTATATAAATGATAATGATGGCTACTAGATTAAATATAAATAAATATTTAATCTTACAGGGTAATAATTGTAGAAGGACAACAGTGGATTTATGGGTAATCAGTAGTTGCCAAATCTGATTAAATTAGGTGGGAAGAACCATAGATTCCCGAAGTTATCGGTTTCCTAAACAAAGTGCAAAAGGTCATGCAAAACAATTTCGCCACTTCGAGAAATCAAAGTTTTGTTTTCGGTAGAATCGGTTTGCTATTCAAAATGGGGATGTCGCACAACTTGTTTCTCAGTTACCTGTCATTCTTATAAATTTTCCATAATTCGATGAATCCGTAATTCTTTTTTGATTGTTTAATGAAATGGGTAAATTGATATTTTAACTAGTTAGTTTGTAACAACATATATGATATTTTAAGTTTTAGTTAGGTGGGGAAGGTTCATTGGGAACACTAAAAAAGTGAGGAACAGCGGGGAACCGGCTCAAACGAACTCCGATTGGACTCATTCCAGCGGTGTTGGAACCGGCTCGTCGAACCCTAACTAAGATCTCTTAACCCTAAATCCTAACTCCTAAACTCTAAACCCTAAAGCTAAAAAATAAGGCTAAAACCTAAGCTAAACTGTAAAATCTAAACTATAAACCCTAAAAGCTAAATCCTAAAGGCTAATCCTAAATCTAAACCCTAAAGCTAAACCCTAAACCATAAAGCTAAACTCTAAACCCTAAGGCTAAACCCTAAAGCTGAACCCTAAAAGCCAAACCCTAATATATTTAGGGTTTAGGGGTTATGATTTAGGGTTTAGGGTTAAGAGATCCTAGTTAGGGTTCGACGAGACGGTTCCAACGCCGCTGGAATGAGTCCAATCAAAGTTCGTTTGAGTCGGTTCCCCACTGTTCCCCACTTTTTTAGTGTTCCCCAATGAACCTCACACTTGTTAGGTGTGTGTATATATATATATATAGGAGAAGGATCCGTTAGGAACCACCATTTATTGCGAGAACCGCGAGAACCAATGTGAACACAACCAAAAATAACTAAAAATAGCTAAAAAAACACACAATTTTTTTTTTAATATTTTTTATAAAAAATCGCTTAGGGGGGGATAGGTTTTTTTTTGGGGGGGGGGGGGGGGGGGGGTGGGGGTGGGGGTTAGGTTTTTTTAGCTATTTTAGGTTGTGTTCACATTGGTTCTCGCGGTTCTCGCAATAAACAACAAAGGTGGTTCTCGCATGAACCTTACCCTATATATATATATATATATATATATAGGGAAAGGTTAACATACAAAAGTCCTTATCCTACTTCACGTACGCGACGCGCTCAACCATCAGATCTGGGAAATAATCACGCATGGGAGCCCTAATAACGCATGGGAGCAGTTTTTGGGTGATAATCACGCATGGGACGCATGGAGGTGATAATCACGCACGTTATAATGGTGAAAAAAATAATTACGCACGTTATAAATTCTGTCGCGTATGTTAATGTAGGTTAAGCCATTTTGTACATTATACTCTCTCTCTCTCTCTCTCTCTATATATATATATAGGGGAAGGATGTATAGAAAACCCACTTTAATTTAGAAAACCCGGGAAACTCAAAGCTCCCGATGTTTTTTTTTTTTTTTAAATTATACATGTTATATACATGTTTTTAGGGTTTTGGGCAAAAAAAAAAAAATCAAAAAGCGCCGAGTAGATATTTAAAAAATAAATAAACAAGTTTTGGTGTAACACGTGTTACATTCATCTGACATATTTGTAACACGTGTTACACCAAAACTTGTTTATTTTTTTTTTAAATATCTACTCGGCGCTTTTTTGATTTTTTTTGCCCAAAACCCTTAAAAACATGTATATAACATGTGTAAATTTTTTTTTTTTAAAAGTTCGGGAGGTTAGAGTTTTCCAAGTTTTCTAAATTATAAGGGTTTTCTATAGATACTTACACTATATATATATATATATAGTGTGAGGTTCATTGGGGAACACTAAAAAAGTGAGGAACAGTGGGGAACCGACTCAAACGAACTCAGATTGGACTGATTCCAGCGACGTTGGAACCGGCTCGTTGAACCCTAACTAGGATCTCTTAACCCTAAACCCTATATCATAACCCCTAAACCCTAAATATATATTAGGGTTTGGCTTTTAGGGTTTAGGTTTAGGGTTTAGCTATAGGGTTTAGCCTTAGGGTTTAGCTTTAGGGTTTAGCATCAGGGTTTAGCTTTAGTTTTAGCCTTTAGGGTTTAGCTTTTAGGGTTTATAGTTTAGATTTTACGGTTTAGCTTAGGTTTTAGCCTTATTTTTTAGCTTTAGGGTTTAGAGTTTAGGAGTTAGGATTTAGGGTTTAGGGTTAAGAGATCTTAGTTAGGGTTCGACGAGTCAGTTCCAACGCCGCTGGAATGAGTCCAATCGGAGTTCATTTGAGCCGGTTCCCCGCTGTTCCCCATTTTTTTAGTGTTCCCCAGTAAACCTTCCCCTATATATATATATATATATATATATATATATATGTATATATATATGTATATATATATATATATATATATATATATATATATATATATATAGGGGACCGCTAAAATGAGAACCACCTCCAGTTGTAAGAACCGCGAGAACCACTTTCTAGCCATTAGATCAAGATGATGGATGGATGAGATTAAAAGTATTAAAAAATAATATTAAGTATTTTTTGTCTTATTATGTCTTTAATATTTTAATCCAAAAGGGTATTTAAGTAAAATTACTTTTTTTGTCTTTTAATATATATTATATTTAATTGCTTTTTTGTCCTATTCTTTGATTACTTTTTATTTAAAAACAAATTTTTATTAAAAAACAGATTTTTATATTAAACAGATTTTAATGATAATTTTTTTAAAGATTAAAAAACAGATTTTTATATTACGTTTTTTACGCCCCGTTTTTTTACGGAACGTTTTACGCCCTGTTTTTTTACGCCCCGTTTGTTTAGAAGCGTTTTTTACGAGCGTTTTTTTACGGAACGTAAAAAGTTTTTACGTTAACGTTTTTTACGTTTTACGCGCCGGTTTTTTACGTTTTACGCGCCGGTTTTTTACGTTTTACTAAAAAAAATTTACGTTTTACATTTTACCAAAACCTTTTTACGTTTTACGAAAAACTTTTTACGTTTTACGTTTTTACGTTAAACTTTTTACGTTTTACTTAAAACTTTTTACGTTTTACTTAAAACTTTTTACGTTTTACATTTTACAAAAAAAAAATTACGCAACACGAACACACCCAGAAAACGCAAACTTTTTACGTTTTACGTTTTTACGTTAAAAATTTACGGTTTAACGTTTTACGTAAAAAAGTTTACGGTTTACTTTAAAAAGTTTACGGTTTAAGTTTTTTTTCTTTTACAAAAACTTTTTTACACAAAAACGAACGCACCCAGAAAATCATTACTCGGTAGGTGTCTCAGATAGTTTGCTATCATCATCGACGCCTAAAAAAATTAAAAACCCAACAAACAAAAATAAAAAAGAACGAGTGTATTCTGAAAAAAAAAAGAACTTTTGGCTAAGATTTTTCCGAACATCAGAGGCTGCAAAGTGGGGTTGCAGGTTCAAAAACCTACCCTCCACCATCCTTGCCGCGCCATCGTCCGTTTTTTTTTTTGCATCATCACCGCCGATTCAAGAAGCCACCAGATTCAACCGGTTTAAACATTCAAAAGGAACATGAACATCATTCAAACCCAGATTCAACAGAAATAAAAAAGGTCCCAAAAAGAGAACATCATTCAAACCCAGATTCAACATGAACACCATTCAAACCCAGATTCAACATGAACATCATTCAAACCCAGATTCAACATGAACATCATTCAAAAACAGAATATCATTCAAACCCAGATTCAACAGGATCAAAAAAGGTCCCAATAACATCATTCAAACCCAGATTCAACAGAATCAAACCCAGAAAGTCAAACCCCAAAGATTCAAACCCATATTCAACATAATCAAACCTGCAGCAAAAACACAAAGATTCAAACCCAGATTCGAACACCCACCACCAGATTCAACAAAATTAAAACCCAAATTCGAACAACCACCGGCGGACCTGTTTCTCATTGTGGGTGGCGGAGACGGCGGAGGACCTGTTTCTCATTGTTGGTGGCGGAGACGGCGGAGAGGAAGGGAGGCCGGAGATGTTGAGCCGATGAATTTATCCCCAAAACACCTAGGGTTCCGGTAAAAAGCAACCACCAGTCAACCGACTCCCACCACCGGTCAAATATGACCGCCTTTTTTAGGTCGGAGGAGATGTGGGAAGACCACCACCACAGCGCCGCTGCTTACGTCTGTGGTGGTTCCCTCATCATCTCCACCTTGAACTGCCTCTAAATGTCGCCACTGCACAACTCCCACCAACCACCTCCCACCACCGTCTTCCCCACCGACCAACCACCTCCCACCACCAACGAACCACCTCCCACCACCGTCTTCCCCACCGACCAACCACCTCCCACCATCGATGAACCACCTCTTTTCATATCTGATTGTGTTTTAAGATGATGGTGGTGAATAAGTTTTATAGAGAGAGATGAGGAGACCAAGTTTGAAAGGATGAGAGATGCACCTTCAAGAGGTTCTGTAACTTCTCGAGAGAGAGAGAGAGAGAGAGAGAGAATGAAAGATGTTTGTGAATTTCAATAATAAATAGATGAGAGAGGGGATGAGTGATGTAGCTTTAAAAGAAAAGACAGAGGAGAGAGGAAAGGATTTGACATTTGGTAGTAAAAGACCAAAATACCCTTTTTAGTGGCTGAATCTGATTGGCTGAGAGTGGTTCTCGCGGTTCTTACAACTGGAGGTGGTTCTTATTTTAGCGGCCCTATATATATATATATAGTGAAAGGTTCATTGGGGAACCGACTCAAACGAACTCCGATTGGACTCATTCCAGCGGCGTTGGAACCGGCTCGTCGAACCCTAACTAAGATCTCTTAACCCTAAACCCTAAATCCTAACTCCTAAACTCTAAACCCTAAAGCTAAAAAATAAGGCTAAAACCTAAGCTAAACCGTAAAATCTAAACTATAAACCCTAAAAGCTAAACCCTAACCCTAAAGCTAAACCCTAACGCTCAACCCTAAAGCTAAATCCTAAAGCTAAACCCTAAAAGCCAAACCCTAATATATTTAGGGTTTAGGGGTTATGATTTAGGGTTTAGGGTTAAAAGATCCTAGTTAGGGTTCGACGAGCCGGTCCCAACGCCGCTGGAATGAGTCCAATCGGAGTTCGTTTGACTTTGTTCCCCACTATTTTAGTGTTCCCTGATGCGTGTGAAGTGTTATATATATTAGGTGTATATTTTAAGCCCCTTTAACACTTTTTAGTCAAGTTTTAAATTTATAAAACACGATATTTACTAACACTAGACACACATATGGGCAAGTGCACCCATCGTGAGCGTAGTATAGTGTTGGTAAGATACCGAGGTCGTCCAAGGACACAAGAGCTTTTAGTACCGGTTTATCCTCAACGTCTAATCAAATCAAAAAGTTTAGAAAAAAATTTTAAACTAAGAAAAATAAAAACTTACTAAAATGCTGAAAATAAAGATAAAAAGAAAACAGATAGACAAGATGAATCACTTGGTTCCGACTCGTATCTAGTGTAACCTTTGATTATTTCCGCACTTTTGCACTATTTTAAGATATTATCTTAGTTATTGTAGTAAGCCCCTCTTTTGAAGGTGACGTTACCCTCACCCCAGTAGTTTGAGTCAGCAAGGATACAATCCTAAAAGGGTGGATTATTGGAAGATAATTAATTAAGTTATTAATGCAAATTATGGTAGGCCCCTCTTTTGGAGGTGACGTTACCCTCGACTAAGTAGTCTGAGTCAGCAAGGATACAGTCATTAATAGCCGGGTTAGAGTATTAAAAGTAGTTAACTTATGAGGGGGTCAAAGAGTTTGGACCCCCGCCATCCAATACCGTTAAGTATTGAAGGAGGTCCTACTAAATTTGACCCAGGTCCATTGCAGGACCTCTAAACACTGAACAATGACAAGACCTTTACCAAACCGTTCCCTTAACCCCCGACCAGGTAGCCAACATACCTCCATATAGACCGTGGAGATATGAATGGTGAAAATCTTTTATTTTATATAGACAGTAAAATAATGCCAAGACACCACGGACAAACGATAAGGAAAGATCACCTTCAACATAAGCAACTAGTTATTAAAGTCATTAATACAAAACCAAGTAAAAAGTGCGAACAGTTTAGTAATAAAAAGTATTACACTAGACACTTTGTCTTCACCAAGTGATGTAAGAGACTTAGGCAAACATGGCCTTGATTGTCAAGAACTTTTACGATCAATCTTGGATCCCGAGACGACTCACACACTCTACGATGGACAATGGATGATGGTGGTGGATGATGGTGTTATGGTGGTGGTGGGTGAAGTGTGAGAGAGGTGGTGTGCCAAGGGATGGTTTGAGCTTTAGCCAAGCACTTCTATTTATAGGCTGAACAGAAGCTCGGGCACGGCCCCGTGTCCACATCCTTCTCTTTCTTCATTTAATGCAGTTTTGTCTTTTTAGTTGACCACGCCCCCGTGTCCGCTGAGCACGACCCCGTGGTGCAGAAGAATCTTTGTACTATGCAGATTTGCTGGATTGTGCGAATCTTATAGTTGACCACGGCCCCGTGTCCGCTGAGCACGGCCCCGTGGTGGGCAATAGAAGCTTCTACCACTTTGTCTTTTCTGTTGACACTTGGGCACGCCCCCGTGCTGGCTGAGCACGGGGTGTGTTCAGGCTTCTGATCTCTTGTTTTGCTTGGGAAGATGCTGTCGTGGGGTCGGGCATGTCACGTATTGTTCCTTTTCTTGTATTTATGTTAGATTTTGATGTCTTTTTGCTTCTTTTGTTAATTTGAGCTCATTTAATCCTGAAAATACAAAAGGAAGACAAAAGCACACTTTTTCCAACATTAGTACTAAAAAAGGGTTAGTTTTATGCCTCATTTGATGAAATTTATATGTTGCATTTTTAACACATCAAATACCCTCACACTTGAATCTTTGCTTGTCCTCAAGCAAAACTCTTTAATATGTGGCTATTACACTCCCAAATAGAATGGGTAGAGAAGAAGGTTTTTGGGCTTGTCGTAGAGTGTCGGGATTTCCAAGATTCTTTATTTAATTTTATTTTTATTTATTTACAATCCTATTCGTCATGATTTATTTAAAACTTTTCATAAGATAAATTACTTATTAGGGCATAAGATGCCTCTTTAAAATTCTATTTATATACAAGTTCACATACCTCACGGGGATCACTCAACACTCGGCCGAAAATGTATTTTTGTGGATCACTCGAGAGCGACATGGAACTTACTCCTACCATAAGCTTGCCAAGCAATCAATCCTCCTCCTTTTTAACTTATATACCTTTGTAAATATCAAGAGGACTTTGTGGGTGAAGGGTTAGGCTTGGGTTAAAGGTAGGTGGTTGGGTTGGTGGTTAGTAGTTAGTAGAAAAAGGGTGAAAAGCGTAACAAGTGTCGGTTTTCGTAAGACTTTCTATTTTTGTAACTTTTATTTTTGATGAAGCTATTATTCAAACAAATTTATTTTTGATGAACTTGTTTGTTTATTTTCTTTTTGCTTCATCATCAACAAAAATACATTTTTTTTAAAGTCATACGAAAAACTGAACTTGTTACTAAAACAAAGGGTTAAAAATAAAAAGGTTTTGGTGGGTAAAAGGGTGTTTGGTTTGGGTTATGAAATGAAAAGGTTTAGGCTCAAAGGGGCTAACTAGGGGGATTTTGGGTAGGTGGTAAAAAAAAAGAAAAATAATGGTGTAGAAATAAAAAGGGTTAGTCCTAATGCCTCCATCATTTACTTACTCGGGTTTAAGTTGGTAAGGACCGGGAATGTATCGTCATGGCAAGTTCTAGAGTCGTAAGAACCAAGCGGCTATTCACACAAGAAACGAAAAATGAGCATTTAGTCTAATGATATGTAATTGTATGCTCAATAAAGGCTCAAAACTCACTTTTGTGGGAATGGTTTATTTTTTATGTGATCAAGTATATATAATCAAATTTTAACTAAGCTTGTCACACCTTTTCATAATTTTCTTATGTGGTTCTTTTTATCACGACGCTATCGGTTGTAAATTCGTAAAAATATAAACTTTTTAGAACTTGAAATTCCCGAGTTAAACCTAGACAAGAAAAAAAATGAAAATTTTTGAAAAAATTTGGGGTGATTAGCGATTCCAATAGAGTTTTGTGTAAGGCTTGTATTTAGGACTTGCAAGATTCAAGGTTTTAGCATTCCCCCCACACTTAAATTACACATTGTCCTCAATGTGTCCCAAAAATAAGTTTTTAGGTTGATTGAATGTGTAAAAGGTGTGAAAAAGCAAATTTTTTTGTGTTACTGGGCGCTGAACACGGCCCCGTGTTATCCGGGCACGGCCCCGTGTTCAAGTGCCAGTATCAAAATTAAAACAAGAGAAACAGAAGCCTGGACACGGGGGCGTGTTGGGTGAACAGGGCTCGTGTCCAGTTACCTGAACTGGGTCTTTTTCTGCAGACTGCGCAGCACGGGGCCGTGTTGGGCGGACACGGCCCGTGCCGAACTTACGGTAAACGAAGAAATTTGTCGGACGGTTCTGTTTTTCCTGCATGGAGTGCTGGTTCAAGTTTCCCTTGCATCCTTTGCCATCTCAAATGTGTTTTATTCATTTCAACACCATCCAAAACACCAAATTAACTAAAACCATCATTCATTAATCATAGAGAGAATTACATAATAGTCCTAAAAATTAAAAATAAAGCAGAAAATAAAAGTTAAAAGTCCTAATATTAAATAGGTCAAGTGATCCGTAAGATCTTCCTAAGGAGTTCTACTTCTACAATAAGAATCAAAATTCCGGAAATAGACTTCCGATCTAAAAGCCTTGTAGAACTCCAAGCCGAACGGTGTTCTTTAGATGTTGCTAGAGCCATTCTTCTATCTCCCTCAGGAGAAGGAAGGCGGCTTCATGTTCCTCGACATCTTGAGGAGGAGGAACGACACCAATTGAAACCCCTTGTAGGATGTCTTGAGGAGGTTCCTGATGTAGGGCGTACCATTCGGCCGGAATGATGACTTCCGGCACCACATTCCATGCCCTTTGGGTGATAATCGGTACCAAAGGAGGAGAGGCGAGAATGTTCAACCTTTGGTGCAAAAGGTTGACCTCCCGGAGACATCCTTCTAGTCCCACCGTCAAATGATTAATGCGGTCGACCAATGCCTCTTCCACACTTGTTACTTCATCAAGAGCTTCTCTTAAGGCGTAAACATAGTTTACAAGAGAATCCTCAACCGTAGATGATCTTCTCCCCTGCCGGTTGTTCCTGGAATGCGACGAAGAGTTTCCGCTTGTTCTGCTTGCCATTCTGAGAAAACATGCCGGAAAGAGTTCAATTTTATGGGTCCAGTACTTCGGACACGGCCCCGTGTTCAGTGAACACGGCCCCGTGTTCATATATCTGTAGGATTTATAGACAAGGAATCTTGGGGTTTCAAATTGTTTTTATGATTTTTGAAGCATTTTTGAACTTAAACAACTTAAAACATTGTTATAGAACTTATTTTTATCAAGATTCCATGAACAAAAATCTAACAAACATCTCAATAAGGCTTGAAACTATAGAAGGTTCAAGCTTTAATGGAAGTATGAGGAAAATTGAAGAAGATGAAAGTGGATAAAAGAGGAAAGGATAAGAAGATAGTTGAGAAACTTCTTTTAGAAAATACCTAGGATGGTATGTGAGAATATTCCTCAAATCTCTGTCCCTGGAATGGTTCAAATGTGCAGGATTCTTGGCTGCATTTATAGAAAACGACAGTACGTTGCGCACGGCCCCGTGTCGGCTGGACACGGCCCCGTGTGCAGATGGAATCCTGACACATTTTTGTCCGCATTCTGACAAAATCAGAAGGGAATCTTTTGGGTGGACACGGGGGCGTGCTGACCTGGACACGGCCCCGTGTCTAGAAGCTGTCTTAAGGAATTCTTCAAATTTCAAGGAACTTTCCCGGATCGGGTGGTTCCTTACTAGATGGAACAGCCCCAAAGTGCCTAAGATACCTTAATTGATCTAGATTAAGACGAGAACACAAGAGGTTGTCGGTGAGGGTGATTCCTATGCTATATGTAGGTGGACAAGTCCAACCCTTTCCCGGGCTCTCGTTAAAGAAGGTGTATGTCGAATCGCTCAGGTCTATGTATGCATCGAACGAAGTCGATGGGGAGTCCTTCACGGCACAATCGACACTGGGACGACTATCGCTCAAGTCCTCACTAGAGTTAGAAGTATCATTAGAAACAATGAAGTTGTTTGAATCCGTTTCCAACCTCTCTTCTTGGTAATCGTCTTGGAAAAGATTATTGAAATCTTCCCTAAGTTCTTTTAACCAATTAATAATTAGATCTTCTAGTTGAAATAATTCATCGAGAAGCATTTCTCCTCGAATATCCGGTTGGGCGCATTCGAAGGAGAGATAGGGATTATTTTTACTTTCGCCCCTCTTAAGGATACTAGGAAATGATGGGTCTATATAGTGGGGTTTATAATTTAGAAAAAAACATTCTAATTCTTTATGGTTACCACCACATAATTGACACCACATAGTACCATAAGAGTGCCGAAAGTAAAAAGTATCAGTATCACTCATGTTTGTGTCAGAAATTACCAACCGTCGGGATCTTACGATTCTGTTTTCAGTAACTGAAACTTGGGCACGGGGGAGTGGTGAGTGGGCACGGCCCCGTGTTCAGCTTACTGTCTGACTTAAAACAAGATTGCCAGTTCCAATGATTGGGCACGGGGCGTGTTCAGCGGGCACGGCCCGTGCTGAGTTCTGCAGAAGCTGAAAAACTAAAAAAAAATCCTAAAAAAAAATGAAAAACAAGAAAAACGATTAGGCCGTTGATTCCTAACTTTCTTAAAATCCTTGTGTCCCTGGCAACGGCGCCAAAAACTTGATGCGTGTGAAGTGTTATATATATTAGGTGTATATTTTAAGCCCCTTTAACACTTTTTAGTCAAGTTTTAAATTTATAAAACACGATATTTACTAACACTAGACACACATATGGGCAAGTGCACCCATCGTGAGCGTAGTATAGTGTTGGTAAGATACCGAGGTCGTCCAAGGACACAAGAGCTTTTAGTACCGGTTTATCCTCAACGTCTAATCAAATCAAAAAGTTTAGAAAAATGTTTTAAACTAAGAAAAATAAAAACTAACTAAAATGCTGAAAATAAAGATAAAAAGAAAACAGATAGACAAGATGAATCACTTGGTTCCGACTCGTATCTAGTGTAACCTTTGATTATTTCCGCACTTTTGCACTATTTTAAGAGATTATCTTAGTTATTGTAGTAGACCCCTCTTTTGAAGGTGACGTTACCCTCACCCCAGTAGTTTGAGTCAGCAAGGATACAATCCTAAAAGGGTGGATTATTGGAAGATAATTAATTAAGTTATTAATGCAAATTATGGTAGGCCCCTCTTTTGGAGGTGACGTTACCCTCGACTAAGTAGTCTGAGTCAGCAGGGATACAGTCATAAATAGCCAGGTTATAGTATTAATAGTAGTTAACTTATGAGGGGGTCAAAGAGTTTGGACCCCCGCCATCCAATACCGTTAAGTATTGAAGGAGGTCCTACTAAATTTGACCCAGGTCCATTGCAGGACCTCTAAACGCTGAACAATGGCAAGACCTTTACCAAACCGTTCCCTTAACCCCCGACCAGGTAGCCAACATACCTCCATATAGACCGTGGAGATATGAATGGTGAAAATCTTTTATTTTATATAGACAGTAAAATAATGCCAAGACACCACGGACAAACGATAAGGAAAGATCACCTTCAACATAAGCAACTAGTTATTAAAGTCATTAATACAAAACCAAGTAAAAAGTGCGAAAAGATTAGAAATAAAAAGTATTACACTAGACACTTTGTCTTCACCAAGTGATGTAAGAGACTTAGGCAAACATGGCCTTGATTGTCAAGAACTTTTATGATCAATCTTGGATCCCGAGACGACTCACACACTCTACGATGGACAATGGATGATGGTGGTGGATGATGGTGTTATGGTGGTGGTGGGTGGTGGGTGAAGTGTGAGAGAGGTGGTATGCCAAGGGATGGTTTGAGCTTTAGCCAAGCACTTCTATTTATAGGCTGAACAGAAGCTCGGGCACGGCCCCGTGTCCAGTGGGCACGACCCCGTGTCCACATCCTTCTCTTTCTTCATTTAATGCAGTTTTGTCTTTTTAGTTGACCACGCCCCCGTGTCCGCTGAGCACGACCCCGTGGTGCAGAAGAATCTTTGTACTATGCAGATTTGCTGGATTATGCGAATCTTATAGTTGACCACGGCCCCGTGTCCGCTGAGCACGGCCCCGTGGTGGGCAATAGAAGCTTCTACCACTTTGTCTTTTCTGTTGACACTTGGGCACGCCCCTGTGCTGGCTGAGCACGGGGCGTGTTCAGGCTTCTGATCTCTTGTTTTGCTTGGGAAGATGCTGTCGTGGGGTCGGGCATGTCACGTCTTGTTCCTTTTCTTGTATTTATGTTAGATTTTGATGTCTTTTTGCTTTTTTTGTTAATTTGAGCTCATTTAATCCTGAAAATACAAAAGGAAGACAAAAGCACACTTTTTCCAACATTAGTACTAAAAAAGGGTTAGTTTTATGCCTCATTTGATGAAATTTATATGTTGCATTTTTAACACATCATTCCCCAATGAACCTCACACTATATATATGTGTGTATATATATATATATATATATATATATATATAGGGTTCGATTCAAATGAAAACCACCACAAGTTGTGAGAACCGTGAGAACTTTTTGATCCTTCGCGAGTTGGGCCAAATTTTTTTTTCAAAAAACGTAGATGAAAACATTATAAATAGATCTGTAAAAAAAGTAAAATAATGTCGAGGCATTAGTTTTGACTGATACAAGTTTTTTTTACGCGCTGGTGTAAAATTTTTATTGCAGATAACTATTTTTTTATCAGAGCCAAGAACATTTATGTAAATTTGGTGGTTACATTATGTTAATTTTAGTGTAGGATTGCAACATGTTTCTACATAACCCTAAAAAATAATGTTACTACACACCTCGTACATCAAATAGGATGATCCTAGACATCCCTAGATGCTCCTACACAATCATATAATGTTCCTAAACACATTTTTAAGGTTTATGTTACTACACAAACAGTTAGAGAAAGTTGAATTATATGCGGTTAATGTGTACACACCCCCTGTGTAGATGTTCCTACACAAACATATAATGTTCGTACAACCTTTTTTAAGGGTTATGATCCTATAGAAACACTTAGAGAAAGTTATGTTTGTGTGGTAGGTAGGTCAGAACGTAGGATGGTTAAATAAATAAATAAATTTATATATCTTGATTTATTTTGAAGTTATAAAGTGAAAACCGTAAATGAACTATTTTGAATAGCTAGATTATAGGAAGTTATTATATTAACTATATTGATACAATTAGCTCATTACCCTTATAAAATAAAGCATTATTATTGGTTAAATTTTCTTCTTTTTCTTCTCAAGCTTTTTTTTTTTTCGTTTCATTTGAACTTCCCAATATATATTGATATATTGTTGCCTCTAAAATATACATTGGTATTGGGCTCGTCATACCGTCACACACATGGATGTAACATGGCCACCTGATTGCTTTTGGCCCAGTTGATCTCGAAAATTTCATGTTGTTTACCGATATTGTTTCTTTTCCTAGTAAAACATATACTATTTCTTATATAAATTACTGTTTTATTTATGAGTAAGGGCCATTTTAGTTCAGGATCAGTTTTAGTAGGAACCGAAATAACTATGTGGTGTTCTCCGATTATAACAGAGACAGAGATCGAGAGACACTTATGTTGTCCAAGTTTAAAACACTTTACATTTTCTATCTTTTAAGAACCTTTTTAATTGGCTATTTATTCGCATGTTGTCCAAGTTTAAAACACTTTACATTTTCTATCTTTTAAACCTTTTTAATTGGCTATTTATTCGCAATTGTATTTTTATCAACTTAAAAAGGTAAAAAAAAAGGGGTGTAATTTATGAGTAAATTATAGTGTGTGTGAGTTACCGTTCTAAAAAATCAACTTAAAACAACGTTGTCAGTATTTTTATCAACTTAGTACAATACAAAAAGGTGTAACTTATGAGTAAATTATAGTGTGTGAGTTGTCGTTCTAAAAAATCAACTTAAAACAATATTGTTAGACAAATTAGATTCATATATTTTCATGCCTTATACTATTGATTTTAGGTGTTTTGTTTAAAAAGAAAGCTTATATTCTCGTAAATTCAACTATTAAAATTATAACCTTAAGAATAATAAATATATTTAAATTATATTATAACGTTAAGAATAAATACAGAATTGTTTCTCAAGATGACACTTTCGGGCCCAAGGGGCAAACCTGGATCTTTTCCAAAGTGAGTGAACGGGCTTAACCAACCCGTTATCATGAACCAGGCCTTATCCCCATGTTATAATATGTTGAGTAGATGACACTAGATGTGAACAAAAAAAAACAGTTAATTTAACCGTAATCAAGTATTAACGAAACTAAAATCAGTTACAAACTGATACTATAAACCGATTTAGGTTATATAAAATTGTAGACCAGATGAAATATGTGAGATAGGAACCGGTTAACTAGTTCGTATCGTTAGTTAACTAGTTCGTATCGTTAAAAAAACAATCTAGCCGTTTGTACCGCTATATAGCCGTTAAAATGAGTTTTTGGATCACTTTACTGCTGTTAAAACAATCTAACCTAAAAAACACTTTCAGACAAATACGCAACAACTTTTTACCAGCAACAAATGTTTTTCCATTTGTCCAGGTATCGATAAAGACCCTACAAAGGAAAAAAAATCACTTATAGCGTAAAGTTCAAAGCTCATCTTCACAACAACATAGTTTTGTAACTCGTGATTTTATATTTTTGCTTTGCCCAACTTTTATGTAATTATGTATGTTACTATTGAAACCGTATTTTATAAATTGTACATATAACAAATTCACGCCACACCGTACAAGGGAGTTTCACTAATTTTTCATCAAATAGCAACCTAGTGTTCCACTAGTCCAATTTCTTTTAGCATCTATTGGGTATATCCACTAAATAGTGGTGATTGGGTGCCCTAGTTACATTTTCATCTTTCGGCCTTCTCATGCTATTCTCTCCATGATCACATACATCATGTCATCTTTCAGGCATCGTTGATCGATTGCTTCCCTACTTGCTTTAATCGACTGCTTTTTTGTTTGTTTCAATCGACTTCTCGAGTAATTTGTATGAGGTTTTAATGCGAAGATTATTGCCTTACTTTCATTTACTTCTCGTTTTAATTGATTACTTCCTTGCTTGTTTTAATCTACTTCTCAGGTAATTAGTTGAACATCAGCAACGTGTGTAATTTGAGAAGTTGATTATATAACTGCTTGTTTTACTTATTATTTTTATATAGGTAAAATGTCATTTTAGGACTTTTGACATTCATTTCAAACACCAAAAAGATGACAAGTGAACAACTAGGTTCAAATTACATATACCTTCGTATACTTTACTCCGATATGTTAGGTGAGTGTCACATTAAGATGAGGCTCTTTAGAAAACCCACCGAGTTTTCATTCAAACTCTGCCACTACTTGGCTTAGCACGATTTTCGAACTAAGCCAGCTCTGCACGACTCGGTTTTAAATCGAGCTAATTTGAGCAAGCTTCGAGCAACGAGCTATTTAGACAACCATATACATTATATATTTAGATGCTAATTAACTTATCTTGGTTTGCACCGTAAACTACGATTCAAAAATGTCAAGCCAAACTGTGGGTTTATTTTCTTGGGATGGACCGTACTATTTTTTTTCGGTTTGATGATGTGAACCTCCTTTTTATTCTTTTAAACCGTTAGTTTAAATTAACTTTTAAAAAAATAACAAAAATTGTTCTTGAATATTACACATAGTTGCCGGATCATGTACAAGACAGAATTCGTACTAAGGATAGACAACAAGCTCAGCCATTGATCTTCCAAGATCAATGGCTCAAAACTAGGTGGTGATATTTTTTCGTAAATCTCATGTTCAAACAATTGAAGAAATAAATAGAGAAAAAGTATTCTAGTCCTTTCTTACTTGAACTCCTTCCCCAATTGATTTTCAAAGGGTTATAACTTTTTCATAAATTAATATTTAAAATAAAATACACCATATTAACTAGGGGTGTTCAAAAATATCCATATCCGAAAATTCGATCCGAAATATCTGAATCCGAACTATCCGAAAATCCGGATATCCGAAATTTTCGGATTCGGATAATGATTTTAAATGATATCCGAAATATCCGAAAATTTAATTTTTATTTTTAACGGATATCCGAAATATCCGAAGTATCCGAAATCATACAAAATATCTTAAATATCCGAAAATTTATATTTGGATATACGAAACTATCCGAAATATTTGGCTCCGAATATTAAAAAATAATAAAAATTAAAAACTAAATAAAATTTTGGATATTCGGATACCCGATTCACTATCCGATCGGATATCCGAAATTTCGGATACGGATTCGGCTAGTGAAATCAGGTATCCAAAAATTTCGAATGTCTGAATTTCCGGAAATCCGGTTTTGAATACCCCTAGTATTAACGAGCATTTCATTCTTTTTAATTCGAGCAGTCTATTGTTATAGTTTTCTATAAAATATTACATAATTTTGAGTACCTATTACGTGATTACGTGATTTTGAATGAGCACATGACCGTGCGATTTTGAATACCCATTACGTGATTTCATTATAGTATGTGAAACCACACTAAATAATTACGTAACAATAGTTGACTATGTATTATTATGTGAATACGTGATTTTGAATACCATTTCGTGATTACGTGATTTCATTATAGTATTTTATGTGAAACCACACTGAGTGATTACGTAAAAACAAGAACATTTAATACATAATATTTCATATGGAATACCTAATATTTCAGGTCTAATCACGTATTAATGAAAAATTATATACAAAACATTAGCCAAATCAACCTATAATAACCACATAATGTCTTGTATTAGAGATTTAATCACGTAATAAAGCATAAACAATCAAGTTCTTATTATTGAATGTGTAATCACGTAATAAGCATAATTGTAATAACATCAGTTATGACAAATTATATTGAATGTGTAATCAAGTAATGGATTTATACTGAATGTGTAATCACATAATGGTTTATGTTTAATGTGTAATCACGTAATGAATATTTAAAATCATGTAATCATATGTTGGGTATTCAAAATCTTGTAATTTTTTTAAGAAAACTATAGCAATAAGTTGCTCGAATTAAATAATGAACTAATGGGTATTCAAAATCCTGTAATTTAAAAAAAAACTACAACAATAGGTTGCTCGAATTAAAGAGAATGAAATGCTCGTTAATACAATATATATTTTTTAAATATTAACGTATGAAAAAGTTATAGCCATTTGAAAATCAGGGGGAGTTGTTCAAGTGAGAAAGAACTAAATTACATTTCCTGCCAATAACACTTGTCCTCCTCTCCTTTTCGCGTATACTTCGTACGAAGGTTACAAAAGATACAGCCTCATTACACATATCATAAGACCATAACCACTTGATAATAATAATAATAATAATAAGAGTTAACTGTCATTTTCGTCCCTGTGGTTTGGTCACTTTGGCCATTTCAGTCCATTTTTCAAAAATGCGCCATTTTCCTCCCCGACGTTCTGGAAAGGTGCCATTTCAGTCCAAAAATCATAACCCAGTTAAGTCAGTTAGTAAATAAGGACTGATTGTGTAAATTTGTAACATAAAGGACTGATTGTGTAAATTTGTAACACCACCACCACTAGCCATGCCACCACCACCACTCCGCTGCCACCACCGCCACCACCGCCACCACAGCCACTGCCACCACCGCCACCACCATTCGATAATTATATGTTCCATCGTCTGCATCCTCCATTTCGTTTTGCACGTAAACGTTCCAGAAAATGTATAAAACGATTAAGAGGAGAATTGGTGATAGAATCATTTCGTTTTGTAACAGTTCGTTTTTTGGTACGGGTTCGGCCGAACCCGTACCCTTTTATGTAGCTAGCCCCCTGCATGTAAGATGTATGATTATACAAAGGGGGAAAGATTTTTTTATGAAAGAATTAATAACAAATCCACATCAATATGGAGTTCTGAAAGTAATCGTTGACCTAAAAAGTCAAAGTGTGACTAATGTACATGCAGATTATGAGCGTGTGCTCTGGTCACGAGATCAGTAGGTTTTTAAGTGTAGTTATCTTTCACAGGAACAACGGTATCCTTCCACGGACCAATCCCGACAACATATTCTTTGATGTAGTTAAAATAATCATCTGAAGTGATTTCTGCATACGTGAAAAGGAAATTAGATTCTTGAAAGCCATTAAAAGGGTGTTTTAATGTGTGTTTTAAAAGTGACAATGTGATTGAATAATCAGGATAATTAGCATGCAACTTGTAATAATCAGATAATTATATGTTTGAATCTTTTCAAACTTTTTTTTAATAAAATATTCGATAAAAGTAAGTCTGTTAAAACGATTTCGTGGTGGCGGTGGTGGCAGTGGCCGCAGTGGCGGTGGTGGCAGTGGCTGCGGTGGCGGTGGTGGCTGTGGTGGCGGTGGTGGTGGTGGTGGCAGGGGCTGTGGTGGCGGTGGTGGCAGCGGAGTGGTGGTGGTGGCAGGGCTAGTGGTGGTGGTGTTACAAATTTACACAATCAGTCCTTTATGTTACAAATTTACACAATCAGTCCTTATTTACTAACTGACTTAATTGGGTTATGATTTTTGGACTGAAATGGCACCTTTCCAGAACGTCTGGGAGGAAAATGGCACAATTTTGAAAAATGTATTGAAATGGCCAAAGTGACCAAACCACAGGGACGAAAATGGCAGTTAACTCATAAGTTAACTGTAATAATAATAATAATAATAATAATAATAATAATAATAATAATAATAATAATAATAATAATAATAATAATAATAGTAGTAGTAGTTCATTTAATTATTTCAATGGCCTGTCACAAATTTCAAGCCATGAACCGCTAAACCTATTTTTTAAACTCTTAATTAAATCGTAATGTTGTGACATCTGTGTGAATTCCAGTTAACACGTGTAGTTAGTTATATACAGTAACGGTTATTTATAAGACGTGTCTTAAAAAGTCATAAACATGAAAGCAAAGACAAGTGTTGTGCAAAGAGGCACAAATGACAAAACCATACTACTACAAACTACAAAGTGAAATCACAAGACCACCTGGTTGTTAGTGCCCCATTTAAAACACAAATTACAAATACAAAATAACTGTTTTTATATTATTCAAACAATTTTTTTTTTTATTTACAACGTTGAAGATGATTTAGATAACTTATATAAATTGACTGTAGCATGCGATCGAGACGTAGATGACCTTTTGAAAATAGGTATACTCTGTGGTCAGGATTGTTTTTTTTTTTTAACAACGAATTTCTTTCTTTTTCTGAGACTTAAATATAAGACCTCACGCTTAAATATATTAAAAGGCTTTGCATTGCCACTATCCACCGGTGTGATCGGGTATTATTAGATGATCAACAAAAGAATTGGAAATAAACTAACTAGCGATTTTAGTATTTATTTATTTTCTTGTTGTATTTTATTTTTATAAGTTTTATATGATGGTTGTTATTTACAATTAGCGGTGCAAACGAGCCGAGCCGAGCCCGAGCTCGACCAGGCTCGAGCTCGAGCTCGTTTAACATATGAAAGCTCGAGCTCAAGCTCGGCTCGATTCGAGCTTTATTTCTAAAGCTCGAGCTCGGCTCGAAGGTATTTTTTCAAGCTCGAGCTCGGCTCGGGCTCGACTCGTTTAGTATTTATTAATTAATTTATATTAATCATAATTATTATTATACATATAATTTAGTTATTTTCTTATATTTATATAAATGGTAATTATTATTATATAAATATATGTTTAATATATTAATAAAAAAAATATAAACAAAAAGCTCGATTAGGCTCGCGAGCCGGCTCGAGCTCGTTTACTAAACGAGCTTGTTTTTAGGCTCGGACTCGAGCTCGAGCTCGTTTAAGCTCGGCTCGTTCGAGCTTTTTTTCGAGCCGAGCTCGAGTAGCTCGGTTCGTTTGCACCCCTATTTACAATCTTCTTCAGTCAAAATCAGAATTTCATTTTACTACTCTTTCTTGTCTAATCATCTGATGTTTTATATGTTCGATTGAATTATAGTTGAATAAAAAGATTAAATCAAATGTTTCTTGTCAAATCAGCTCTAATATTTTATTTTATTTTATAAACTATCAGCTCTAATATTTTATTTTAGAGTTAATTGCTCGGATGGTCCCTGTGGTTTCACGTTTTTTCACGTTTAGTCCTCACCTTTTGAAAATAGCAGGTATGCTCCCTATGGTTTGTCATTTTGTTACTCGGATAGTCCCTGAGTAGATGTCAATTAGTTTGGAAATAACAGGTATGCTCCCTATGGTTTGTCATTTTGTTACTCGGATAGTCCCCAGAGTAAATGTTTGGGGACCATCCGAGTAACAAAATGACAAACCATAGGGAGCATACATGTTATTTTCAAAAGGTGGGGACTAAATGTGAAAAAATGTGAAACCACAGGGACCATCCGGGCAATTAACTCTTTATTTTATTATATGTTCGATTCGATTAAACTACAGTTGAATAAAAAGATTAAATTAAATCTACTTTTAGAGTTTTGCGTTATAGTTTGAAATTTTATTTTAGCTTGTATAATGTGCAGCTAAATACAAGTTAGATTCGTTTATTTTTGGAATACTGAATTTTAATACTCTTTAACTATTTTGTTATTGTTCGGCATCAGTCCTATCCTAACTATAAAAATAACTACTGATGCTCTCATCTTTTAAGCTACTGTCCACAAACGAACATTATCTAATTATGGTCTAACTCAGTTAGTTTTTTAGTGACGTGGATGCTAACGTGGCACAAACCTATGTTTTGATGAGGTGGCTATTTATGTAGTACTCTCATCACCACCTCACCTCTACAACCACTCACTACCACCATTAGCCACCACCCACTCCCACCTCACCTCCACCACCATCTCACCTTCACCTCCACCATTACCACCACCATTCGCCACCACCCACAACACCTGCTACCCGACACCATCACCCCCATCTACAAACACCAACCACAACCATTAAAATATATCAGTCGCCCACTTCTCTTGTATCTTTCTACGTTGTGGTGGCCTGAGATTGTCGCAGGTGGATGGTGACAGAATGACGAGATGGTTTAATGGTGGTGGTTGATGTTTGTAGACGGGGGTGACGGTGTTGGGTTGCGGGTGTTGTATGTGGTGGAGGTGAGGTGGTGGGTGGTGGTGGCTGATGGTTGTTGTGGTGGTGGAGGTGGAGGTGAGGTGGTGTGAGAGTGCCATATAAGCAACCACATCATCAAATAACATATTTATGTCATGTCAGTGTCCACATCACCAAAAAACTAACTAGGTTAAACCTTATTTAGAAAAGGCCCATTGGTGGACAATAGACAAGTATATAAGGAACGTAACTACATTATAATACCATTAAGAGTTGAGTACAATTTGCTCCCTGTGGTTTGGGCGGATTTCGTTTTGTCTCTGTAACACCTCGTAAATTTGTGCCGGATAATATAATGACACGTGTCCACTCTCAAATATGCCTAATAATTTGGACGAGAGGGTCTAATTTTGCCAAATTGTGAAACTATGAATGTGGAGGGACCAAATATGTCAACATGCTATTTTCTAGCATCTGAGTGACCCCTTATGAACCGTAAAGCCTTTGTGCTTACAAACCGCAAGCATGAATTATTATTATGTCTGAGCATCGTATATGGACCACAAGGTCTTTTTCTTTACGGTCCGTAAGGAGGTGAAATTATGTGTGCGCTTTATGGGTTTACGGACCGTAAGACCCGGACCTATACGGTCCGTAAGCTACTGCCAGTGGCAGTTTTGTTTGGAGGCCAAGAAACTCTACTCTCTTGCCACCTCTGTCGCAATTTGCCACTCTTGTTCAGTAGGAGACAAGTCCGTGGACACTTGGGATGATCCTACAACATCCCTAACACCTGTCTTGATCCAAATCCAACATCTTCAACTATAAATAGAGCATTTGTTCAACACTTATACTTGCTCATTCCTCATTTTTCTTCTCTACTCTCTAACTGGAGGTTCCTGATCTTTAAAGGAGCTTCCCCTAAGTTCTAAATATTCTAAGGATCACAAGTAAGTGTTCCTTTCCAGCTCTTTTCATTTTTATAGGCTTTTATTAGTCGAAAGTCAAGCAAATTGACTTTTGCTTTGACTTTCGGTTTAGACCATTATGTTCCAGCCATTGTTCGAATCAAACATGGCTACATGATCATAATAAGGTTGGTGTTAATCCCTCAAAAGGGCAACTCCTGGAAATCACGTTAAGTTGGTCAAATGACGGCTCAAAGTTATGTTCAATAAAAAGTCAAACGGCAGATTTTCGGAAAACTTAACAAATGAAGTTATAAACATTTTAACTCATGTTTTTAACATCATATCAGTTGGTAACTAATATTAGAACATGTATAAACATGTTCAGCCCGTCATTTCCAGTTTACATGTCGATTCGCAACCGAAAGTCAAGCAGTTTGACTTCGACTTTGACTTTCGATTATGACCCGATTTAGCAACTTTAGCTACTGATTCTAAGTTGCATTATGATCATATTATAGTGTAGAATAACCATCTGTGTTTATACTACCTGATCATAATCAGCTCCTGAGTTTTTACACAAGTTCTTATAATATGCCTATTATTAACCAAATGCCCTTTTTGTGCAAAACAATGTTTTAATCAATGATAAACATGTGAAATGAATAACCTACTGATATGGTAGTACAATTAACATGTTTTGGCAGAATGAACTTGTTCATAACATAAGTTTTTATACAAGTTCATGAATTATGCCATATAATGACTAAAATGACCTTATGGTACATAGTTTGGTTTTAAACCATAATGAACATATAAACTTGAAAACCTACTGATGTTATAACATAATTAAAATGATTTGGCATATTGAACTTGTTTATAGCTCATTCAATCACCCAATATCGCCTATGCGCGTACGGTTAAGCTTATGTAACTAGTTTACATAAGTTTACCGAAACGGGTCAATTCTTTTCAACTTCATTTCAAATTCCAGAATGTATATTGTTTATCCATATTATACAAGTCTTAGTACTTGTGAGGATTAAACTACATTCTATCCGATCATCGCTTAATCTAGCGTATCGTACCGTTTTCATTAATTTAAGTTAACCGGTCCAAGTCTATGACTTGAATAAGACCCGTTAATATTCTAATTGTTTATTATACCATTCATTTCAGACTAAGGCATTCCAGTAGATTGCAACCAAGCTTAGTTAATTGATAAACGATTGTGATTATTATTTATATCTTGCATTGTGAGATTATTAATCCAGGTAAATACTCTTAACCTATTTTCCCTATACGGGCTTGGGATACGGTAAATTATTACCGCTTGGTCGGGTATGGGATCATATGTCGGATTGTGACTAGAAAATCCGCATAACTCGTTTTAATCTGTTTTGCTTGAGAACTTAAACATTGGGGGTTAATATGACTGTGTCCTGGATATCCTCGGCTCATTTAATTGCAAATGGCCACGACTTATGTACGGGGTGTAGTCATACACCTAACAGATGCTAATGTTATTATAAAATATTTTTCTACCCATATTGGGGATACCCTTTTATGGGTTAAAAGTGGCGTGTCGGTTAATCATGTTATCGGTTTCTGTACCGGGCCCCATATGTATTGACAAGCATGTAAAACTGTATACAAGATAATTATTATTGTCCTAAGTTATTTATAAAATTACATGTGCCTTTGTGCACTTAAAACAATTTTGAAATATTTTCAAAATGAGTCGGTTATTTGTATTTACCAGTGTAAACTGACGTATCTTCAAAAGACTAAGTGACAGGTTGCAAGGTTACGAAATAGGCTGGAAGTGCCCGGTAATGCTTAAGAGGAATTTGCAACTCCTTGTATAAGAAGCCTAATGGTCTGTTATTTCATTTTGTAAATTTTCGATCCGCCTGTGGATCTTTTGATACATCCATCTGTATTATATTTTGAACATTCAGACATTATTATTTGAAATAGTATTTTAAATCCAAGACTTCTGCTGTGCTATTTGTGTATATGATATTAATCTCGTCACGTATACCCCATCCGGGCCCACCAGGTGAAATAAAATATCGGGGTGTGACAGGTTGCTATTAGAGCCAACATTTGAGAGAATTAAACAGTAGCCTTTTGTGTTTAAACTCGAACATCACAATAGCATAATCCATAGACTTTCTGAGTCTAAGCATTGACCTAGGATTAACTCTTATCCTTATTAAGTTATATATATATATATATATATATAGGGTCGGGATTTAGAGAAAACGGTGGAAAGTGCGAGAACGGTGAGAACGCTAATCGATCGTCCGATCAAAACAATCTATGGACTAGATTGGCGCGGTGGCGTTTTCGTAAATAACATCAATTTTATTACGTGGACGCGCTTCATTAAGGGTAAAAGGGTCTTTTGACTTCTCCACACAAAACGCCATCTCATGAAAATAAAATGCCAAAAACAAAAATCCCAGACCATTCCCAGTAAAAACGCCATTAAATATAAAACGCCAAACTTAATTAGAGTAAAATCCCGCCAAAAAAATCCTATATATACAACATCTCAGACCTTCAATTAAAAACACAAACAAAAACCCAAACACCATATTTCATATATCCCATTCGCCTTAGAAATGCCAAAAAACCCAAACATCAAATACCTTCTAACCCAAAGCGTTTTTTTGAAATTCAGTTTGGTTGTCTGTAAGATTTCGCTCAATGAAATGGACAAAATCCTTAAGTGAGGATGTTGTCCATTTCATTGAGTAAAATCTTATTGACTAATCCTCAACTTCCATCCAATTTATAACGCCAAAACATACAAAAACATTATTGAGCTTTGTTGTCAATAAAGTTTAGCTGTATGGGGTGGACAACATTGTCAGTTATCTTTCTTAACAGAGGAATAACAATGTTGTCCATCTCATACAGCAAAACATTATTGATTTTAGCATGATCAAATTTTGAAGTTTAAGGTGCTCTTATTTCGTAGCGTTCTATTTATCAGTAAAACACCAAAAAAGTTAAAAAATCACACATTGTTCATTGTGAAATTCAAGATTGTTGGCTGAAAAGGTCTAAACTCAATAACATTTTGCTGCATGAGATGGACAAATCTTCAAGAAAAAGATGCTGATGTCAGACTATGTGCTTCCAAACAGTGACACATAAAACTACTTGAAAAACAAAAAAAAAAAACAAAATGAATCATACGAAAGTCGAACCAGCCAGTTAACATGATTCAAAAAAGAAGAAAGAGACTGCTGACAGTGAAGATTTGGAAGATCAATTGTTTATGTATTCATTTTTTTTTTATTTTCCTTTTCAGTTGATTGTTATATAATAAAAACGTCATATATAATAAAAATGCCAAAACAACCAAAATGCTTGTTTAAACGATATCATCCTGTTAAACACCACCAAAACTCCCAAACTATAATAAAATTGCTTTGAAAAAGTATTATAAAAAGCCCCAAAAAATAAAAAATAAAAAATAAAAAATAAAAAAGCAAACTTGAAATGTAACTAGAAACAAAAAAAATACAAATCAGTAATACTGAAGATAGGGAAAATTTATTATATTAGAATCTAAAACGCCAAACTTGAAAGATGGGACGTGTTACAGACTTCAGAGATAAAGCTTATCAAAAACAATAATTACAAACAGTAACTGAAAAGACGAATACTTTATTATAATAATGCACCGCCTAACTTAGGCGGCAAAAAGACATCTTATAAAATGATACGTCTCAGCAACTTCCATTTGATCAAACAAAAAAAAACAAACTCCAATACTACTAAATACCACTCACTGAAAAACGCAAAAAAAAAAAAAAAAAAATCAATGATGGCTAATATGCTTTCTTGGATATTCATAATTGTTCTTTGTGAAGTTTCACTGAATGAATTATTATCAGAAGGGAGTAACTCAGAAAGATTTCCCTGCATGAGATGGACAAAAATTCAAGAAAAAGATACTAATGTCAGTCATATGGCATTTTGTATTTTTTGTTCTTGTAGAAAGTTTGGATGACGAGAAGAGATCAATGACAACGAAGAGTGGGTTGATTATAAAGATGAAGATCAAGATAAAGAAAAAGCGAAAAAACCCACTCACACGACATAGATCTATGTCGCCAAACATTCACAAAAAAAAGCCATATCAACAGGCGAACAGGCAAAAAAATCAAACCAAAGAGTTTGTTAAGTTTTACATAAAATGCCATATATTTGGTGACAGTTCTAGTACTATTAAAGAAGAGAGAGACTGATGACAGTGAAGATTGGGAAGAGAGATCCGATTAGGATTTTTAATTTATTTTCTTCGCTTGTATTTTTTTTCCTGTGGTTGAAATATAATATAACAATAGTAAAACGATAAAAGATAACACAAACGCCAAAATGTTTTTAAAAAATAATAGAACAATGGGCCATCTTGTTTAAAACGCCTTAGAAAACGCCATTCAAATAGATAATGGCATACGATTTGAATAAACGCCATAAACACCAAAATGTTAATACAATGAAACCATTAAACGCCATTAAATATTGAATTTGGTTAACGCCAAAAATCTTACAAACCAACAATATTGGGAAAAGCGGAACTGGAAAAGCAGAAGATGAAAGGACAAAAAAGCCCTCCGCCCTTTTCTAAGCGGCGTGACACGTGTTGGGCCAGGAAGCGTTCTCACACTTTTGAGTGTGTATATATATATATATATATATATGTGTGTGTGTGTGTGTGTGTGTGTGTGTATATATATTAGGGCTGTAAACGAGCCGAGTCGAGCCGAGCTAGACCCAGCTCGAGCTCGGCTCGATTAGAATTCGAGCTAGCTCGGCTCGATCTAGCTCGAACTAACAAAGAACAACAATATTTATTACTTTCAAAGTCTTTAAAAATGAATTTCTTCACAGCCTAAGGTCCATAATTGCCATTTAATTTAACTATATGGCTAAATATGAAAGTATAAATAGTTAATTCACTTTCTCTATTGTCTTTACCTTCTTTTATAGAGGAGATACTCCCTTAGTTTTTGTTTTCTAAGCAACGTGGGACAAAAAAAATGAAGGATGTAAACCTTATCGAGCCAGCTCACGAGCCGAGCCAGGCCAAGCTCGAGCTCGGCTCGTTTACAAACCGAGCCGAGATGAGCTGGCTCGTTTACAACCGAGCCAATTTCGAGTCGAGCTTTTTTCGAGCGAGTTTCGAGCAAGCTGCGAGCCACGAGTTTTTTGAACACCCCTAATATATATATATATATATAGGGAGAAGATCATGCGAGAACCACCTCTTATTGTGAGAACCGCGAGAACCAATGTGAACACACCAAAAATGCCTAAAAATAGCTAAAAATCACACAAATTTTTTTTTTGATTTTTTAAATATTTTTAGGTTAAATCGCTACTTTTCGAACCAAATTTTTTTTTTGCTTCGAAAAGTAGCGAATTTAACCTAAAAAATATTTAAAAAATCAAAAAAAAAAATTTGGATTTTTTTTAGATTTTTTTAGATTTTTTTTAGATTTTTTTAGGTTTTTTGGGGGTTTAGTTTTTAGCATTTTAGCTTGGGGGGGGGGGGGGTTTAGGTTTTTGGGGGGTGGGGGGTTAGGTTTTTTTAGCTTGGGGGGGGGGGGGTTTAGGTTTTTTTTTTGGGGGGGGGGGGTGGGGGTTCGGTTTTTTTTTAGGTTTTTTTAGCTATTTTAGGTTGTGTTCACATTGGTTCTCGCGGTTCTCACAATAAGGGTGGTTCTCGCATGAGCCCCTCCCTATATATATATATATATATATATTGTTTTTTTTATTTTTGACAGGATTTAATCATGCCGCCAAGATTCAGAGGCAAAGGCAAAGGACCCATGCGAGGAGGTCCATCTGGGCATGCACCCTCGTTGCCTCACAGCTCGGATCATCGACAATATTCGGATGATTCTTACTCGTCTCAATCTGCGAGACATTCTTTTTCTCATAACACATCACCATCTCACCATTCTCACCAACCGTATCACTTTCACCAATCGCATCACTCCCACTAATCCCATCACTCTCATTCACATTCCTTCCATGGATCATTTAAACCAAACCAATACATTAACACCCCACCAGTTGCCCAAAACCAATTGGACTAGCCAAACGAACCGGACGAAGATTCTGATCAGGAAATGCCACCATCTGGGTCGAATATGCACCCAATTGAGATTTCTAGTGGTTCTGCATCTTATGCAGGATCACGCAACCAGGGTCCTAATGAATGGGACCAATATTTTAACCAGTTTACATTCGTTCATACACCTCCATATCAAACTCCGACACCGCCACCGCCGTCTCCGCCAGAGGACGTGCAAATGGAGCCTGTGGAGCAACCACAGCCGCCACCAGAACCAAGGAGGAAACATGGAGCACGCATGTCTATGCGTATGGGACAACGGTCGGGCACGCTTCCACCATTGCCCCAAACATACCATACTATTCTAGAGGACCCACAAATGGGTGGACCCTCAAATACTGTACCAGTGGTTGACCCAGCACCACAAACTTTTGTTCAACCACCACCATCGGGTTTTGATAACCCAATTCCGACGTATCCAGATACGACTGGGTACGATCCTTTTAAACCTACTACGCCTATAGATTTTGTAGGATCGTTTTCAGACCCGAACGAGTCGTTCAGAAGAGTTTATCTTAATACGAGTGGCAGAAACACAAGTATCAAGTTCAATTCAGCAAGATTCACCCTTTAAACTGTTCGTATATTGATTTAAGATCAATTACAAGTCTGAGAACACTTCGGTAGAGCTTCGCTACCGGAAACAAGAACCTTACAACTGAATTCGCTTGAGTGGTATTTATAGGCACATGAGTTCGCTTGAAAGTGATAATATGTCAGTTCAAGCGAACTAGTTTATGTTGAGTTCGCTTGAAACTGCACAATGTCCTTTCAAGCGAACTAGCCATCTTCAAGCGAAAATACATCTTTCAAAACCTAACATCTCATACTTTCTAGTACATTGCACTCTGATCTATCATTCTATGTACAAGACTCGATACAAGACGAAGTCGACAGACGTATGCACTAACAGACTCCCCCTCGAATGTTGACGAGTCTTCAGTGTTGAGTATTCAGTTGTCAAACCTTCAGTCTTTATCAGTCTTCTCGCTCTCTCCAAAGATTCTCCATTGAAAGCATCCACAATCAATCTCTTTCTCTTTCTTTCAGAATCACAACCTATCTCTGAGCTCTTTCTTGATGACTTTAGACTCCCCATCTCACTAAGCTGGGATCGTAATCTGGAATTCATCTATCTCAGATATCAGAACCTGTCTAACCTGCACAAATCTCTACCCAAAAATAAGTTTTCTGATAACAACTTGTGGATAAGATTTTCAAATCTAATTTACACTTGCAGGAATTATTTAATCAATAAATGATTTTTCAATTAAAACCTCAGTTTCTCATTTCATTTCAAAAACATCTCAAACATTTTCTCCCAAACAATTTGTTCATCACGTTTAGCACTTGGAATTTTGAAAATCAGCTATCCAACATCAGTTGTCGAAAATCTTTTTGAATTTTTCAAAAATTATGCTAAAACACACCTAAAATCTTTTTAATTTTTAAAAATAATAGAATGCAGTATAGAAATATTTACAAACAATATTTTGTGAGTTCGTGCAAGAGGATCGTATCAGTTTATGAGACCAATCACCAACACCGTTAAGCTTGATTTCATTTTAAGCTCTAAACGATTCACGTAGATTGACGATATTGTTGTCCACTTAAAATCAATCTAAAAACTTTCAAAATGCTTACCGATACGTTAAAGTATATTAATATGCACTAAATTCTTATGGACCCCACGATCTTAGCATATCCCCTCATCATGCAATACACTATCTCAAGCAATGCCTTTAAACTTTTATCAACTGTGATTTGTGCGAAAATAAAGCAGAATGTTTAAACATTAACAATCAGGTCGATACTTCCGTATACGCAGAGAAAGTCCAATGTTTAAACAAAATAAGAAAATAAAAATAAGTTGAAGTTGTTTAGGCTTTAACCACCAGGTCGAAACTTCCGTATACGCAGAGGAGGTCCAAAGCTTAAACTAAACACCAAAGAAAATAAAGCAGAACGTTTAAGCAATAACATCCAGGTCGATACTCACGTATACGCAGAGGATGTCCAATGCTTAAACAAAATAAAGAAATAAAACAAGTTTAAATCTTTGCAAAATGAAATGCACAATCACAGCGACTTTTCAGCAAAGTTGTGAAAGTTCACAAACTTAACCAGTTTTATGTCTTTCGACAATCAGCGATTACCGAGTAGATACACAATCAAGAAGGACAAAACTAAGTACTATGCTTTCAACCGCGTTTCCCACTAGAACTAGGCTTTTTCATTTAAGTTTATATCGTTATCGCAAATCTACTAGTCTAGCCGAGCCTACCGTCACATCTTTAGTGAGACCGTTTATCACATTTTAACTTTCCATTTCTTTAGCGTGTTGTGACAGTCCACTGATGTACTATCATTTCCTCTTTTATGCAACAAAAACTCATTTTTCATTTTATCATGTTTTTGGCTTTTTCAAATTTTCTAATGTTTTTGGATTTTCTGAAATTATACTCCCCCTAAAATACAAATACATCTAAAGAAAAATTGAAAATAAATTGTACAAGAACAAGACAACTGATATCAAATTGCCTCAATTCTCCATCCACTTAGCATAAACAATCAGAACTCCCCTTCACAACAAACTATTTTCCCATTATGATCTCAAAACACTTAAGTTTGTTTTAATCAAAATGGTTTTACCGGAAAATTAGTTTTGTTGATTTTACCATTTGTAGGTTCGGGGAAAACTCATCACATTGTTTACCAACACTTTTAAATGATAGTTAGATCAAGTTCAACTTAATGACCTTGATTAACCACTTGTAAGATCAAATATCAAACATTTTCAACCAATCATCATCTGTAGGTAGAATTCTCAAAGTGCCGATTCCTACTCCACACTTACCAACCTGGGAGTTCCGGCAATTCCTGCAGTATAACTTGCTAAAAATTTTCATTATAAAATTCATTCACACAAACAATTATCAAGAAGAATGTCGATTCCTGATCCACGATTACAAACTTGGGATCTCCGGCAATTCCTGCAGTATAACTTGCTAAAATTTTTCATTATAAAATTCATTCACACAAACAATTATAAGGAAGAATGCCGATTCCTGATCCACGATTACAAACTTGGGATCTCCGGCAATATAACTTGCTAAAATTTTTCATTATAAAATTCATTCACACAAACAATTATCAAGAAGAATGTCGATTCCTGATCCACGATTACAAACTTGGGATCTCCGACAAGTCAGGTTTTTACTCTTTGAAAAATATATCCACCCAAGCCTGACCTTCCTTGGGTGTATCAACCTCTTCTTCATCTTTACTTTCAACAGACTTGTGAACATTCATTTTGGAAGCATATAATTCTTTAACTCATTTGGCCTTACCATAGACCATTTTTCCTAAAATGTGTTTCACATTTCTGTTGAAAGCCTTATCAATATCAAATTTCTTCTTGTCAGAATAAAATTGATTTGAAATTTCAACTTTACCAACTTTCTTTTTAAAATTTTCAGCCCGCAGAGGTGGAAAATTCACATCATCCACATTCGGAACTGATTTCTCAACCTTTTCTTTAACACGTGGTTCCTCTGATTTTGTGGAATCAGATTCATCACCAGAACTGTTTCCTGAACCCTTAACAACCCATTTTTTATTTTTCAGATTTTCTTTTCTTTTTACCACATTCTTTGAACATTCACCAATCTCAAAGGTTGAATTTTCAAAGCCTGTAAATTTTCTAGTTGTAAGTTCAGTTTTCTCAACAATATTTTCTTTGAGTTTACCAGAGACTCCCTGTTTTGTTTGTATTGCCTTTGGACAATTCCTGGCAATATGACCGACTATTTTACACTGAAAACAGGTTCTTGTCTCTGTAGTCTTCTGAGCACCATTTTTCTTCATGTTCTCTTGCTTCTTGGCAAGGAATTCTTGATTTGTCTGTTTTCTGAACGCTTGCTCTTTCTCATCTTCTAAATATTTTCCTGAAACAAACACAGTTTTTGGTTTATAAACTTTTTCATTTTTGTAAATTTTCGGTTGATTAAATCCAAGACCTTTCTTTTTTACATTACTATTATGGTTTGGTTTCTTTTGAAAACTATAACCATAATTGTAACCCATTTTCTTGTTAATTCTTTGTTTATCTCTTGAAGTGTATTGTTTAGATTTTCCAGAAAGATTTAAATCTTTTATTTCAGAAATATTAATTTCTGTAATTTTGAAAACCTTTTTAATCATTTCAATTCTAACACTTCTTATTGGAAACATCTCATCAAAATATAATTTGTCAGAATCTTTCAAAGCATATGCTACTTTGACCGTTTCGTCATTCAAATTAGATTTTGATAGCAAAAATTCCTTATCATAAACCCATTTATCCTTTTTGATTGTTGACTTTGACTTGTCGGACCCAGACTTTGACTCGGATTTGGACTCCGGTTTTGACTCCTCAATGTCATCTTTGTCTAACACCTGATCGACCACACTTTTTATCAACTTGAACTCATGATCAGTATCGGACGATGTGAACGTGATATCAATATTTTCTGGTAAGTTATCTGACGACACAGACTCCCACTGTAAGTTGGTTGCCTTTTTGATACATTCGAAATTTGGATTTCGAGGAGAATATCCATTTTCGACCGGGGGCGGACATCTATTGTAGACAACACTTGGTTTCTTACCAGAAATTTCTACTTCATCCTCTTCTTTTGTCTCGGACTTCTTTTCTTCTGAAGTCTTCTCTTCTTCAAAAGTATTCATTCTTTCCACAATTGGATAAATCCTGTCAACAACAAAAGTAGAACATGAGTAACTTTTCAGTAAATTGTTGACTCTTTCAGTTTCTATTTTTTGTGTTGCCAATTTCAATTCCAGCTCAGCACACTTCTCTGTGTAGTAATTGACATCATCAAGCTGTCTCATGTAAGCTCCTTTGAGTGTATTCAATGCAACGGCTTGTTCACTGTTCGAATCAGTGTACTTGTTAATCTCTTTGTTCAAAGTATCATAAGATTCTTTCAATATTTTTATGTTGTGTAGCAGCTCGTTGTTTTGCATGATCAAAGAATCACAATTCAAACACTTTTCAGGAACTTTGACTGCTTCAGTATCAACTTTGATTTCAAATTCTGGAACATCTTTGACTGTTCTTCTCGCTTGGAAAAACTCAGCTCTTTTCTTTTTCTCGGCTTCTGCTTCAGCTTTTAACCTTTCTTCTTCTTCTTCCTCTTCTTCAATTTTTCTCCATTTTTCTTCTTCAACTTCCCTGACTTTTCTGTATTTTGCAGCCCAATACTCATCATAAGCATTAGCAATAAAAGCTTTAGCATTTGACATCTCTTTGGACATCTCTTTGGCCATGAATTCTTGGTCTGGGCAAAAATTGTCCCAACTGAAACCTTCAGGAAATCTTTCATCATCTTGATCTGCCAAACACACTTTGCTGTCTGTTGGAATGTATTTATCCCAACTGAATCCACCATCCTTGCCCTGATTAACCAGACATGCTCTCTTTGAATCTTCAATTTCTTTTCTACCATGTGCAGTTTGAGCCTGATGTGGTGCCTGTTGTTGTTGATATGGCTGTTGTGTGACTTGATGATAAATCGCCTTTTTTGTAGTAATCGTTGTTTCCAAAAGGGTTTTGAGCTCCACTCGCTTCTCGATTTGTGCACTCTCTCTTGAATTGCCCCTTTTCCCTGCAACGAAAACAAGTAACTTTAGACTTATCAAAACCTAAAGTTGAAATATGTGCCTCGCGAAAATCATCTCTGCCTGTGATTTGTTTAAACTTTTCAGTCCGTCTCAACACACTAGCCATGCACCATTTAATATCCATCAATTCCATTTCCTCGGCATCAATTTGATGGTAATCCTCTTTCGTGAGCATTGGATTTCCGATCCTCCCTGCAACTAAGCCTCCATAGGATTCAAGCACGGTCACCAACAAAGACATGTGACTTTTTGCAACTTCCTCAATATAATTCTGATCATTCTCAAGCTTTAAGGCAATGTTACATTGAAGAACTTTGCCACTCTTTGTCGTAGAAAACTGTGGATCATAAGTTGGAAATGAAGAGAATCCTGTTGTGCTGCTTGATCCCTGAGATGCATTTTCAGAAGAACCTTTTGCGTTATAAGCAGTTTCAACCTTTGGAGAAAAAATTGTCTTTTCACTAACACCACTCTTGAAATAGAAACCGATGTCTTGTTCTCCATCGTAGTTCTTCATCCTGGCGATCTTCCTCTGCTCCATCTCTTGAGCTTCCAGATGTTTGATGAACTCACCCAATGTTTTATATTCTTTCCGATTGTTTCTCAACATCATCAGGAATGTTCCCCAAGTATCATGTGGTAATGCATCAGCAAGTTTCTCAATCAGCTCATCAGTATCCTTTTTGATTCCTAATTTCGTCATATTTCTCACCAAGTTACAATATCTCTCAATAATTTGTTTGGTATTTTCAGATTTCAACCCACGAAATAGATCAAATTCTTTCTTCATTAGAGACATCTTGTTTTTAAGCATATCATCACTTCCTATAGACTTTGCTTCCAATTCAGTCCATATTGAATATGCACTTCCATCATGTTGAAGCAAAATCAAAATGTCCTCTTTAATTGCTTGCTGAAGCAGACTCACCATCAATTTCTCATCTCTATACTTCTTTTTCTCATCAGCACTCATTTCTCTTATTGTTAACTGAATACCATTCCTTATGGGCCTTTCATATGGAACTTCAGTGTGTTCCCAAGCATCCAAATGATAAGCTTCAACCCAATTGCCAAAACGTTCGGACCAACCATTGTAATCATCAATATCCAAGAGCTTAGGTGGTTTCTGTGATGTTCCGGTTTCATTTTCAAGCAAAGCATTCTGAGTAATTGTGATAGGACTAGCAAAGGCATTGTAGAACTCGTTGTCCATATTTCAAATTTCAAAAGTTCACAAATAGTCAATCTCAAGCGAAATCACAAACTTCAAACTGAATCCCAATTCAAGTGAGATCACTGTTCAAGCGAACTACGAAACAAATTCAAGCGAACTCACAAACTTTCTCAAGCGAAACCCTGTTCAAGCAACAACACTCCAATATTTCAAGGGAACATCTATTTCAAGCGAACTAAACTTTAAATTTCAAGCGAATATCTATTTCAAGTGAACTAAACTCCAAAGTGTACTTTTCAAGCGAACTAAACCAGAACTATTCAAGCGAACTCAGCACTAAGTGTACACTCAAGCGAAACCAACCAGAATCATTCAAGCGAACTAAGCATGCTGTCAACTTTCGGTCTGATTTTTGTCCAATTTGTCAATCAAATGGTCGAATTTTGTTCTGAAACTCTCTAGGGTTTGTTAAAACAGTATTACGCACATGATGTATGAAAATCAGATGTTTTTAACCGTGGAAACTTGTTTGATTTTGAAAGAAGGTGTAGAAAAACAGAATATGAGACTGAATTGGTATGAACTCTTCCTCCTGAGCTCTGATACCACTTGTAGGATCGTTTTCAGACCCGACCGAGTCATTCAGAAGAGTTTATCTTAATACAAGTGGCGGAAACGCAAGTATCAAGTTCAATTCAGCAAGATTCACCCTTTAAACTGTTCGTATATTGATTTAAGATCAATTACAAGTCTGAGAACACTTCGGCAGAGCTTCGCTACCGGAAACAAGAACCTTACAACTGAATTCGCTTGAGTGGTATTTATAGGCACATGAGTTCGCTTGAAAGTGATAATATGCCAGTTCAAGCGAACCCGTTTATGTTGAGTTCGCTTGAAACTGCACAATGTCCTTTCAAGCGAACTAGCCATCTTCATGCGAAAATACATCTTTCAAACCCTAACATCTCATACTTTCTAGTACATTGCACTCTGATCTATCATTCTATGTACAAGACTCGATACAAGACGAAGTCGACAGACGTATGCACCAACAGATTTTAACTATCAGGCACCGGCGTACGACCCCTATTTGCAGGCGGTTATACATAATGCATTATACCCATCTCCTTTCCATCCCGCTTACCCAAGTACTAAGTATCCCAATTATGGGTACCAGTATCCGATTATGCCTCAGTCTCAGCCACAGCCACCGCCATAAATAGAGGCCATTAATCAGGCCTTAGAAAGAGCGGAACAAATTCAGCGTCAGGCTAAAAAGACTGAGAGGAAGACAAACAAGTTCTTCAAGAAGCTCTCAAAGCTAGTCAGAGGGAAGAAAGATGAGTAGAATAATATTATCTTTTTATTTGTTATATTTTAAATTCCAAAAGTCCCTGCATGGACAAGTATTTCTTTTTAGTCCTTGTGTGGGCATGAATTTCTTTTAGTCCCTAAGTGGACAAGTAGTTTAATTTTATTTCAAGTCCCTTTTTTGGGGCAAAGTATTGTAATATGTCTTTTTGAAATGAATATTTGAGAATTATCTTATTTATATATTATTCCTTTCAAGTGATCGTCTCGATTTTAATTCAAACTTTATCGATCTACTCAATATTTCAAAAAGATCTTCTTAATGGTCTTTGACCAGCCATATGACAAAACCGATATTATTGGTAATTATAAATGACAATTAAGGATGAATAGCCATCCTGTCTAGAGGTGGTGAACTATGTTCAAGCCTCATAGCCTTTATGGTCAAATGAGACCATGGCTACATATATATTTATTGTCAAATCATTAAGACATTCATTCTGTGTTAACATTCAAGTAATGTTAATATTCCTGGAAAAGTGATATTGAGGAAATCACACTAGCCATCTAGGTGGTGGACTACGTCCAAGCCTTATAGTCTATATGATCAAATGAGATCATGACTAGTATCATCAATGCGATGATTATTTATTTTAACATCCTATATGATGTCAATTGATTTGCTTACGAGCTATATTTATTGTCAACTGAGACAATGACAGTTGTGGTCATATGACTCCCTGTCCAAAAGTGGTGAACTATGTTCAAGCCTTGTAACCACTTGATCAAATGAGATCGTGGCTTATATATATTATTTTAAATTGTCAAATGCGACAATGACAGTTGTGACTTTATGATCCACTGTCCAATAGGTGGTGGACTATGTCCAAGCCTCACAACCTTTGATGGTCCTACGAGACCGTGGCTAAATATACTTGATTTATTTTAATTCAACATTCATTGGAAATGTTAAAATTATGAATTTTGGCAGTTGTGACATTGTGCACACTGGTCCAAAAGGTGAAGGATATATATATGCATATATATGTGTATATATATGTATATATATGTATATATATGTATATATATGATTAGGTTCATTTGTGAACCTTTTTATATTTGTGAACAAAATGAACTCATCTTGGCCACTGATCTTCTTTTAAAATTATAAGGGTATGATAGTCATTAGACATATATACACTATTTTTAATTTAAATTTATTTTACATAATAAAATTCAATTATCAGATAAATCTACAACCACCCTACTTTCATGCGATCAAAAACCAGATTTGAATTATTTCGAATTAATCGTTCCAAACAAAAAAAAAATCTTGGCCATCATCCATAATCAATTCAATCGGCCTTCATCATCAACCCAATCTTTTTCCAAAATCATCCTAGTTTATTGTCAGTTCGATATACATTATTAACATGTCAGACGTCAACGCAAGTAGCGATTATGAATATTTGGCGATTCCACCGGTTCATTCATGAACAACCAGATGAAGATAACATGTATATTACATCAATTGAGTAGCAAGGTATATTTTTTAGAACTTCAAATTAGTATAAGATATTAGATGTGTATTTCAGTTTTGTTATTTCATTGCATGAAGCTTGTTGTACGATTCTTTTGTAGATTTTTGTATAAGATAAGGTTAAGGTATTTTGAGTAATTTACAATGTATAGTATAAGATGAATTTGGATTGTTATGTATTCTGTGTAATACATATACGTATATTACGATTTCTGCATGCACCAGACCATTGTTTATATTGCTGACTGTTGCAATGCTAATATCTGTCCTACAAAGTCGCATAATATTTACGTGATTTTAAAGGGGATGGCTGTGTTTTTGAAACTTTTATTAATAAAAAAATCAGGACCTGCTATTATACGTGTGTGTGTATAAAAACTTTGTAAATGGGATTTGTGTATGATACGGCTCCTACACTAAGCTAAACTATGTTTTTACACATGTGTATGACCTGCTATTATGCGTGTGTTTGTGTGTGTAAACACTTTTATGTAGAAAGAGATTGATGTTATGATGATAACTTGGGGAGATGGTTTATAGGGGAACATGCGTCATTATACGCATGTGTATAATGGAAATAAAATTACTAATACACATGCGTTTTGAATACCTGATTGTCGATGCATATGATATCGTTCTAATGCTTCTTGTTTTTTTATACGTGTATGACCTACTATTATACGTGTGTGTGTATAAGCACTTTGTGTGGAAAGAGATTGGTATTATGATGACAGCTTGGTGATATGGTTTGTAGGGAAACATGCGTCATTATACGCATGTGTATAATGGCAATAAAATAACGGATACACATGTTGTTTGAACAATTGACTGTCGATGTATATGATGTAGTTCTAATGCTTCTTGTGTTTATACATTTAATCGCAAGGGAAGAGCGGGCTGTTTGGATTTATTTTGTTTGAAGGAGCAGAGGAAAAACGGTAAGTGTTTATACATTTAATTGCAATTCATATATGTATAATGTAATTAATGATGAGATGTTTATACATTTGCAGAGAAGCAAAACCAAAGAAAAAACACAATAAAAAGGATAATGATGTGGATGATCGGTATGTATTTGTTACATTTTGTTTACTTCTATCAATATCAATGTAAGTATAGGAATGTAACTTTGAACAATTTTCTTTGTTTTGGTGAAGAGCGTTAACTGATCATGAGAAAACGGAACAAACTTGTTATTAAAAAGTCAACAGAATGCTTATTTTCAAATTTATGCATAATTAGCAATGTAGGGGACATGCAACCTGTTTGATCATTAATATAACTTGGTAATTGATGTAAGAACATGTCTAAACATGTTCAACCCGACAAATTTCAGTTTAGACCCGGATCGGAACCGAAAGTCGCATAAATTGACTTTTGCTTTGACTTCCAGTTCTGACCCGTTTAAGCATGTTTTAGAATGGCCTTAGAGCTTTATTTGGACCAGGTTTCATATAAGTATAACTCTCTGAGATTATACAACTTGGTTCATTAGTTATCCGATTCATATGCATGTTTCCGTTAAATGCTTAATTGTTGACTATTATGCCCTTTTGACTATAAAATGTGATTTTTGAAAAAGTAAAAGAGTAGAAACCTTAGTTACTGATTTATAAACTTGCACCTAAAATTTGACATCAGTTTGAGGTCTAAATTAAGAGTTATGCTCATTAGCGTAATTTGAAAGCTTTTTATTAAATAAACGGCGTAATTAGCATATAGCCTATTTAAACCCACTTTTTGATATCAACTTTTTACCCACTGATGTAATATAATATTTTGGGATTTTTGAAGATTTTTATTTAATTTTTGGCTGAGCATAACATAGGTCTCTAAGTTTGATTCGGTTAATGCCGGTTTTGCCCTTTTAAGCCATAAAATGAGTTTTACAAATCCTTTTGACCCCAAACCTTTTTCTACTGATTTTATTTGATAAATAAATTATTTTAAACCTTCTGAAAATATAAAAATATCAGTTTTCTATATAAAACCCAGAAATGGCTCCTAATCGCCTTTTTAATCGTTTTTAACGCATAGTATGTACTAAAACTATTTTAAACATATAAGGTTTGATACCTACTGATATTTTTAGTAAATTTGTATATTTTAACAGTAAGCAAAAGTTTTAAACTCAGATTTCCATTTTTGACCTTTTAAGCCTAAGTGAAATTACCAAAATACCCCTAAGATGCATAGTTTGGTTTTAAATGATAAATTTCACATATAGGTTATACCCTACTGTTATAACTTATTAAATTAAGTGTATTTACTGAATAAATCAGACCTGTAACTCAGATTACTAATTAAACTCTTTTATAACCTTTTAAATGACCAAAATGCCCTTATGAGGCATAGTTTGAGTTTAAATCCATTTCGGGCATAATAGAAGATATCTTTCTGATATCACAACATAATTAAAGCATACTAACTTAAGAAACTTGCATATGACTCACTTGGTTACCCGTTACGCACTTTTCGCGTTCGGAGCGGCTTATGTAACTAGTTTGCATATATTAGCCGAAACGGGTCAAACCTTATCATCTTTGTCTTAAAATCCAGAATGTGTTTAGTATACCCATATTATACAAGTCTTCAAACTTTTCGGGTCTAAATCACATTCTGTTCCGGTCTTCACTTAATCGTGCGTTTGAACTGTATCTTCCTTTAAAACTGACCGGTCTAAGCTTAAGCTTAATTAAAGACCCGTTAGGATTCTAATAGGATAATAAAAACCTTTGTTCCAGATTAGGAGCCCAGTAAAAGCCATCTGTACTTGCTGTATTTGACTTATACATTGCTCAGGTAAATACTCTTAACTTATTTTCCCTATACGGGCTTGGGATACGGTATTATAATAATACCGCTTGGTCGGGTGTGTAATCATTTAAATCGGATTGTGATTAATGTAATTACATAACTCGTTTAATATGTATTATTTGATGTATGGCCTTTGGGGGTTAAATGACCATGTCCCGGATATCCTTGGCATCATTCAAAGAAATGGCCACGACCTAAGCACGAGGTGTAGGCGTACACCTGACAGATGCATTATGTAAAAACTGGTAATCCACTTAGATGAATACATCCTTGTGGGCATTATACATGTGGCGTGTCAATTAATCTAGACCGGCCATACAAACCGGCCCTAATGGACGACAAATAAGTAAAACTGTATACATGATTATTTAATAATTGTCCCAAGTTATAAAAGATATTTTTGCCGAAGTGCATTCAAATCAATTTTCAAACTCTTTTCAAAATGAGTCAGTTAAGTTGTATTTACCAGTGTACACTGACGTATTTTCCAAAAAGGTTAAGTGCAGGTGCTACACGTAATAGGCTGGATACTCCAGACATCAATAATCAAGTCTCGCAAAGCTTTAGGTGTCAAAGTCTGTTGAACAGTTTTCCTCTTTATTTTGATCCGCCTGTTGATCTGTTTCAACTACATTGTGATACTTTATATTACAATTTGTTTGGTTGAAATAAATCTATCTTTTGCTTCCGCGGTGCATTTAAATATTGTGTTGTTTGACTATGATGATATCAACTACGTCACGATACTCCCCACCGGGCCCACCGGTAATACGTGGAAATATCGGGGTGTGACAGGTTGGTATCAGAGCCAACACTGAGTGAATTAAACACTAGCCTTTTGTGTTTAATCTCAGTTACACAATTGCACATTCCTAAATCTTCGAGTCTAGACAAAGAACTTAGGATTAATCCCAATTGGTCTTTATTTCTAACTTTGTCTTTTATTTTTTCCTTGTTGTTATATTGTTTATGTTGACAGGTCAAGAATATGCCGCCCATATTTTTCAGAGGAAGAGGAAAAGGGAAGGCACCTGTTGGAACTCACGACAAGGAGGCAGGACCTTCTCAAAGGCGAACTTCACCCGTTCCTGTTAGCACCAGTCCTCAGGGAGACTGGAGATCCCACCTGCAGCCAGCGAGACGGTCTGTCTCGTTAGCTTCGTCACCTTCTTACCTACATTCCTTTGGACCCCACTCCGAGAACGAACCTGAAAACCCGCAGCCTTCGTTCATCCCTCTACAGCGCTCCAACTCGCGCCATTCTTTTGATAACCCGTCCCATCTTTTTCGCAGTCGGTTCAACCCGGCAAACTACCTAGAGGAACCAGTGGGTGTTAACCCATTGGGACCCGAAGATCATTTTTTCAGAGATCACAACATGGACATGGACGAGGATACTGACCCAACCGAACCACCGTCTGGTACCCCCGCCCATCCTATTGAAATCTCCGATGGATCGTCTTTTCACGGATCACCTTACCGTGGTCCAGACAGCTTTCAAGCGAGAATGAACCAGTATGAGTGGTATTTCACACCCTCATACCATTCATCACCTTATCAGCAACAACAGCAGTAGCAGCAGCAGCAACAATCGGATCCTTCCAGGGATTCTCGCTTTGTGGCAGTTACCCCGCCACCACCACCGCCTCAACAGCAACCTCCTGAGCCGCCGAGGCGAAGGAGAACAAACGCACGGATGTCCGTACAAGGAGGAGGGGTGCATATTGTTGGTGCACTACATCTGTCGACTTCGTCTTGTATCGAGTCTTAGATTAGATAGAATAAGATCAGGGCTCGTAGAACGAGAAAATGTAATAGAGTTAGTGAGATTTCGCTTGAACATAGTTTAAGTTGAAGGTTTCGCTTGAAGCAACTCAAGCGAAATCAACATGTTAAGATTTCGCTTGAGTTATGCTGAAGCGAAATCCTGATGTCTATATATAGGAGGTCTTGGTCAAGCGAAATAAGAAGTATCATTTGTGTAATTCCATACCGAGGTGCTGCCGGTGTGAGAACTGATTGTAATTGCTTTCATATCAATACAAATCAGTGTTAAATTGAAGATTCAGCTGTTTATAGATCAAATACTTGTTTTCCGCACCTGTATTTGATGGAATTCCTCTGAACCGACTCGTTCGGATCCACAAACCGATCCTACAATTGGTATCAGAGCCAGTTGAGGAGTTCTGCAGGATTTCAGCTGAAATTGACATCATTCTCGTACTTCTACACCTTCTTTTCATCAGTTCAGAATTTTTACCCGGTCAAAATCTATTCAATTTCTCACGGATTGTTTAAAAGTACAAGATAACAAACCCTTGAAAGTTTCGCAGCCAAAGTCAACCTAAAAGTGATCAAAATTGACATTCGAATGGATTTCGCTTGAAGAACAAAGCTTCATTGAACGATTTCGCTTGAATTTTTAAGCGAGACTTTACATTTCGCTTCAAACAGATTCAAGGATTTCGCTTCAAGTCTTTCGCTTCAGAAAAGTTGTTTCAGAACGTTTTCGCTTGAACGATTTCGCTTCAAGCTTCAGGATTTCGCTTCAGAAAGTTGTCACTTGAAAGTTTCGCTTGAACCATTTCGCTTCAAGGATTTCGCTTCAACCAGTTTGACAATTTCGCTTCAAAGACTGTTCACTTGACCAGTTCGCTTGAAAGATACAAAGTGACCAGTTCGCTTGAAAAAAATCTGTTATTGAGTAACGTGTTAAGTCAGTATGGATTCCGGGTTCTATAATGCGTTTGCAACACCGTCATCACCAGCTGCGATTGCTCAAGCCATGAATCTTGAAAACGAGACGGGAACCACTCAGAAACCCCCGAAACTAATGAGTATTGAAGAATACTACGGGTGGAAAGATCGCTTTGAAAACTGGGTTCAGGCAAATCATCTCAGATCATGGGAGTGCATATTGAAAAAGTACACGTTGCCTGAAACTGAATTACATGTTAAAAAGGAGATATCCGAGTTCACTGATCAAGAACGAGCAATGTATAGAGCTGAGAAAATGATGATTAGTTTGTTGCAGCAGGCGATAAAAGAAGATATATTCATTCTGTTACAGCACGACAAAACTGCTAAGTCAATTTGGGATGCACTAAAGGTCAAGTTCGAGGGAAGCGAAAACATGATCAAAAGCAAGAAAGCGTTACTAAAGAAAGAATTTGATTTGTTTTGTAGTTTGTCGGGAGAGGATACTAAAAAGCTAATTGAGAGATACTGTCATTTGGTGCGATCTTTATCTATGTTGGGTGTTGAAAAAGGTCGTGAGGAGTGGGTGGATAAATTGGCGGACGCGTTACCTCAAAAGGAGTGGGGAACGTATTTGATGATCTTGAAGAATACTGGTGTGTATGATGGATTAACAATCTCACAGTTTATAGAGAAAATTGAAAGTCAAGATCTGGAGCAACAGAAAATAGCTAGGATGAACAGTCCGAGTGGTCAACAGGATATTAAAATGTACTACAAAGGTAGTATTCCAGTTTCAGAATCTGAGAGAAGTCCGAAAATTCAAACTGCTTTCAGTGTTGGTGATTCATCTGAGAAAACTGATCAGGGTTTGAACAAGAATAGCAGCGGGTTTTCATCATTTCCGAGCGTGAATCCGAAAGAGACTAACACGAGTTTTCAGTCTCAGAGTACAAAAACAGGAAATGGATACATGATTCAATGCAACATAGCTCTCAATCTTCCAGAAGGTCAAAGTTTTTCTGAAGACACTGCTAAAGACCATATGGCACTTCTGGGTTCAGTTCTGTTATCCTACGAAGGTCTTGTTGCTGGTCGGATCGGAAATCCTAAGCTTACCAAAGAGGATTATGATCAGATAGACGCTGAAGAGATGGAACTTATGGATATAAAATGGTGTCTCGCAAGTGTTCTTCGACGAGCTGAGAAATTCAAAACAATTACCGGGAGAAATGACTTTCTTGATGCTTGTGTATCTACTTTAGGTTTTGATAAATCTAAAGTTACTTGTTTCAGATGCAGGGAAAAAGGCCATTTCAAGCGGGAGTGCAAGAACAGGGAAGCTAGTGGAGCTCAGAATCCATTTGGAAAAGATGATTACTATCGGAAAGCTATTTATCAGCAAGTTGGTCAATTACAAGATTCACAGACAGCTCATGGTAGAAAGATTGAGGATTCCAAGAGAGCGTGTACAGTAGATTTTAACTGGAGCAACTTTATATCTTCTGATAGCAAAGCATGCATAGTTGATCAAGATGATGAGAAACTACCAGAAGGTTTCAGTTGGGATATGTTTGTGGATGAAAAAGGAGAGTTCAAAGCGTTCATTGCCAAGATCATCCGAGAGCCAGATTTGTTTGCTACTTGGATGAGATCTATTGGAGAGAATGTGAAAAGTGAAGATGAAAAGTCTGTGTCAACAGATGAAGAGTCAGATAGTACTGATAAACTTTCAGAAAGATCTGGAGAAATTTCAGAAAATGCGGATGAAAGTCTACAAAGTTCTGATGAGAGTGTTCAAAATGTTACTATTTCAGAAAAAGAAGTTGTATTTGATCAAACTTCGTCTGATTCTGGTGTATCAGATGCTGATTCTGGAAAATCTGTAGAGTTTGATCAAACATCAGTTGATAGCAGCAGTGATGATGAGGAAGAAAAATATGTTGATGTTGCCAAATCTAATCTTTCTCCTGAAAGTTTTCATTTCTATTTTGCAGATCGAGTAGAGAAACTAAAGGAGAAAAAAGCTGCTAAAGAACAACAAACTGAATCTGATGGTGATGTTCAGAATGTGGAAAGTGTTGATAAGAAGATTACTGAGGTTGAAAAAGAAGAAGAAAAGGTGATTGAAGTAGAAAAAGTGATTGAGGTAGTTAAAACAATCGAAGTTGAGAAGATTGTTGAAGTTGTAAAGCCTTGCGAGAAGTGTTTGGAAGCATGCAAGGAATGTGCAGCAAAAGACGAGACAATTGCTGAATATGAGAAGAAGAAGGAGTTGTTGCTGTTCAATCTTAACTATGTGAAAGAATCTTATGATGTCTTGAACAAAACAGTAACTGGTCTCCAAAAGACAAATTCAGAAAGAGAACAAGCTCTTACGATGATGAATGCTGTGATGATGACAAAGCAGAAAGCAATTAATTTTTACATCGAAGAAAGTGCTAAATGGAAGCAAGAGTTGGAGACAGAAAAAATTGAGAATGAGAGAATTAGACGTTTATTACAAAGCTATTCTAGTTCTGATTATCTCATTGATCGTATTTACCCAACTGTTGCAGGTATGGAAGCTTTTCAAGACGATAAGCCAAAGAAGGAAAAGAAAGATAGTGGTAAGAAACCGACTGTTAGCTATAACAAGTGTCCGCCTCCAATTTGGGAAGGGTATTCTCCTAGAAAACCGAACGAGGAGCAACTTGAAAAAGCAGTCAATATAAAGATAAAAACCGATACAACTGACGTTTTACCAGATAACATTGATGTCACATTTACTTCATCCGATACTGATCATGAGTCTGAATTAATCAAAAAGGTGGTCGATCAGGTGTTAGACACTGAGGAGGAATCAGAGTCAAAGTCTGAGTCTGGGTGTTCAAGTTCGTCTGTCAAAAGTTCGAGTTCGTCGGTCAACAGTTCACAGTTGTCGGTTAAACGGTCTTATAGTAAAGAATTTTTGTTATCGAAAGCAAATTTGGATGATGAAACATTTGAAGTTGCATACACTTTAAATGATTCGGACAAATTATACTCTGACAAAGAGTTTCCAATAAGAAGTGTTCGTTTTGAAATGATTAAAAAGGTTTTCAAAATGACAGAAATTAATATTTCTGAAATAAAAGATTTAAATCTTACTGAAAAACCTAAAAAGTACACTTCAAGAGTTCAACAACGTCTAAACAAGAAAAAGGGTTACAATTCGGGTTCTGGTTTTCAAAAGAAACCTAACCAAAATCGTAGCTACAAAAAGAAAGGTCTTGGTTTTGTTCCACCAGAAAATTATAAAAATGATAAAAATTCTAAAACAAAAACAGAATTTGTATCAGGTGGACTTGCAGAAGAGGAACAGAAGAAACCATTCTGGAGACAGTCAAATCAAGAATTTCTTGCTGAAAAGAAAAATAATGGAACTGAAGTGTTTTATCAAAGAGAGAATCGTACCTGTTACAAATGCAATGAAGCTGGTCATATTGCATGGAACTGTCTGAAAAATGCTAAGACAAAACAGGGAGTTTCTAGAAAACTGAAAGAAATAGTTGTTGATATTGAACCACCAACTGAAAAATTTAAAATTTTTGAAAACTCAACTTATGAGGTTGGTGAGTGTTCTAAAAAGAATTTTTATAAAAAGAAAGAAAATGACAACCAAGTGTGGGTTGTTAAGAAAGTTGATGTGAATGTCGGCGATGAATCTGGTTCCACAAAGTCAGAAGAGCCACAGGTTGAGAAGAAGATTTCAGTGAATGATGAGGAATTTCCATCACTGAAATTTGAAGAAGTTAAACAGAAAGTTGGTAAGGTTGATATCTCGAATCAGTTTTACACAGAGAAAACTAAGTTTGATGTCGAGAAAACATTCAATGGAAGTGTTAAGAAAATTTTTGGGAAAATGTTGAATGGGAAAGTTAAGGGGGTTAAAGATTTTTATGCAACTAAAAAGGCAACTTACAACCCTACTGCACAAGAACTGAAAGCCATCAAGTCGGAGAAGACTTGGATGGAAGTCTGTTTCCCATGATAGTCTAAGGACTATGCCGGAGATCCCAAGTGTGTAATCGTGGATCAGGAATCGGCATCATTCTTGTTAAGATAGATTTTGTGAAAGATTTTTAAATGTGTTTAAATTTTACAGGATAAGTGTGACTTGCCGGAGTTTCCAGGTTGGTAAGTGCGAAGCAGGAATCGGCATTCTGATTGGTAAAATGGTGATGTAGACGTAATATTCCTACAAGTGATATTGTGTTCTACATGTGGTAATTTTTACAATTGATATAGATGGTGCATACTTGCAAGTGGTAAATCAAGGACATTAATTTGTACTTGATCTGCTACAAGTGGTTAAGAATAGACAATGTGATGAACCACACCCCGAATCTATAAATGATTATATCATAAAAACTTATTTTTCGGAAAAATCATTTTGATTAAAACAAACTTAAGTGTTTTGAAATCTAAATGAGAAAATAGTTTTGTGATAGGGGGAAGTTCTGATTGTTTATGCCGAGTGAATGGCGATTTGATGCGATTCGATATCAGTTGTCACTTTATTGTATAGTTTATTTTCAAATTTCCTAAAATGTGTTTGCATTTTAGGGGGAGTAATTTTTTTTTCAGAAAATCCAAAAACATTTGAAAATTTGAAAAAGACAAAAACATGATAAAATTCAAAAATGAGTTTTTGTTGCATATAGAGGAAATGATAGTACATCAGTGGACTATCACAACATGCTAAAGAAATGTATAGAAAAATGTGATAAACAATCTTTCTGTGGATATGTCAGTAGGTTTTTGCACGTTTAGTAGATTGTGACGAGATATAAACCTAAAATTCAAACTTGCTTGTTCTGTGGGTTAACAAAACTTCTTGGATATATAGGTAACCCCTGAAATCTTGTTTGAAAGGTCCCTTATTCTGAGATACTAGGTCTTTATGCTCAGTGATATCTGGGGTATTATCCCGGGACTTCTGATTTTGCGGAAGCAATGGCCTAGTCCCCGGAGAATACTTTCTGCTTGCTTGAAAAATAGCACCACCCTCAGCTAAAAAATGATGAAACATTGAATAATGCTAATCATGGCTGTTGTAATTCAAAAGATCCTCTAAAGGGGACACACCTAAAAGTCAACTAGGCTCTCTGCTGAACGGAAGTTCTGACCTGAGCTATCACGGTTGCATAATTTATTCCCCTGACAGATATCATCTGTGGTATACTCACCTGTAAGACTGAATATTGGGATCTGGATACGGGAGTATATTCAAGTAGTGGGACACACGAATAAGTTCAAGAGCTTAAAACATTAATATCGTATCTCGGATCAATTGAATTTTGTGTGAAAATTTAAGTGGACAAACATACTGACAATCTAGGTAAATTGTTTAGAACTTAATATGAAATGAAGCTTAACGGTGTTAGTGATCTGTCTCAGAAACTGATATGATCCTCTTGCACAAACTCACAAAAATAGTGTTTGTAAATATTTCTGTATTGCATTCCTTTACAATCAAAAATTACAAAAAGATTTTAGTGTGTTTTAGCATAAATTTTTGAAAAAGTCAAAAAGATTTTCGACAACTGATATTGGAAAGCTGATTGTCAAAGTTTCAAGTGCTAAACATGATGACTTGGTTGTGAGGGGGAGTATGTCTTAATCAGCAAATTTGTTTTTGACAATCAACAAGTGGTTCATCATAAAGAAAGTAGTTAGAGGGAGAGTTGTTGTTGGTGCACATGTTTTTCAAAGAGAATTAGTGTTGGTGCACTTAATTTGTTAAAGTCATAAAACTTATTTTTGGGTTAAGAATGTGCAGGAAGTGCTAGGTTTCAGATTCTGAAAACAAAGAAAGCCAGACTAAGATCCTAAAACAGATGTTACTGAAGAACAAAAGAATGCCAGTAAATCGAGAAGGGGAGTCTGAAGAAGATAGAGAGAAAAGCCCAAAGACTGATCAAGAATGAAGATGTGAAGACACAGCATTGTTGTGACTCGATAGTCGACTCGTCAACATCTGAGGGGGAGTCTGTTGGTGCACTACATCTGTCGACTTCGTCTTGTATCGAGTCTTAGATTAGATAGAATAAGAACAGGGCTCGTAGAACGAGAAAATGTAATAGAGTTAGTGAGATTTCGCTTGAACATAGTTTAAGTTGAAGGTTTCGCTTGAAGCAGCTCAAGCGAAATCAACATGTTAAGATTTCGCTTGAGTTATGCTGAAGCGAAATCCTGATGTCTATATATAGGAGGTCTTGGTCAAGCGAAATAAGAAGTATCATTTGTGTAATTCCATACCGAGGTGCTGCCGGTGTGAGAACTGATTGTAATTGCTTTCATATCAATACAAATCAGTGTTAAATTGAAGATTCAGCTGTTTATAGATCAAATACTTGTTTTCCGCACCTGTATTTGATGGAATTCCTCTGAACCGACTCGTTCGGATCCACAAACCGATCCTACACATATCAGCACACCCCAACCATCGAGTAGCAGCCACTATCCGCCGCTACAAGGAGACCAGCAGTTTGGGGGACCTTCAAACCCCAACCCGGAAGTGAACTCTACGCATGCCATGCCACCACCTTTGGGCTTTGACAACCCAATTCCCACGTATACTGGTCCAGAAACATATAACCCTTTTGAGATGCCTGCTCACACCAGCTTTAATTATGCGGAGATCGACCCCTACCTAGTGGCATGGAACTACAATGTTCAAAACCCCGAAGGGCCCTACGGAACTCCTTGGGGAGTTGGTTATCCAGCTTATGGATACCAACAGCAGCCGTCTCTTCGACCTCCATATCAGCTGCAGCCGCAGGTACCGCAGTTTTCCCCGCCCGAGCGGGAGGAAATTCTTCAAAGGCTGGACCAGGTAGAACATCAAGTTCACAGAGATCGTAGGGAACCGCATGGTTTCCTCAAGGGATTAGCAGGTTTGATAAAAGGGAAGAGCAGGAAGGACCGTTGAATCCTTCAATTGTTGGTAGTATTTCCTTGTTTCTAGTTGTGCCCCTACGTGGGCCTGTTTTTCTGTTTTGACCCCTGCGAGGGTATGTTTTTAGTATTCTGCCCCTGCGTGGGCATGTGTTTTCTGTTGACCCCTGCGTGGGTATGTGTGTGGTTTAAGCCCCTGCGTGGGCGTGTTATTTTGTAGAAGTCCCGTTTAGGGCAGACTCGTAATTTATTTTTATTATGTGATGGAATGGTTAGTTTAAATTTCATTTTTTAATTACTTGCATAATCATAAAATGTGAAATAAATGAATAAATTTTTTTATCAATCATTGTATTAAAATGATAAAATCTAAAAGAACAAGACCTAGCCTTATGTCATTTTAAAACAAGGGCCAAAATGGTAGTTCCACAATTAGATTCAGATCCATATTAACCATTTCAATTTAGGATTGTTCTGCGATGTATATTAATAAGAATCTTAAAAAGGTAAAACCTAGCTAGTATGTCATTATAAAGACCTAGCCAATATGGTAAAATCTGTTTAAAAAGATTCGAATCTCTGTTAACATCAGCAAATATGTTAACATTCTTGGCAAAATGTGATTCGATAAAATCGCATAAGTCATCCTTAAATTGGACTATAATTAACGTCCTCTGAGACTAAAGACAGTGGTAGCCTTCAACTCCCTGTCAAGAAAAGGTAATGAACTTTGATTCAAACCTTAATGCCTCGATTCCTTAAAATCTGGGATTATAAACTAAAATTTGTCTACGTAACTAGGCCTATGTGCTATTATTAATTTATAATTTTGGATTATGATAAAGATCCTGAATAATTATATATTTAATAAATTAACTAAAATGGCTATTAAAACCATGGTTAATAAATCGTCAAGAACGATAGTACTGTTTAGGCTTCTAAATAAACCTTGTCCTTATTTTCTTTATGTAGCAATTAAAGCTACATGGCCAAGTCAGAAGAAATAAACAGTTATTCGGTGGAAAACCCTGAAAATGCTAAAATACTTGTAACTGGTGCAGAGCTGCAAGCATTAGTAGAAAATGCTGTTACCAAAGCAATAAATAGGCAGTATAGTGAAACAAGCGGGACCCGAAGTAGGACCCGATCCGAACCACATTCCAAGCCTAAGACTCACTCGGAGGCTCATAGCAAACCACCCTCTAAGAAAGATGAACACAAGAAAGATGATGATCGACATTCATCTAATCAAAACAGTGTTCCCTCAAAAAGGATAGTGTTTGATGCTAAACCTCATACCAAGTCCTGTACCTACAAGTACTTTGTTTCTTGCAAACCCTGGGACTTTACTGGGGAGAAAGGAGCAATAGATTGTATGACCTGGTTGGATGAAATGGACACGGTAGTTGACATCAGCGGTTGTGCTGAAAGGGACGTAGTGAAATATGTATCCCAATCGTTCAAGGGAGAGGCACTGGCATGGTGGAAGTCTCTCATCCAAGCTGCTGGAAAGATCCCACTCTACAACTTATCACGGGATCAGTTTGTTGCTCTCATTAAGGAGAATTATTGCCCGCAGCACGAAGTCGAAAGAATCGAATCATATTTTTTATCGTTGGTGATGAAGAATTTAGATTGTCAAGCTTACCTCACCAGTTTCAATACCCTATCTAGGTTGGTTCCGTATCTGGTAACCCCGGAACCCAAAAGGATTGCTCGCTTCATTGGGGGTTTAGCCCCAGAAATTAAAGCCAGTGTTAAGGCATCCAGACCTGCTACCTTCAGATCAGCAGCTGATCTATCTCTGTCTCTTACCTTGGACGCGGTCAGGTTAAGAGCGCTCAGGAATTCAGAAGAAGGTAAGAGGAAGCGTGAGGACGATACCTCACGAAGATCTGAGAAGAAGCACAAGGGTAATACTGACTTCAGGAAGAAGTCTGGATCCAACAAGGGTAGCCAGCAAGCTGAGGAAAAGCCAAAGTGCAAGACTTGCCAAAAACGCCATTTTGGAAAGTGCCGACTTGAGTCCAAGTCTAAGTCAGGATCACCTGCGTGTGGGTTATGCAAGTCTAAAGAGCACAAGACTGTTGATTGCAAGAAGATTAAAGATGCCACATGCTACAACTGCAATGAGAAAGGGCACATTAAAACCAACTGCCCTAAATACGCCAAGAAGCCGGAAGATGTCAAGAAGACCAATGCTAGGGTCTTCAAGATGGATGCAAAGGAAGCTGTTCAGGACGACAACGTGATCACATGTACTTTTCTTATAAATGATATTTATGCCAGAGTATTGTTTGATTCTGGAGCGGATAAGTCTTTTGTGGATAACAAGTTTTGTGAGTTGTTGAAATTGCCTGTAAAAGCCTTAAGTGTGAAGTATGAGGTGGAATTAGCTGATGGAACCATAGAAACCGCTTCAACTGTGTTAGATGGATGTGTTATATCCATTAGGAACCACTCTTTTCCTTTGTCCCTATTTCCCTTTAAGCTAGCCGGTTTCAATATAGTTATAAGTATGGATTGGTTATCGCATAACCAAGCCCAGATTGTGTGTAACAGAAAGCAAGTGGCAGTCAAAACTCCGTCTGGTGAGTCACTTACCATTCAGGGGGATACCCAGCATGGATTGCCTGAGCAAGTGTCTATGCTCAAGGCATCTAGATGCTTGAAGAAGGGTTGTGTCATTTATATGGCACAAGTTACTATTGATGAGCCGAAGCCTAAGATTGAAGACATCCCAGTCATTTCAGAATATCCTGAAGTTTTTCCTGAAGAACTACATGGTTTACCACCAGATAGGCAAGTGGAATTCCGAATTGACATCATCCCTGGAGCAGCACCTGTTGCTAGAGCGCCTTATAGGTTGGCACCAACAGAGATGAAGGAATTGAGGACGCAGTTAGATTATCTACTAGCCAAAGGTTTCATTAGACCTAGCTCGTCTCCTTGGGGAGCGCCGATCTTGTTTTTCAAGAAAAAGGATGGATCGATGTGTCTGTGCATCGATTACCGTGAGCTTAACAAGGTCACTATCAAGAATAGATATCCTTTACCCAGGATCGATGATTTGTTCGATCAACTTCAAGGGGCAAGTTACTTTTCTAAGATCGATTTGAGGTCAGGCTATCATCAGTTGAAGGTTAAAGATGAAGATGTGCACAAGACTGCATTTAGGACTCGTTATGGTCATTACGAGTTCCTAGTGATGCCTTTTGGGCCCACTAATGCTCCTGCCGCATTCATGGATCTCATGAATCACGTCTGCAAGCCCTACTTGGATAAATTTGTCTTCGTCTTCATTGACGACATCCTCATCTACTCGAAGAGCCAAGCTGACCATGAGAAACACCTTCGTTGTATTCTTAAACTTCTACATCATGAGAAACTCTACGCCAAATTTTCAAAGTGCGAATTTTGGCTTCGAGAAGTCCAATTCCTTGGACATGTGGTTAGTCATGCGTGGTATCCAAGTAGATCCCGCTAAGGTAGAAGCAGTTATGAACTGGCAAGAGCTAAAGACGCCTACTAAGATTCGCAGCTTTCTAGGACTAGCAGGATACTATAGGCGATTTATTGAAAACTTCTTAAGGATTGTTGCGCCCCTAACTTCATTGACTTGTAAGAAGATTAAGTTTGATTGGGGCCCTAAGCAGCAGGAATCCTTTGACATTCTTAAGGAAAAGTTGAGCAATGCACCAGTGTTAACATTGCCCGATGGAATAGAAGAATTCGTGGTGTATTGTGATGCATCACACACGGGTATGGGATGTGTGCTCATGCAGAAAGGCAAAGTTATTGCCTACGCTTCACGACAGTTAAAGGTGCATGAGAAGAACTACACTACCCATTACTTGGAGCTGGGTGCCGTTGTATTTGCACTAAAACTATGGAGGCACTACTTGTATGGAACCAAGTGTGTGATCTATTCAGATCACAAGAGCCTTCAACACTTGTTTAATCAGAAGGACTTAAACATGAGGCAAAGACGATGGATGGAAACTTTGAATGACTATGACTGTGAGATAAGATACCATCCATGCAAAGCAAATGTGGTTGCTGATGCCTTAAGCAGAAAGGAAAGAGTGAAGCCGATAAGAATCAAAGCCAAGAGCATTGAGATAAAGAATAGTTTGAACGAAAGGTTGTTAGCTGCACAAAAGGAAGTTGTGTTGGAAGCTAACTATCCTGAAGAAAAGTTAGGAGTAACTGAGGAGCAGTTATCCTATGACAAGGACAGAATTTTGAGGTTAAATGGACGAATATGGGTTCCAGTATATGGAGGACTTCGAGATGTCATCCTCCAGGAAGCCCACAGTTCCAAATATTCTGTTCATCCTGGAGCGGATAAGATGTACCAGGATCTAAAGGCAAACTATTGGTGGATAGGCTTGAAAAAGTCTGTAGCTGCCTATGTAGCTAAATGTTTGACGTGTGCGCAAGTCAAATCTGAGCATCAGAAGCCGTCAGGTTTGCTACAACATCCTGAACTTCCCACATGGAAGTGGGAGATGGTGACAATGGATTTCATCACCAAGTTGCCAAAGACAAGGAAAGGAAATGATACTATATGGGTGATAGTAGATAGACTGACTAAGTCAGTACATTTCCTACCCATTAAGGAAACTTATAGCTCTGACATGTTAGCTCAATTGTACGTAGATAAGATTGTAGCTCTGCATGGTGTACCAGTGTCAATTATCTCTGACAGAGATACGAGATACACCTCTCATTTTTGGAAAAGTTTCCAACTGTCTTTGGGCACGCGCTTAAATTTTAGTACGACTTACCATCCACAGACGGACGGGCAGAGTGAGCGTACCATCCAAACGTTGGAAGACATGCTTCGTGCATGTGTGATTGATTTAGGTGGTAGTTGGGATAACCACTTGCCTTTGATCAAGTTCTCCTATAACAATAGCTACCATTCGAGTATTAAGGTTGCGCCTTTTGAGGCATTATATGGTAGAAAATGCAGAACACCTATTTGTTGGGCGGAAGTAGGAGAAGTTCAATTATCAGGACCTGATTTAGTCTTTGAAACGACGGACAAGATTGTCCAGATTCGTGACCGCCTGAAAGCTACCAGAGATAGGCAGAAAAGCTACGCTGATCCAAAGCGTAAACCTCTAAAGTTTGAGTTGGTGATAAAGTTTTGCTTAAAGTATCACCCTGGAAGGGAGTGATGCGGTTTGGTAAAAAAGGTAAGTTAAGCCCAAGGTATATAGGACCATTCGAGGTCATAGAATGTGTCGGGTCAGTGGCTTACAAGTTAAACTTACCTGAAGAGCTCAGTGGTATTCATAATGTATTCCACATCTGCAACTTAAAGAAATGTCTAGCTGATGAATCACTAGTCATGCCACATACGGATGTGCATATAGATAAGAGCTTGAAATTTGTGGAAAAACCATTGTCGATTGAGGATCGACAGGTAAAGAAGCTTCGAAGGAAGCATGTGCCTATCGTAAAGGTCAAGTGGGATGCCCGTAGAGGTCCCGAATACACATGGGAGGTAGAGTCCACGATGAAAGAAAAATACCCTCAATTGTTCCAGTAAATCTCGGGGTCGAGATTTCTTTTATGGGGGTGAGGATGTAACACCTCGTAATTTTATGTCCAATAATGTATTGACACGTGTCATAAGCTTTAAACGTGTAAAAGATCACTTATGAAGGACTAAAGTTGACAAACATGGAAAGTATGTGAATATAAGGGTTCAAAGTGTCAACAATGGATAAATATGCCTTACAATAACCCTACATGATGTTTATAACCTTAAACGAATAAATCATGGATCATACGAAGCAAATCGTGGAAGAAAGTGAGAAAGTACAAACTACAGGGGTTAAATGTGTCAACATGTTGAAAGTGTACCTCTGAGTGACCTTTTAGCAAACCCGAAGCTTTGTAACGATAAATTATACTCACTAGAAGATGTGGTAAAAATTTCACCAAGTTTCGTTATCATATGAGAAAGTTATGATCAAATTCGTATACGAGGGGTTAAAAGAGTCAACGTTGAAATTTGTGACTTTTCGGGTAAGCACAAAGTTAACCAAGGACTTAACCAAGTTTATAAAAGTCTTAAGGTCCTTAAAAATCAAGTTAGAGGGTCAAAAGTGCAAGAAAAACACTTAAAACCATGTTAGAAAGGACCAGGGGCTGAATTGCAAAAGATGAAACTTGTTTGGCCTGTTGCGCAGCTTTTAGGCGCCCCGCGAGAGACTGTTCGCGGCCCGCGAACAAGTGACCAGCGCATAATTTGCGAACAGCTGCCAGTTGTAGGTCTGTAACCGACTTTAATGAGTTGTTTTCTTATACCAGGGGCTCCCCAATGGTATTTCATGCATAGGGGGCACTTGTCTTGATCTGGAAACCCTCATAGACTATCTTAGCATCATCTTAGAAGATCAAAATGTGTATATAAGAACCCACTTTGGTTGCAACTTTGTTCACTCATTTGCAACATTCATTTCTGGAGCTTCTCTGGACAGCAACCAAGTTCCTTAGGCCTCCAAATCGTGCTTAGGACTCTTGTAAGTGTCCTTAACCCTTCCTAATTCAGTTTAGCTTAGTTAATTAGCTAAAAGTCAAACCGTCGTAATTAAGGTTTGACTTCGAGATTAAATAAAATTTGTTCAGTAAAATCTCGAATTGAAAGTACCTATAAGTAGGTATTTATGTGGGTAACAAACCCTTAAAAGGGTACTCTCTGATTCCCACTCTAGCTAGGTCAATTGTCGGGTCAAACTTGTTATTAAAAAGTCAACATAATGCTTATTTTCAAATTTATGCATAATTAGAAATGTAGGGACATGCAACCTGTTTGATCATTAATATAACTTGGTAATTGATGTAAGAACATGTCTAAACATGTTCAACCCGACAAATTTCAGTTTAGACCCGGATCAGAACCGAAAGTCGCATAAATTGACTTTTGCTTTGACTTCCAGTTCTGACCCGTTTAAGCATGTTTTAGAATGGCCTTAGAGCTTTATTTGGACCAGGTTTCATATAAGTATAACTCTCTGAGATTATACAACTTGGTTCATTAGTTATCCGATTCATATGCATGTTTCCGTTAAATGCTTAATTGTTGACTATTATGCCCTTTTGACTATAAAACGTGATTTTTGAAAAAGTAAAAGAGTAGAAACCTTAGTTACTATCAGGTCCTGAAATCTTACAAGAGACCACCGACAAGATCACTCAAATCAAGGAAAGATTGAAAACGGCTAGAGATCGCCAGAAGAGTTATGCAGACAATCGACGCAAGCCACTAGAATTTCAAGTTGGAGACAGGGTACTCTTGAAAGTTTCTCCTTGGAAAGGAGTAGTTCGGTTCGGTAACAAAGGAAAGCTAAGTCCAAGGTATATAGGACCCTTTCCAGTAATTCAACGCATAGGACCGATTGCCTATTGTTTACAATTACCAGAGGAGTTAGCTGGGGTACATGACGTATTTCATGTATCCAACCTTAAAAAGTGTTTATCTAACGAATCCTTGGTAGTACCTCTTCAAGATATAGAGGTAAATGAGAAGTTAAAATTTGTTGAGAAGCCACTGCAAATAGAAGATAGAAATATTAAGTTTCTCAAACACAAAAGACTGGTACTGGTCAAAGTCAAATGGGATTCGAAGAGAGGACCTGAGTACACTTAGGAGCTGGAATCGGAGATGAAGCTAAAGTATCCTCACTTATTTCAGTAAATCTCGAGGACGAGATTTTAAATAAGGTGGGGAGGATGTAAGGACCTTCAAAAATGTCCTAAAACGACCCGTAAGTAAAAACCTGGACCCCTGAAACCCTAACGTGCATGAAAAACCAAGAAAACATGAAATTTGGTCCTCTCGCGGGCCGCGTAAAATATAAGAGGACCCTTACGCGGGCCGCGTCAACTTAAAAGTTGACTGGATAAGCATCCGGGCCACGTGTTGTCCACCTGGCACACCTACTCGTGACACATGAAGCCTACACGTAGACTAGGGCCTTTCGCGGGCCGCGTAAAGTTTAAGTGTGGGTTACGCGAGCCACGTAAACCCCAAAAATCAGCTATAAATAGGGTTGGCCACGAGCAGTTCATTGGTGTCGAAACTTTTGATCAAAAACGAATTTATACTGCTCGAAATCACAATTTCCATTAGGGAGGCACTGCTACGATACAGGGTATTAACTCGATCGTTGCTACGATTCAATGTCCGATCGATTGAAACTATCCGATGGATGTTTAAGTGCTGCCCAAATTAGGGCTATACTTTGTCATTCGTCATGAATTCGATGGATGTTTAAGTGTTGCACTTTGTCATTCGTTGTGAGGGTTTTAATCTCGTGAGTTATCGTAAATGCTGTATTAGTTACTAACCTAGTTCGTGTGCATGTTGTTTAAATTAGGTTATCAGGCTTATTAGTAGGCTAAAACTCTGCCCGTTTAAATCTGCAATGTGAGTCATTCTCTTTTTATCAATAATATTTACAATACTCCAAGTTATTTTCAAAGGTTATAATTACAGGGATTAAGTCGTGGTTATCTTGAATCACTGGCTAGTGAGGTATTGTGCACATTACTAAATTTCTCACGGTTTGGTTCATTAACCTAACAGTGATAATCATCACTACTTGGGTGAAAGGACCCAATAGTGGTATGACCATCGTCACCAGGAGGTGACACAGCGCCAGATAAAAATAAGATAGAAGCCATTGTAATCGCTCTTATGCTGTAATTTATAACTATGTGTCGTTTTATCAAATTTGAATGACTCGCCAGTATTTCCCCGCTGATAAAATATTTTTAAAACATGTTTCAGGTGACTACTGTGAACCAAGATAAAGTGCTACGGAGCACTAACAAAGCTTGAAGTAGTGGCTCAGTTAAACAAATAAACATGTTTTGTAAATCCGGATATTTCCTTGTGAAATTCCTCTACTGTAAATTACGGGGTTTATCCCGAATTATGAAATAAAATAATCGGGCATTTCAAGTTTTAAAAGATCCTGTTAAATCTTTCGTTGTCAACTCAATTAATAAATACCACGGGTTTCTGTCTCACGGTTCCTGGACCGGGTAAAACCGGGATGGGGGCCGTGACAAAAATTTAACATCTAATTTAATTTAACAGCTAAACGAATTTAAAGCTAAATAACTAATCAAATTTAGCAGCTAATTCAATAATCAACACATAAATATTAAAAGATATAAACAAACTTAAACCCCCACAGACCCACATCAATTTCTCTGTAAAGTCTAACCCTCTCCTGAAGAAGAATCGAGGGTATCAATGGATTGTCCCAGTAACTTATCAATGGGCTCTTAGGGGGTGTTTGGCTAAGCTTTTCCACACCTCCTTATAACTTATTGACTTTTACAAAAAGCTAATAAGGAGAAAACGTCTTTGGCAAACTCAAAAGAACTTTTTAAAATGACTTTTTATATAGGAAGGAAAAGTCAGTTTTGAAAAGTTAGTATATTGTGACTTTTTGGAGCTCCTTATAACTTTTCAAAAAAAAAATTACAAAATTACCTTGTGCTCTAATACGCATACCCATCGCTGTTTCTTTTCTCCACAGCCCCTAGACATCACTTTCCCTCACCACTCTATAGTGAAGCCAGATCCGTCTCCAGTTCCGGCTCCGGCACCAGTTCCGACAATGCCAGTTCCGGTGACGCTAGTTCAAGCTCCTAGACATCGCTGTTTCGTCCCCTGCTCCTTCTTTCACTGCTTCTGTTTTCGCTCGTTCCACATTCTCACACAAGGTCAGATTTGTTTGATTTATTCTGGCTGCTGTTGTTTCTGTAATCAATTTCTGCGATTCTTTCTTTGATTTGTTCAATTTATTGATTATTTGAGTTATGTGATTATGGAATTTAACACATTACCACACAAGGTTAGATTAGTTTGCTTTGTTCTGGCTGCTGCTATTTCTGTAATCAATTTCTGCGTTTGCTTGTTTGATTTGCTCAATTTACTGATTGTTTGATTTATGTGATTATGGAATTTAAAATATTACCATACAAGGTCAGAAATTTTTGGTCATGAACCATAGTTTAGCTTACAAATTCTGTGATTTGCATACAATAGTTCACTTGTAATGTTTGGGTAGTTTTTACATTTGTTTAATCATACTTGATTTTTGTGACTACTGAATGTGATTTTAGATTAGAATGTTGATTTGGATATGTTTCAGATTAGGAATGTTGATCTCGTACATGTATCAGATAATGGATGCAAACCGCACAAATGTTTTTGATTGTGAAACGTCAACTAAAAAGAATAAACCAAAATTCTTGCGGGATAATGCTACATTGATAGAGTTTGTCGAAGCTTGCTTGCTTGAACGTAGAAAAGTGTGACATTTGTGCCTTTTCAACCATTGTACAATTTCGAACAATCTCATATTCAATGAAACCTTGTGTTTTATTTTCGGGATTGTATAATTACATGTGACTTTTGCACATTTTTAGCCCTTGTACAATTTCAAACTCTCAAAAGCTTTTCAGGAAGTAATTCGTAAACTGTTACTCCCCGTAATCAGTTTAACGTGACGTACACTTTGGAACAAGGAAATAAGCTACATATATCCTAAATACCCTTTATATAACTTAGATATAAGTTTTGAAGGGTTAGGTATGGCAAAAACATGCTTATTCGAGCTCAGGGACTATTTGCGACAAACTGCGAAAGTCTGCCGATTCTCGTATTTTTTAATATGGACCACATATACAACAATAAAATTTTGTAATCATTAAAATCTTGTATTTTATTGATAAGAATGCAAAAATATCAATCGTTGCGAAATTTCGGTCATTTTCGTGTTCGTTATAACGTTTGACGTATTTATGAAAATCACGTAACTGTACAACTGAACGAACCGACATCCACAACATTTTCGGGCAAAATACAAGTTACATATGCCTTAACCCCTTTATATAACCTAAAAAGTGGGTTAAAGGGGGTTAAAAGTGACAAAACGCGACGAAACAAGTGCAGGGGCCAAATATGCCAAGTTTCAAAAAGTTAGTTTGAGGGTATGGCGGGGCGTGACAGACTTAGCTTAGGCAATGGCGGGTAGCCAAACCCTGCCAGTAACAGAATTTTTGAGCAACACATTGTTTTGTTGCCTTGGAGCCCAAGAACTCGATTTTTCTTGGTTTCTTCCATCTTGTGACATGTGTTTAAGCCTCCCTACGATCATGCCAACACATTGGACACTTGTGATGATCTAATGAGCTCCAAACAAGTATAAATACCCATCAAATTCTTCACATTTCTTTGCTAATTCACTTCTTTCTTCTCCTATTACTCAAAACTGGAGTTTGCTTCTCTTTAAAGGCCTTCTACTGAGTTTCTTATCTTCCTAGAATACAAGTAAGTGTTCTTCCTTAGTCTTGTTCTTTATTTTAGCTTGTTTTGGGCTAAAAGTCAAAAAGTTTGACTTTCTGTTTGACTTTCGATTCTGACCTTAATTGGTCAAGTCAAAGTTCAATTGAACTTTGCAATTTGATCGTAATCAAGAAGGTTATAATCCCTTGCGATTGCACCTTCTGATTACCACGTTTACTAGTCGAAGCGACGAGTCAAAGTTTCGGTCAAAGATGCACATAATGTGCATTTTACGACGAAACTATTTTCGGGTATCAAAACACCAAGTTTTGATAACAAATCAGTTTTAGAACTTAGTTAAACATGTTTTGACATGTCTAACTCGTCACTTCAAGTTTAGTGCTTTATTAGGGCCGTAGGTCGAGCGGTCTTGACCACCGCTTTGACTTTCGAATCCGACCCGTTTGGTCGATCTTGGATTCGACCAAACACATATTTGTGACCATAGTTGTATAGGGAATAACCTACTGAGGTTATACCTTATGGTCACGTCGTTTAGTTAGTGTTATGGTAAGTCGCTCTTATATTCTTTAAAAATGACCAAAATGCCCTTTTTGCGCATAAATCCATTTTAAGCATATGTAACCCAATTTTTGACATATAAACTGATGTTACAACATTATCAAACATGTTTTGGCACATAAGACTTATCATAGGTCATATTTAACCATCTGATCATATATTTACGCAAATGACCTGTTAAAGTAGCGTAAACTACTTTAACGAGTCATAACGGGTCAAAAGCACTTAGGATCCTTTCCAAATCAAAATGTAAAGTTTGTTAAACCATATCATATGAGTTACAACACTCATCTGGTTTATAAGACTTCATTCTACCCGAATCCTCCGATTAAAGTCCCGTTACACTAACATAGTTATCCGACACATTAGGACGTACTTGAGCTTTGTTTATTCTCTTGATCTAGGACACTTTCGCAATCCCAAGTGAGTACATAGCTCCCCTTTTTTATGCTTTCTAAATGTTTTGGGGTGACTCATATGTGCTAAACCGTTTTCAAGTTTTCAAAACAAAGTCTATGGTTTATATTAACCAATACAATTTCAATAATGTGACGAACTTGTTGGTGCGTTATCCATAACATGAATGACATTCATTAGATTTGGCCGAGCCGACCAGTAGTATGTTATGGTACGATAGGACTGACAATCCCGTTATTGGACTGTCCACTGTATTTGGTGGAAGTTTGGGTAACGACAGAAACTGTTTCTGATTAACAAATCATTTGTTGATTTGCTAGTCTAGTTAAAGAGACCTTTTGAGGTCTATTAAAGATACCCCTTGGGTGGTATAGTCAACACAGGTTTGAATGTGTTCATTAAAGAACGACCAAAAGTTTTCACAATTAAAACACGGACGATTGAATTATGACACGGACAAATGGTTTATGACACGTACAATGGACGGTTGGTTTATAACAAGGACAAATGGTTTTGAACAATGTCACACAATGATTTTCACTTAAAGATATTGTAGGATCGGTTTTGACTCCGAAACGATTGCGAAACGAACGTGAAACGTGCGGAATCCGTACACGAACGCGGCCTAAACACACATGACGTAATATAAACGTGATTCTATTCAAGATATGAAATTGTACAATCACTTGAATCACTTTTTGCCTTTCTCTCTCTAGATTCTCTCTCTAGTTTCTCTCTCTAGAACTAGATTTCTCCAAAGTGTGAAATGGCAAAAGTCCCTAAACTAAATATAACCTCCCTATTTATAGGCCTTGACTATTAATGAGATTTCTCATTAATTACAATTATGCCACCTTGCCTTTTTGACTAGATATAACACTATAAAGACTCGTTTTCTTCTGTTTCTTGCTACGGCTCGGATTGACGAAGGCTATAGACATAAATGCACTAACAGACTCCCCCTTGGATATTGCCGTAGTCAATCTTGATCATTGAGTCAAACTCATAGCGTCTTCTCTTTCCCTCTTTCTCTTCGAATCTTCTTGAACAAAATCCCGGTGGATCTGTCTTCAGCTTCTTCTCCTTTCGATAGACTCTTTTCTTCATCAGGCTCCCCCTTTCGTCAAGCTTCCGTGCTTTGGGATCGACACCTTGCTTTCCGTATACAAGCTCCCCCTTGCTTTGAGCTCATCTTCAGACTCCCCCTTAGACTCAGCTTCTGGGATCGTAGTCTGGAATCTCATCTGCAATCTCTCAAACATTTATAAGTAATAACATTTCAAATTTCAGCTATCCAGGAATTGTAACCTGGCTTACTCAACATTCTAAACAAACAATTTCCATGAATTTGGCAGTTTCATCGAATCGAATCGGAAACTAGCTCTATAACAGTATAAGCATCCAAATCCCTCACAGTTAATCATCCAAGTCCAAACTAATGACCTTGGAGATATCACAAATTGTTTTTGATTTTTTTTTTATTTTTAATTCAAGTTTCAAATTAATGAACTTGTTTTATTTTCAGAAACACAATCAGCTTACTTAGATTTTGAAACTCAGCACTCAGACATCGGTTGTCGAAAATAAAGCAGAAATCAAAATCTTTTTGTATTTTCTGAAAATATAAAGCAGTAAAGAAATATGTACAAACATATTTACAGACACTATTTTTGTTTGAGTATGCGTCAGAGGATCATATCAGTTTATGACAAATCACAAGTACCGTTGAGCTTAATTTCACTTTATGCATTAAACAATTCACTTAGATTGTCGATATACTGATCCACTTAAATTTTCATACAAACTTCAACTGATTCAGGATACAAATTAGATGTCTTATGAACTTAGCTCATTCATGTGTCCCACCTCTTGAATATACTCCCGTATCCAGAATCCCAATAATCAGTCTTACAGGTGAGTATACTACAATGATATCTGTATATAAATTAGGTATGCGAGGGCCGAGGGATCTCAGGTCGATACTTCCGTATACGCAGAGAGATATCAGCTTCGACTTTACGGTATGTCCCCTTTAGAGGATCTTTTTGCTTACAACAGCAGCGACTATCAATTTTATTGTTTCATCGGCATGCTGAGGGTTTAATGCTATGTTTCAAGCATTGCAGAAAGCATTATCCAAGGACTAGGTCAGAACTACCGTTCAGCAGAAGTCCCAGAATAATACCCCAGACATCATTGAGTATAAAGACCTAGTATATCAGATTATGAGACCTTTCAAACGAGATTTCAGGGGTTACCTATATATCCAAGTACTGTTCCCCACAAAATAAGTAAGTTTGAATTTAGGTTTATATCCCGAAAAAGTTTACTAAATGTATAAAAATCTACCGACACATCCACGGTGAGATCGTTTAACACATTTAAACTTTCCATTTCTTTAGCATACTGTAACTGTCTACTGATGTACTATCATTTCCTCTTTTTACGCAAAACTCAAATTTTTGAATTTTATCATGTTTTTGACTTTTTCAAATTTTCAAATGTTTTTGTATTTTCTAACAATATTACTCCCCCTAAAATGCAAAACCATTTAAAGAAAATTTGACAACCAACACTGATAGCTTTATCTCGCCATCCATTTTCTGCTTATCGTGTTCTGATTTGCAGAAAATATACATACCCCCATGATTTACAACCCACTGATCTTAACAGTTTGAAAACCGTTTTTCAATCTGGTGAAAGTAATCATGTTTGTTCAGCCGTGAGGGTTTCGGCATATTCAATCAAAACTCCCCTTTACAACAAACTATTTTCCCATAATGATTTCAAAACACTTAAGTTTGTTTTAATCAGAATGGTTTTTCCGGAAAAATTAGTTTGTTTACCCATCACTTATGGGTTCGGGGTCATCTCATCACCTTGTTCTCTTTTAACCATTTTGAAAATTTAACATTATTAGGTCAAACACCACTATCACTTGTAGAAAATCAAGTACAACTTAATGTCCTTGATTAATCACTTGTAAGATGAAATATCACAGTTACCATCCTGTGAATTTCTCAAGAATGATGCCGATACCTACTTCACACTTACCAACCTGGAAGCTCCGGCAAGTCAGAAATTCAACCAACAGATTTATGTACCCAAGCCTGACCAGTCTTGGGTGTATTTTGAACATTTCTCTTTTCTTCATAAAATTCTTTTGCTCCTTTTTCCTTACCATCAACCATCTTGCTAAAAATATGTTTAACATTGCTATTAAACATTTTTCCAGCATCAACACCTTTTGATTTTAGGTTTGCGGCTCGTAATGGTGGAAAGTTCTCATCATTCATTAACGGAACTGTCTCTTCCTTTTTTACCTCAACTTGTGGCTCATCTGATTTTGCGGAATCAGATTCATTGCCCGAACTTGGCTTGTCTGACTTTGATGAGCCAGATTCATCGCCAATGACTTTCTTTTTCTTCTTGTTCTCTTTTGTCCTCAGATTTGCATCTGAAGAATTCGATTTGCTTGACTTTGCCGTCGAGTGAATCGATTCATCAGAACTTTTATTCGAACCAACCGGTGAACCCGAAGACAAAATCTTCTCCAAATACTCTCTCGCCTTCTTCCTCTTTTTCCTCAGTCTGTCTCTCTGTCCCTGTGAAAGCTTTACTTTCTTATCTTCCACTTTCTGTTCTTTGGGCTTGACAGTGACTGGTTTCTTTATCGTTCTCTGAGATTCAACCCTTGATCTTCCCATCGATCTCTTTGAGCAATCTCTAGCAATGTGACCTTTGATCTGGCAGTTATAGCATCTTCTTGTTTCATAATTCCAATTCTGGCAGTTAACAGCAATGTGTCCTCTAATACCACAGGTATAGCACACTCTGTTATCATACCATCCACTTCTGTCAGTCCAAACCTTCAAATCATAACATTGTTTGGCTTGATAATAATCATTTCTCCTCTTCAATGCTGGATTTGGCTTTTGAGCACTGTGGTCAAACCTGCACCACTTATTACCAACATTTTGTGACTTTTCATTTTTAAATTTTTGTGATTTTTGATAATGATTGGATGATTTATCTGATGAGCTTTTATTTTCATTTTTAAAATTTTTCGAATTTTTAACTTTTTGTTTCTGCTCTACACTCTTCTTAACAGGTTTTTGTTTAGAACATTCACCTGTTTCAGTAGATTGCAAAACAGTATTTTTAAAATTTTCTTGTAAATCTAAAAATATTTTTCTTTTCTTTTCTTTTTCATCATCAGATATTTCATCACAATCTTCAATTTTGACTTTGACTTTGTCAAAATATGTGACATTGTCACTTATTGGAACAACATTGATCGGTTTTGGACAAACGTACGATGCAGAAGTCACAAAACTTTTCAACTTATTTTCTAAATCAGCAATTTTCTTTCTATTACCTTCGGCTTCATGCTCAAGTTGAATGATTTTATCAAGATGAGAATTTATTTCACATTGTTTTTCGAGATTATTTTTACCAAAAACATCTCGCTCATCTTCTAAAATCTTTATTTGATTTTTCAAATTATTTTCTAATTTTTAAAAATTTTTGTTTTCTAATGACAAACTCTCAACATTCTTCAAAAGTTTGTCATTTTCAGATCTCAATTTTTCACAGTTCAAGCGCAACTCCAGAATCTGTTCATCATCGGTTTTCTTCCCGTCTTTCAAAGCTTTGTTTTCCAATTTCAAATTCTCCGCATCACTCAAGAATTTGGCATTGTCTGCTCCAAGTTTATCACATTTTGAGCACTTTTCATTCATCTTTTCAGCATTAGCTTCTTTCTTTGTTTCCATCCTGTATGTTCCTGCACAAAAAATTTTAACGAAATCAATAGGATTCATATATTCATCAATATAACAACCCCTTTTAATATCGTATTTCATATCATTTTTCGCTGCAAGACACACATAGATTCTTTTTCTCATTTCAATGAATACATCCAAATTTATCTTTTCTACTTCTTCTCTTATTTCATCCAATAATTTCCTTTTTCTTGAATCTTCATCACTTCTATGATTTGTAATTTTATTGATAAAACTTCTTAACTCAAAGCGTGATAAACTAGAATCCCTTTTCTGTTCATTCACGAATTTATCCCATTCCAAAGGTAAAGCATCAACAAATTTTGAAATTCTTTCATCATTTGAATGATATATATTGTGTTTTTCTAACTTGATGATTAGTCCGTAAAACCTTTCTCTCAACATCTCCACTGATTCATTCTTCATGCAAAGAAAATTTTCGAATCTTTTAACATAAACATCCTTATCATGCCTCATCTCACACCAAGATTCCCTAGGCCAATTATTTAAATTCTCAAGATTCTTATTTTCTTGTTCATCAAACATTTTGGCCATCTTGAATCACCTTTAAACTCCGAACCGTGTGAACTGATTACCGACAAGTGACAACTGACAAACTGATATATCACTACACTATTTCAGCAAACACTTTTGCAAATAACCGACAACAACAATATATATCTAATTCTGATTGGATTTTATAAGGCCGCACCCACTAACCCAACAACATGATTGGGCCGATGTCTTTTGATCAGATCATATGTGATTTTGGGCCGCAAAAATCAATGAACAGTTTGTAACACATGAAATTCTGAAGGTCTGTTGTCACGTGCAAACTTGTGAATTCACATGAAATTATGATTGAGCCGACTAACTTTCTAACAAAAACTTTTGAATTTTCTTTGTGATTGGGCCGAAGTTCTATGTTGTCACATGGGCTTCTATCAATTATGAATCTTGGGCTGAGTTCTTCACGTGATGAATTTGACTTATTTTATGCTGACAACACACTTAACTATTTATTAATGATTGGGCCGTTCAAATAAGTGGGGCGGTGACTTGTTATATTGTTCCAACCACGTGAAGACGATGACTAAAAAGCGAACCACTGATAAATGTCCAGATAAGCGGACCAGATCAATGTCCGGATAAGCGGACCAGGTATTGTCAGTATGAGCGGACCAGACTTGTCACAATAAGCGAACCAGCTCACTTGCCACAAAAGCGAACCAGCTCACTTGCCACAAAAGCGAACCAGCTATGTACCTATGAGCGAACCAGCAACCAAAACTTGTACGTTAGAGCGGACCAGAAACGCAAACCTGCAATTTTGACAACGAAATCGAACGAAAAAATCTCGATTTCTCCTAAACGGTTTGGAGTTTCGATCTGAAACTTGGTAGGTTTTAGATCAGGTATAGGCGCACAACATATCCAAAAATCAACTGAAACGGACCATGAAAACCTGTTCAATTCGATGAAAAACAGTAAAAACTGTAAGAAATATGAAAAAGATGAAGAAGAAGATGAAATCGGATCTGATTCTGATGAAATCACGATCGGAAATGTGTGTTGGATCAGTGCAATCGAGCTCCTGCTCTGATACCACTTGTAGGATCGGTTTTGACTCCGAAACGATTGCGAAACGAACGTGAAACGTGCGGAATCCGTACACGAACGCGACCTAAACACACATGACGTAATATAAACGTGATTCTATTCAAGATATGAAATTGTACAATCACTTGAATCACTTTTTGCCTTTCTCTCTCTAGATTCTCTCTCTAGTTTCTCTCTCTAGAACTAGATTTCTCCAAAGTGTGAAATGGCAAAAGTCCCTAAACTAAATATAACCTCCCTATTTATAGGCCTTGACTATTAATGAGATTTCTCATTAATTACAATTATGCCACCTTGCCTTTTTGACTAGATATAACACTATAAAGACTCGTTTTCTTCTGTTTCTTGCTACGGCTCGGATTGACGAAGGCTATAGACATAAATGCACTAACAGATATAAACCATATAATGCTTTCTTTTAAATCGACTTATAACTTGGTTTTACAAAACAAATGTTTTCGGTCAAGATTCATGGCTACAAGGTTTTTGTTTTACTTATATCAACTTGTAAAGTTGGTAAAATATATTGCAATATCAAACACTTTTTGATTTCAAGGTTCATACTCGTCGACTCTCGAAGTCGGACGAGGAATTGCAATATGAATTTAAAGCCATGAATTTGACACACAAAACCAATGTACTCGCCAGCTTTTTATGCTGACTATTTTTTCACATATATTTCAGGAGCTATTGTTTGATGACATGAATGCATACTTCACATAGGATGGACGCGAGCCTTAGTGACTTTAAAACATGAAAGATAATTCATGTGTATTTTGTTCTCTGTTTATCCCAAGACAATGTAAACAATTATCTTAATAATACAAAACTTTAAATACCATGTGTTATGAAACAATTCTTGTAACGTGACTCCCCGATGTTTTCATCGCGGTTTGTGGTATTACGCGATCGGGGTGTTACAAAAAGGGAATAGACCGGGTACTCACTTTAATAAGATTGGGTGGGAAATATAGAAAAAACCATGAAGGAAAAAACCAGCAAAGTCTTTGATAGAAAACAACATAAAATATAATGGTTGTTTGTGATTTTAACATGTGTTTTACATTTGTATGGGTCGGATGGGAGGGGACTGTACATGACACGAGAATTTTCGATGAAGCGTTAGAGAGACTGAAACTTCAATTTCCACATCCACGAGTGGTTAGTATAATTTTAGTAATGTCATTTTTATGCTTTTAATACTTATTTAAAACGAATAACAACTGTTTCTTTTATTTGCAGATAAATATTACGTTGTTGATGCCGGATACCCAAATACTAGAGGGTATCTTGCTCCATACAAAGGTATGAACATTCGTTATCATATACCGGATTTTCGGCGTGCACAAACTAGTGCTATGCGTGCTCCTCGCGAAGCAAAAGAGACATTTAACTATTACCACACATCATTGCGAAATATCATTGAACGGACTTTTGGAGTATGGAAAGCTAGGTGGTCGTTATTAAGAGATATGCATGTTAATTTCATGTACAACCACCAAGTGAGTATTGTGATAGCATCGATGGTGATCCATAACTTTATTAGAAAGGCCGGTGGGTTTGATAAACCATTTGATAGGGCACAACAAGAATCTTCCAGTCCAAGAGGAGGTGGAACTATTGATGAAGAATGTCCCTTTTAGTCATTTTACATGAATAAGCTAAGCTAAACACTTTTCAAAAAACAACTTATTGACTTATTGGCTTTTCCTACCCCATAAGCTAATCCAAACACTTTTTTACAAACTCCTTTTCAAAAAGTCATAAGTCAATAAGTCCTATTAACAAAAAGTCCTTTTTGAGTTAATTAAGCTTATCCAAACACCCCCTTAACTGCAAAAATTTCTTTTAGAAACAAAAGTTGGAAAACTGGATATATTAGATGTTTACCATTCTTATTTCTCAAGTTCACATCTAAAAGACAAGAAAAAAAATTGTTGAAAGCCATGGCTCAAAGTCAACATTAGGCACATAGGCTTTTATAGCGTGAACTATGATGTTGTACTCACAACCGGTTAGGTTTCTTAGGCTACACGGTATGGGGTCATCCCCGCCCCGTCGAGCCCTGACACCGCCCCTCTACACCATTTTCGCTGGTCCGTTCCCGTCGAGATCGTCCTCCTGCGGACGTTCTTGTCGTGCCCCTCTTCTCACACACACATATACATATAACAAATATATATATATATATATATAGGCCAATCCTCCATTTCCCTAGGTCCATCCCCTTTCGGCCCATCCCCACACCCATCCTACGTGGCGGAGCATCCTTTAAGGACTACCCTCCTACACACCGAGTAGTCTTATTCTGCAAAAAAAAAAAAATTGTCTTCCTCTTAATCATAACTCACATACGGTACATCGAACACGGCTCTTGGTATCTCATTCCTCTATCCGACCATCTTGCTCTATCATAATTCGCACAAGCGGCTACCATTTGTACCTGTCGTTGCTCGCCGATGTCACCAATAGTTGACCACCGCTACCTGTCTCAATGAGCAATCCATTGCCGAATCTGTTTCTTTTGCTCCGATCAGAAAGGTAATCAAGTGACCCTCGTTATTTGCTTAATTTTATGGTTGACCATCAGCTTATGTGTTTGGATTAATTTGGTTTCGTGTTTGGAGTAGACTCTGAGTCAAAACGAACCCTAGTACCAACATCATCCCTTTTAGTTTCAACATTTTCAATCCCGTTAGCACCATATTTTGTCATCTAGGAAAGGTGTGATGGAGCCTGAACCCCCCAAAAATCCCTAATTTCGGCAGTCAGGTTGTGGCCAATCTCAAATTGGAAGAATTTGTGCAAGTTCAAACTTTGTAGGGCTCTAGGGTCTTGGTGCAAATGAATAACACAAATCTTGTGATGGCCTCTATGTGACATCAGCGGGGAATGGAATAACCATTGCTACTGATTCTGCTATCAAACCAGGTGTACATTCTAATTCTCCATTTGATTCAAATGGTGTAGCTTCTTTGGTTGAGACTTCTGCTCCATCTAGTCCGATTATCGTTCATACCCCCCCCCCCCAAATGTCCAACGAATTGATAAGGAACTATGTAAGCAATTTGGGGCCCGATGCACCCCATAATGGGAATATGGCTAACAATTTTTCTTACCCTCATTTGGTAGCTAACCAGGATCAAACACTTGAGGGTGAAACCCCTGCTGTATAGCAGATGCATAAACACATGCCTCATAATATCCAACTTGAGGGGTGGATAAGGTGCAGAATATTCAATCCTCTCCTCATTCAGTATAGGATGCAAACAGAACAAGTAGGAAGACCTTTGCTGAACAGACTTGTATGAACAATGAGTGTGAGGCAAGTTGATGATTTTACCATTCAACATGGATAGAAAACTAATGGAAGTTAACGGCAGGGAGGCAAGTTGCAACATATGGAAAATAGGGGGTGGCAAAACCAAAAGTTTTTAAAGGGAGATAGTGAAATCCACCCAAAACCACAGGGAGGCAAACTGTAATTAACTTTACTATTAATTTGTAACGTGTATATGTATAACTTAGTTGTAACTTGTGCATTGCTTCATTTTTTGCATCATTGGGTGGTAACTTTGGTTATTTATGTTGTACCTTTTGTGAGTATATAATTGTTGGGTTGTTGTTTGGGGTGCTCATTTGCACCCCATCGGTTGCTTTGCCACCTACCTCTCAGACCGTATCCTTCGCCTTCTGCCTCTTCCGTCATGGTTAAACGTCGGGGACTTTTTGGGTTCTTGTCTTTGTCTTCTACAATCACCTTTTTATCTTGTAGAGGTAAAGTTTGTTCCGTAAAACCCTTTATTGTTTAGGGTTTTAACGTTTCAAACGACTATTCTTAATTGTTGTCCGTTACGTTCGTTGTTTTGGTTGAAGTGTGCTGGTTTGATTCCGCATGTGGCCTTACATGTGTGTTTTTTTAGTCTAAGACCATGGTTGCAAAAGTCGTTGAACGCACCCTAGTCGGTCGACTAGGGAGTTGAGAGTACTCGGCCTAGGCGAAGAGTACTCGGGGAGTACTCGGACATGTTAATTTATAAAGAAATTAGTTTTTGGGAACCTATATGTATGTCAAATATCATAAGTTTACTAATATTTACAACAAAATACGGAATATCAATATAAATAAAAAATAAATGTTCAAATATTAAAGTATTTCACAAATTGATATTCTTTCCTTTAAAAACAATATTATTCTTTAATATGATAGACATAGGAATTATGTTTTACTTTTCTTTAAGTCAAACTCGGCCCAATGTGACCTAGTAGATCTGATTTTGGTCGAGGTTGGCCGCGTTTGATAAACTTCGAGTAATTAGTCAGAGTTGAAGAAAGTCACCTTGGCAGCCTACCTTGTAACGATTACTCGAGGAGTACTCGGCCTCCGAGACCTTGTTTTACAACATTGGCTAAGACCGACTGAGTATTCATTGTCTTTGTTTAATTTTTAAGATCGATTATGATAGGGCTTTGCCCTTATCCGTGATTTCTTGGTTTGTTTATGTGTGATTCTTTTCCTTTTGTGAAGTGTTGGCCTTTTTGGCCTTACTAAGAATGATGGGTTTGTTATCAATGATGATGAGGATGCCTTCATTGAAGATTTTATTTGTAATGGGGCTTGTGTTTGTTTTTAGTTTTGGTCCGATGTTTGTTGAGGCTTTAGGCCCCGACAATTTTTTTCTAACGTTGATGTTGTAATCTGTGTTGGTAATGGTGTTTGGATTTGTTGAAGTTAGATTTCGCTGACGATGAGGATTACAATAGCTGTTGATCCGAGATGTTTAAGATGTTTCTATGTGGTAATCTGAATTGTCTTATAGTTTTTGATGGTTGACCGATGTGGTTTGAACTTTTGGTCCTATGATGATGGCTTTGAGCTAATCTGAGAGTTGCAACACATGTTTTTATTGGCGATGATGTCGCTTGTCATTTGGTGTGGCATTATTACATGCAACCATGATGGGCTTCTGAGCCTATGTCGTTTCATCGTCTAGGCATACTAACAATATCAAATACATGTGTTGCTTACTTTGTATGCTTCTTGGTGTTGTACGTGCTGCATTGCGTCTTTTTGTGCCTCTTGGAGTGGTACGGTTGGTTTTATGTGTTGTACATTTTGCTGCTATGTATACCCTTGTTTCTTATTATGTTTACGGAATTTAGACCCTACGTGTTGATGGAAGAATTAGCATTGTGATGGTGAATGTTCTTGGTTTTCTTTCACACTGTTGTTATTTTGGTTGTCGTTTTGCACGGTAGTTATTGTTGCAGAAGCGCCTACGTATTGCTCATTGATAGTATTTTGAATAGACTATGATGTTTAAAGTTTGTTTTGTTAAGAATCTGATGGCTTAATATAAGCAACTGCTTATTTCTAGATTTCTGAGTCAATTTTTAAAAATAACTTCTTAACAACGAGTCATTTTGATGTCTATTTTGTGTTTTTCCGCTTCTTTTTATGTTTACGGCATTTGGACCCTAAGTGTTGATGGAAGCATTAGCATTGTGATGGTGAATGTTCTTGGTTTTATTTCACACTGTTGTTATTTTGGTTGTCGTTTTGCACGGTAGTTATTATTGCAAAAGCGCCTACGTATTGCTCATTGATAGTATTTTGAATAGAATATGATGTTTAAAGTTTGTTTTGTTAAGAATGTGATGGCTTAATATAAGCAACTGCTTATTTCTAGATTTCTGAGTCAATTTTAAAAATAACTTCTTAACAACGAGTCATTTTTATGTCTATTTTGTGTTTTTCCGCTTCTTTTTATGTTTACGGCATTTGGACCCTAAGTGTTGATGGAAACATTAGCATTGTGATGGTGAATTTCTTGGTTTTATTTCACACTGTTGTTATTTTGGTTGTCGTTTTGCACGATAGTTATTGTTGTAGAAGCGCCTACGTGTTGCTCATTGATAGTATTTTGAATAGACTATGATGTTTAAAGTTTGTTTTGTTAAGAATGTGATGGCTTAATATAAGCAATTGCTTATTTCTAGATTTCTGAGTCAATTTTTAAAAATAACTTCTTAACAAGTCAGTTTTTATGTCTATTTTGTGTTTTTTCTGATTCTTATTTACATTCAGGTTGACGAGTAATTTGGCGATAACAAAAGATTTGTACATATGGTCTTTATGGCCAAAAAGGCATCATCAAACTAAACGGCTATGGTGATGTGATTGCACCAATTCGTTCCAGGTTTCATATCCGTAATAAGTTTCTATTATTTATGTTTTTATTGTTGTTCATCTATAATATTATAAAAAGGAGAATTGATGTACACATGTAATTTTACATGGCGTCCATCATTTTATGCAATATGTACAAGTAAAGAATGCTTACTTTATAAGGGTGAAATTGTAAAAAACACCAAATTTTAAGACACTCAAAGGGTATAAAAGTATTTTTGCCCACACCTCATACTCACGCACACAAAAATCTTTCCTCCATTGTCCCTGAAGAAACCAAATAGTCATCCTGTGAAACCAAACCATGAATGCGAACCTTCTTCAATGGACATGAACGACTAAATGGCCCGAATTGAATGCAAAATTCAATTCCTACTAACCTCACCTTCGATTAAATGCTCTACAATTGAAGGGTAGGATTTATATATATGCAAATGATTTTCTTCAGAAGCAGAAGACATTAAACCTAAGTCGAGAATTCCTAAACGATTCGCTAGGTAATTTATCGATTCGTTCGATAACTGAGCTCATCATCTTCAAAATTTGAAAGTTGAAGTTCAGCCATTAATCAATTTCACAGTTCGAATTATTAGGGAGATGAAGATCACAGAGGCCATCAAGCGAGTCGCTGACTACGTCTTCACAAACCGAATTAAATCTGACAAGGTAAACAAATCAACTCTCAGTTTGATTTCTATTGGATTTAGGATCTGCAATTTTAGGGCTTCATTCAAGGTTTCCTCAGCACCATTTTACATCTTATCGCATCGATTGTTTACTTTTGTTTTATTCGGTTGAATCATTGAAAATCAGATGAGTGGGGCTAGATTGTGTTCGATATTGGGCGAATTAGGGTACGAAGGTCTCCAATCTTGAATGGATTTTCTCCAGCTTTCGAACTCTCGGTGTTTCCTGTCTCTAGAAACCATCCAATTACATGTTTCTTTTTATATGCATTATTGTTCTCAGATTGCTTTCTAGATTGTAGGAAGTTCAATTTTGTAGTTAGGGCTGCTATTTCACAATGTTCTTGGCCCCAATTTGTTAGTCAGGGTCAACCAGTTTTCTATCTTCAATAGAAACATGTTAGATAGAGCATGTTTAATACTGATACTGCTATTGTCAAAAAATCAATTTCTAGAATCTAGAGGATCTAATATTGTGTTTGTGTTTGTGTTTGTGTTTGAATTTTCAGGTATGAACAGTTTACATATAATGTAAACGACAGGGCTACGACTGTAAATATGTGATAATGATTCTCGACTGGAGCAAGCACGGTTTGTATTTCGCATCCATGATTCAATTCATTGTAGTTTGATCATATTTGTGGTGTGTGTTTGGCCAATTTGATGTTTGTCAGCGTTCTCGTCTTTCTTCTTAGCACCATTTTATTTTTATTTTTATGTGAATCGGTGACGTTCATATGTAAATGATTACAATTTAGTGTTGATTGAGTAACTGATCTATTGATTTACGTGTTTAGCTTTTCAATTTGATTGTGATTATATTTTGACAGTTACAAGATCTTATATTTTTACTGTCGAAAGTAACAATGCCAGGGGTCATGGCTCCTCCGTTCACGCTTTCAAAAGATAAGACTAAATTACAGTTTGCAACAAATCATTTAGGTATGTGCCTATCAGTGTTTGAAAGAATAAACAGATCATGCTTTTGATTATCTAATTATTTAAAGTGTGGTCTTCTTTCAGGTCATTTTCTTTTGACGAATTTGTTACTTGAGACCATGAAGACTACTTCACGAGAGCGCAAAAAAGGAAGAATAGTAAACGTGTCATCGATGGGTCATCATATGGCAAACAAAGTAATTTACTTTGATAAATTAAACGATGAATCAACGTGTACGACCCAAATTCATTGCACATATTTGTATGCGACATTTGGTGTGTGTATGTGAACGTTTATGGTTTTTTCTATGGTTCAGTTACAGCCCCTTATACGCCTACGGGTAGTCAAAGTTGGCCAACATATTGCATGCCAATGAGCTAACAAGACAATTTAAGGTAAAAAAATTAATTGTGCTATTTATCAACACAATATAATTGACTCTCTTGTAATAACCAGGAAGAAAGAGTGGAGTTAACAGCAAACTCGCTGCATCCTGGTGCCATTGCAACCAGTCTTTTACGTCATCACAGCTTTCTCGAGGGTAAGAATTGGAAACTTTTAACTTAACATCTACTGTTTAAAATCAGGTGTAATGAACTGGGTTGGTAAATACTTCCTGGAAACTATCCCACAGGTTTGTGTTGGGCCCCACTGAATTTGCGTTTCTGAACCTAACTTTCCATGAAACTGACACTTTGGACCCTTTCGATTTTCAGGGAGCTGCAACTACATGTTATGTGGCGTTACACCCACAAGTCCAAGGGGTCAGCGGCGAGTATTTTTCAGACAGTAACATAGCAAAGCCAAGTTCCCTTGCTAAAGATTCTGATTTGGCTAAGAAACTCTGGGATTTTAGCCTGAGCATGGTGTCTCTATAATTGGACTGAATATAGTGAAATATTGTAAGATTTGCTTATATGGTTTCATGCATGAGGATTTTTTTACTTGCAATAGCAAGGTGCAATCTTATTATCTTTAAAAGATTTGTAACGTGACACGTAATATTGTAAATAAGACTTGAACACTTATTTAAGTTATTATCATCACTGATAAAGCTTTTGTAGTGCACAAACAATCATCACTAACTAAATATGTGATTAATTTGAGAGAAAGAGGCCCACCAAATAATCCTCTAACAAAAATTTAGTTTTTATATATATAATATAATAATAATAATAATAATGATGATAACATTGGCAAGCTGAGCTCGAGCTGACCTTTGGCTTGTTTAAGAGATATTGAAGCGAGCTCGAGCTGAGCTTTTAGCTCGTTTGAGGTTCTCAAAATACCTCGAGTCGAGCTCGAGCTTTTGTAATTAAAATTTCCCTACATAATGCCAGATTTGATAATTTGTATAAGTTATTTGTTTGTGTTTGGGAAGATCTTTAAATATTTTGTTATTTTTATTACCATTATTAGTATAATTATTATTATTTTTGGTTTATTATCATATCTTAATGTGTCTGTGTGTGTGTTTATTTACTATATATATGAATGACTATTGAATTTGTAGATCTAGGTCAATGCCTTTTGGTTTCGTGTGTATTGTGTAGATAACTCTATACTTGAAACCATGTAACACTAAACCAGTTTGCACAAAAGCACATGAATAGTCGAAAACAGGGCTGAAAACAGGTTTTTAATTAGTTTGCACAAAAACCATGTAACACTAAACCAATTATCTTGTCTCAGGTTTTTATTTTGACTTTAGTTTATTTGACTTAAAGTTGTACTTGTAAAGAATGCATTTGAATCTTGGTTGTCTTTTCAGATAGAGAACGAGTACGGGCCCGTTGAATGGGATATCGGTGCCCCTGGAAAAGCTTACACTAATGGGCAGCCCAAATGGCTAACGATCTAAAAGCCGGTGTCCCTTGGATCATGTGCAAACAAGAAGATGCCCCTGATCCAATGGTGAGGTTGATCAAATATTAAAGACCGGCCCTAACGGTTTTGGTAACTGGATCTGTAAAATCTGGTCGCTTATTTCAGTTTCAGCTTGTTTTTTATGCTGTAAGATTAACATGTTGCAGACAAGTTTGTTGTGATTTTTATTTTAGTTTCAGTTTGTTTTTTATGCTGTAAGATTAACATGTTGCAGACAAGTTTGTTGTGATTTTTTTCTAATTAAGTTTTTTTTTTTGTGCATATAGTGCCACCGAAACAACTTTATGCGACTCAACTGTCACAGCTTCAAGAAATGGGCTTCTTTGATACCCAAGAAAACATCAGGGCGTTGCGTGCTACTGCAGGTAATGTTCATGCTGCTGTTGAGAGGCTTTTGGGAAACTTTGGCCCGTGATGACATGGAGTTGTTTTCTTCTATTTAAAGACAGCTAATATGAGTCCGTTTTTTCCAGTATTCTTTTTTAGACATAGGGAGGCATGTGGATTTTCGTTTGAGCCCGTGTGTGTACACAACTTATTTTGTATATTTTTTCTTATCGAATTATGTTCTACACCCGTATTGTCGAGTCCGCTGCAACGCGCGGGTTCCCCACTTTAAACAATTGAGCCCGTGTGTGTACACAACTTATTTTGTATATTTTTTCTTATCGAATTATGTTCTACACCCGTATTGTCGAGTCCGCTGCAATGCGCGGGTTCCCCACTTTAAACAAACGTAAAGGAAAAGTGACGTACACAAACGTAATTTTACATGGCGTATAACTTCTGATGCAACATGTACAAATGAGTACAAGGTATTTACGAGGGGTAGAATAGTAAATAACATAATATTTTAAGACACCATAAGGGCAGAAGAGTAAATTCATCTATGGAATAAATGAAGCAATTAATGGCCGGCTTCTTGGCTACCATCCTCCGATGTTACCCTCATGTACATATAAATCGACGAAATCAATATAATGAGCAAAGTGAAAACGCAGTGTCTCTTCCTTCCGTTTTGAATGGGTTTTGCTTTTAGAAACACAAGGAATGGAAGAACTGTACATTCCATTTCTCATTGTCTCTCTCTATTGAATCCAATTCCACCGCTGTCATCGCTCCTTGAGAAGTTATTTAATTTCATCCTTTTTGGTAATATTATTTTGTGTATAATCGCTAATCCAAACTGTTATTAATCCTTCTTACTGTAATTATTGTTGTTATCATCGATTGCAGTCAGGAAGCTTGAGATCAAAGAACAAGATATGGTCCGATTGTACAAAAAGTAGTCAAATAACGAAACCTATAAAAGGCAATGCAATTTTGCTATTCAATCGAGAGCAGAGAGAGTGTAGCGGAGGGAAGAAGCGAGACTGAAGAGCCACCCAGGGCTTCGATGGCCATTACTTAATAAATTTCAATTTTGATGGCCATTATTTATTTAATAAATTTCAATGGCTTTGATTTTGGTCTGTTTATTTCGTCTTGAATCGCAACCATAGGAAGACAAATCGCATGAGAAGAGCGGTTGGATGTAAGTCTCTTTTTTGTTGCTTGGATTTATTTTCTTTTTACAGAATAATCCCATAATTTTTATGCGAGGATTGTAGTTTTATCAATACTAGGGTTTCTGTTGATTTGTTCGTGCAATTTTCTGTGTTTGAAGGATCATATTGGTCTGAGAACCATATATGTGGCTGTTGCTGAGGAACAAAGAGCTATTATACAGTTGACAAAAAGTATGTTATTCTAACAATAATCTAAGTTTTTATGGACATGATATAGGAGGTTTTTATGCATTGAAAATACACCATTAGGGACTTTTGATCTATTTAACCAATTTCATATTTTGCAACTTTTTATTTTAAATTTACCCTTCTAACCTATTTTATGCATTAATAATCTAATCAACCCATCCATTTAGCTTAGATGCTTGACCCGTTTGTCATTGAATGGGGTCGATTGAATGGGATCTTTTCAGCCCCCCCCCCCCCAATCGTGTGCCGTTTTGCGTTCCATCAAGTGAAGGAAAGATGTTGGCCAGACATATATTGTGATCGATGATGAGAGATTTGTTTGCCAGAGGATTCAGGAAGATGTGTTCATAAAGGTATGCCTATTTTCGAATTTCGTTTGATGTAAGTGCATCTTCTACGCTCTTTTCGTTTATATAGTTCATTAAGTATTGGGACCAAATCTAAGCGTGCGTTTTTTTTTTAATCTGACCAAGTTAGCTCAGTTGAGTTGTAACGCCCAGAAGTTGAAAATTACCAACATTCGGCTGCCACCTGAAGTTCCGAACCTGAGCTTAGCCTGGTGAACTTAAAGCTAAAGCTCGAAGGTAAACTTTTAGTTTCTGTCAAAATGGGTTGTTTTGACCCGTCAACATTTTTTTAGTTTTTATTAAAATAATAGACTAAATCCTGGTGGTTGCTATATGAAGACTTTATAGTATCACTAAGTCGGTACATCCAACATGGCAACATACAATTTTAGAATTCCATGAAGGCTACAAGGTAACCTCTACTTTATAAATCATTTTTTTATGTATGGTTCCTTACAGAAATGGTGCCAGTTGTGTTCATTTAGTTGCATATATTTATACTATTTATACACAGTTACAAAATTGCAATAAGGTTTAACTCATTTGTTTTTTTTTTTTTCCATAAGTGTATAACAAGTTGATTTATGGATGAAGCTATAATGATTTAATTTGCTTTGCTTTGCTTTCAGTTTAGATGATTTCCAATTGTTAATAATAGGAGGACAGTGATTTAAGAAAGCCATGGCTGTCTTGGATTTAAAGTGGGTAATTTTGTATGATTAAGTCTTTTAACTGTTTATCAACTGTTTATTTTGTTTGTCCAGATGTTGGCTTGGGTTGAAGTGTAGATTACAAGATATAGGTTACATCACTTTGATAATGTATTTTTGTAGTTAAGTTGGGAGTTTTAAAAATACTTTGTTACTTTTGTCTAATATATCACTTGTCTATTTTGTTATCATCGTTTGAACATTTTTAACCTTAGGTTTTTTTGTTATAAAACGATTGATGTGTTTTGAAAGTTTAGATGATTGTTTGTTTTGTCTATATATAATACACATGCACAATATATACATGTGTAAACTAAGTTTGAGCCGCCGCAATCTCCCATAACATCTTCGCTTTGTTGACCACCTGATTGACTGCGAATAGTGTTTACACCGCGTACTGTCGACTCCGCAGCAACGCGCGGGTTTCCCACTAGTTTAAAATCAGAGATAACTAATATGTATTTTCGAATATCTAGAATGTCAAATTCAAAAGAGGATATGCACTACTAGAAAAGTTGCATTTTGTTACGGAAATTTCCAACGCAAAAAAATGCGTTGCAAATTCCAACACATTTACAACACATTTTTAATGGAAAAAACCCCCTAATTATTGTAACAAATTTATAACACAATAACTACACAAACAAAAGAAAATGCATTTTTCGTTGGAAATGCGTAACAAAATTTGCAACCCATTTGTAACGAAACATTATATTGACAAATAAAAAAACAACTTTCATACTTTCATACACGTACCACTTTCAACCAATTATACATATACCCCTAATATTCCAACTATTTACACTTTGCCATCATCTGTTAACCTTTCAAGTTTCAACCCCCATCTAAACCACCACACACAATAGATTGAAATTCAAAACCCTAAATCTTCAAATTTTCACCACTTCGGTTCTAAATCACCAAATTCCCCAAATTCATCCATCAGACAAACAAGATATTATTATCCGCACACCTGCAACTTCATCTTCAACCGAATTAAGAGGTAACAAACACCAATCCTTCATGCATCTTATCAATTCAACAATCATCAATTTAACGATCAATTCATCATGCAAATAAGTTAATTCATCAATTAATCTATCCATCTGTTGATGAATTCACAGCGAGAAACAATCATGTCGCAATCGCAATCAGCGGCAGATGATTCTTCTTCCGACGGCTCTGGCACCGGCGCCGGTGAAATCATGTTGTTTGGAGTGAGAGTGAAGGTTGATCCGATGGCGAAGAGTGTGAGTATGAACAATCTATCGCAGTATGAGCAAACTCCGATCGATTCATCCGCCATTGCCGCTGCCGCCGCTGCCGACGGTTACGCCTCCGCCGATGATGCTGTACGGACTCAATCCAACGGCGGCAGAGAACGCAAACGAGGTTCATTTTTCAGGTTTTGAGATTAACTAGGTCAGAGTAAATGAATCGGTTGATTGATTCATGACCTAGGGTTTATATGAGGGCAATTTGTTCGGTTTTTAGATCAAATCGGTTTGAATAGTTGAATTGGTTGAATGATTTGTGTCATAAGGCTTATGTAGTGTGCAATTTGTTCGTTTTTGAGGTCAAATCGGTTATAGAATAAATGAATCAGTAGATTGATTTGTGACCTAGGGTTTATTAAATGTGCTATTTGTTCGTTTTTAGATCGAATCGGTTAGAACAACTGAATCGGTTTAATGATTTATGACCTAGGGTTTATGGAGTGTACAATTTTTTCGTTTTTAGATCAAATCAGTTGGAATAATTGAATCAGTTGAATGATTTATGACCTAGGGTTTATTTATGTTAGGTTGAACCGATGATTGTGTTAATGCTGATGATGTCTAGGGATTCCGTGGACTGAAGATGAACACAAGCTGTTTCTGCTAGGGTTACAGAAAGTAGGAAAAGGATATTGGAGAGGAATTTCTAGAACCTTCGTGAAGACTCGTACTCCTACACAAGTTGAACACAAGCATGATTTCACTGGCGAGATCCACATCTTCATCGAGAATCACCGTCACACACAGCTCTAACGACGACACATGCGGACTATCATTTCCTGATCCAACTAGATTCGGATCCACAATCAAACCGCCTGTTTCTACTCCGACACTTATCTCTCCGTTGGATCTGATCTCCGTCTACAGGATATGGCATTGTCCGGCATGAGAGGTCTCTCCGTCTTCATCTCCAAAATCCATAACTGCCAGAACAAAGAACAAGAGCATCTTCATGTTGGTAAAGAGCTCGGCAATATCCGCACTCGTTTCAAAAATGAAAAGGTTACTTTTCTCTTTTATATATATGCTATAAGTATTTGAATACTTTTATTTTTGATATATGCATTTTGCACAGTGGCTAGTGTAACTGAAATTGTGAATTTAGTTTAGGTTAAATGTTAAGCCAAGTGAATTTTGCAAGTTAGGTTAGGTTTAGGTTGATTGAGGGAAATTTTGCAAGAGGAAGGTTTGTAATTGAACTCAATTGACCTAAAAAGGTTTAGTCAACGTAGCTGAGTGAATAGAAATAGTGTGTATGTGAGATGAGGATATTTGAAATAAGATTGTTGATCAGTGTGAATAGAAATAGTATAAATAGTATAAAATATTGAGTCTTTATATAATTTCCTGTTTTAGTGGTTTAGGTTTCTTGTTTTCTGAAATGTTTGGTTAGTGTAAATAGATGGTTAATGTTATTGTAATTCGTGTCTTTGCTTTATAATAAAAACGAGTAGAGCGAGTTCGTTCAGTTTCGTGTTTTGGTGTTTCTGTTTTTATCGTTTTCGACGATTACAGTGTTCCTAATGTTAAGTTGTATTAATTTAGCAGATGTTCGTTTCGGTTTCGAATGGAGAGAGGTTGAAATTGTATGAGAAAATGAGCAGGGATTTGGATGAGCATGGTGCACTCTTTCTTAAGCACGGAGAGACTTCACAGTCATTGTTACTTTCTAATCTATTTGATATGAAAAATGGATCTGTGACTCCTGCTTTGAAGGTGATTATGTAATAATCATATGTTTATATATTCATATTTTCGTTTGATAATCTTATAATTTGATAATTTATGTTGTTACTTCTGCAGGCTGCTATTCCTCCTGTTCGAGCTAATGTCCTGCATTTGAGCACTGAGTACTCACTTCCTATCTCGTACGGGAATTATAATTTTTCTAGACGTTTAGTTGTTTTCATGTTTTTATAAATTTATGCACGTTGTTTCTTGATGCAGGAAAGCAGCGAGGGATGTATTTTCACCGACTCTTAGTGAAGGTAAGTTTAATGCTCTATTTAACACTATAGTCTGCAAAAGACTTCCATTGTTATCTTTATTATCTTTCTTGTAAAGCTTAATCATTTGTGGGTTAGTAATTTGGTTTCAGAATTCCGAGCGATACCATTTTAGTATGTTTCACGCTTTACACCACATTACACCCGTTCCTGCTTCAGAAGAGGAAGTAAGCTTCTTTCTATTGCACCTTCATTCTTTTTAATATTTTAAATGATTATTTCTTTACTAAACGTAAATTCAACAGGTCGAGGCGTAAGTGGATGCTGTAAAGGCGTAAATCAACTCTGCCCAGTGACAATTTTGTTAGATCGGGTCGTTTCGACTTCAACTGGTGTGCTTTTGGGTTGCTGGCAGTGCCTAACAAGTGGTTTTTATTGTTCCAGATCTATGATATCTTCCGGTTGTTGCCAACAAAGGTTCATGTTGACGTGTTCTCCGCAGCAAACCAAGTTAGGATTCTTGTGAAGCGTGATGAACTCACTTTGGAAGGTATTAAAAAGTTCTGTTTGAATGTGAAGAAAGAAGACTGGAAGTATGAAACACTCTGTAACCTTTGCAAGACGTTTGTTTTGTGGTTTATCATATGTTTGTCCTTTTAGACATATACGCATGTTAGTTTGTGGTTTAAAAACACTAGAACTTGCGTTATGTATTTATTTTCGAAGTACGGTGAATTTAAAGCAGGTTTTTTACTCTTTTCTATATATTTTTTTGGTGATTTTTCATGCAATTTTCAGCAAAAAGAAGAAAAAAAAACAAATTTATACAGTAAATTAAATTTTCCAATTTTTGTTTAATTTTTTTTTATGAATACTTTGTTACAAATGCGTTGCAAATTCTTTAAGAAATGGCGTAGGAAATGCGTTACAAATAAATTTCCAACGCATATTTTCGTTGCAAACACGTCACAAATCTTATGCAAGAGTAATTAAAGAATCGTAGGAAATGCGTTACAAATTTCCAACACAATATTTCCGTTGCAAATAGTTGAAATTTGCGTAGTAAATGCGTTGCAAAAAGTTTTCCACGGGGCTTTTTCCAACATTAGGTTTTTGTTACAAATGCGTTGCAAATTCAGATTTGCGACACATTTGTGACGGAAAAACTTGTTGAAAAGTTCCATTTTTCTAGTAGTGATGGACCTGTTAGAGAGGCTCATGCGTATTCTTCAAGATGTGATAGAATCTGATAAATGTATTAATGACAAACTCACAGAGCTAACTGAAAAGGTTTGTAAGATTCGTGAGAAACAAGCGGAGTTACAATTGGAAATAAACGCGTTTTACATAGGACTTACAAGAGACCCCAAATCATAGGACTAAAATTGTTTAGTATATTTATATGTTGGTTGTTTGGTATTTTTGTTACTATATATTTTAGGGTAACTCGTATCATTTGAAGTTTCATATTCTCGTGCGGTTTCTTATCCAATGATCAATATACACAAACCATGAGTAGATCTCTAATTCCCTTATTTATCAAACCTTTGGGGTGTGTCGTGTGTCACTTTATTTCTCATGTTTCATTTATTTCAATTATCAACATGCAAATTAAATGTGTGGTTTATGTGTTATATATTTTTTGTTACATACTTGTTACAAGTTACTTGTTACTCGCTTTGTGTCGCAGTTTCACATCGTGGATCCATTGGTTGACCGGTTCTCCACAACCATGGGTTGAACTTGGTATCGCCACCATTGTTTCGCATGAATCGCATTGTGTCACGTGTTTCGCTATTGGTTTTATTTATTTTTTTTGTTGTTGATGATGTTATTGGTAAATTGTCTAATGTACATTTAAATTGCATGTTAACAAAATTTTAAATGGTTTACTCACCAACTTTTGTTGACCCAAAACTATTTTACACATGAAACAAGTGATCAGGTTTGAGATGGCGAGGATGAGGACATATAGGATGTGTCTTAGTTGGATAAACTAGATTTTCTTTATAATTTAGGTATTTGGATTTTGTTGAAGTTGTATGGATTATTTGGATTTCTATTTGATTATGTGAAATGGTTTAATTTTGACTTTAATAAATATCAAACTTTTAATAGTTGCTATAAGATTTGCACAATCATCTCGCTCCGACCCATAATCCGCTGCAGGTCGGGGTGTGACACAACCAACCACTATAATACTTATTCCAAGAACTGCTCGATTTACTCTTCAGCCTACTAAAGTGTTAAATAACGGGATGGTCAAGATGGGTCAGAAAGAGAAGGCTGAAGTGTTGGTTCAATGGGTGGGTCAAACCATACTAGAAGCTACTATGATTTTCAAATGCGGTTTCAAGATTTCCAGTTGTAATTTTTTTGGAGTAAATTACAAGTTTGTCCTTTATGTATGTCCCAAATTGCAGGCGCTGTCATTTGTCTTTCAAATTGATGAGTTTTGTCCTTAATGTTTGTAAATCTTGCACGTTATGTCCTTTAGGGCAAACCCAGTTAGATTTTTTGGTTAAATGAAGGCATGTGCAGGGCACATGAGGGTAGTATTGTCATTTCAACTTCCCAAGGACTATCCTATAAAACAACTTATATTAAGGGACCATTTGGTAAATAATAAAACACTAATTATATCTTCATCACCAGATCTCTGCAACACACTCATTCTCTCTAACAACATCACCAGAACAAACCCTAACTATATCATCATCAGATCGATTTTCAACAATTTCATCACCACTAGGGTTTTTTTCTTCCACCTCTCCCCATTTCAACCACTGTAATTAGGGTTTCAGTCACAAACCTCCAATGGCACCATCAATGGCAGCAGCACAACCACTACCCTCTTCCAAAACCGAAAGCTACGTCGACAATAAACGCAAAGACGACATCCGAACTGCCAACATCAAAGCCGCCCGCTCCGTCGCAGACGCCGTCCGCACATCTGTGGTAAACGGTGGTTGGAGTCAAAAGAGGGGAAGAATGCGGTGGCGCTGAGGTTGGGGTTAGGGTTCCGGTGGTTGGAGTCAAACCGCACATCTGATTTTGGTTGTTGCAGGTTGGGGTTGGGGTTAGGGTTCCGGTGGGGTGTGTTGATGGAGGAGGTGGGTGAAGGAAAGAGACAAAGAATCGATGGTGGGGGTGGGTTAATCGATGGTGGTGGTGGGTCTGCAGAGAACGGGAGAGAAGAGAGAGAATGGGAATTTAGGGAGAAAGAAGGCAGAGGATTGGAGGGGGTTTTGTGACGGTGGCGATGGAGGGTGGTGGTGACGGTGACGGTGGAGGGTGGTGGAGATGGCGGTGACGGGTTGATTCACCCAACCAGATTCACACCAATTTGAGCACTGGGGTTTATAAATCGATTTGAGGTTAGTTAGTTCGTCTGGATGTGTTTGTTTTTGTTGGGATTTTTGGATTTGGTTGTCTGTGGAGGCTGGTGTAGGTCGCGAGATAGAGTGGGGTGGTGGTTGTAGGGGTGGGCGGTGGTGGCTGGTGGCGCCGGTGGTGGTTGGATATAAAGAGAGATAGAGTGGGTGGTGGATGGTGGTTGTACGGGTGGCCGGTGAGGATGGTGGTTGTAGTGGTGGATAGTGTGGTTGATGGTGGTAGAGATCGAGAGAGAAGCAGAGAGCTAGAGAGAGAAGCAATTGTAGAGAGAGAGAGAGGAGAATCAGTGGTGGATAATAATATTTTAAGTTATTTTGTTTTATTTTTTAAATACCATTAAATAAATGGGGTAAAAAGACTAAAATACCCTTGGATGACCAGTTTTAACAAAAAAAAATCTAACTGAGTTTGGCCTAAAGGACATAACGTGCAAGATTTGCAAACATTAAGGACAAAACTCATCAATTTTAAAGACAAAGGACAGCGCCTGCAATTTGGGACAAACATAAAGGACAAAACTTGTAATTTACTCTTTTTTTTGTTTTTGGTTGTTCTAAGTCCCTTGAGGACAAAGTTTTGTTTTGGGGGGGGGGGTATTGATTTGTGTTAGAAGTTAGTTATAAGTACAGGTTCTGAATTGTAACATTTAGGAAGTAAGAGGGCTAATATTGTCAACACTTCTAAACTTGATTTGAAAGGTTGTTATATGGTTATTGAAGCTAACAACAACAGTTTAGTTCTGATTTGGGGTGTCCTCTCTCTCTTTCTCTCTAAATTTGAAGCTATCAGTGAGGTAGAACCAATCAAACTGTCAGTAAAGATGGTGTTCACGACCAACTATTTTCATAGGGGAAGTTCGTTTGGGCAAAAACGAAGTATGTTCGCCGTGGAGCTAGTGGTCAACTATTTACACTAGGGTTTTTTTTGTCTACTAAATTACATATATAGTTCTTGTGTTTTGTCAAAATGTAAAATGATCATTTACACACCACACAGCCAACTTTTTTCACGAAGACCTCAAACGTCGTGTGATTAGACAAAATTATATGGATCATTTGAGTAGTTAACCCTCCCTCTATTTGTGTAACTAAATAGACAAAACACTAGTTTTTAATGTTCAACTTAAAGTTAAGAAAAATATGAAAATATATTCAACTTAAAAAGTATAGAAAACAATTATTATTATAATATTAAAATAATAAAAGTATTAAAAAACTATATATATATTATTATAATATTAAAACAAAAATTACTATTAATTTGCTTGTATTATTAATGTAATAATTGTTAGGGCATGAATTTTATGCTAAGGATCATCTATTCTGAGACAAGGCATGGATCACGGATGCTTAATGGCTGATGCAGAGAGTCTGAGGATCCAGAGTCTGAGGATCCAGAGTCTGAGGATCACGCGTCTGAGGATCACGAGTCTGAGGATCAGGATCCTTTATATTTTGCACGTTTTTAATGTGTAAATGCAGGTAATGGACGTAGTGGACCACTCCTTTGCTGGAATCTCGTGGAATATGCTTTTAGGCACGTGCATATTGAAGAAATAACCGTTAGTGGTGGTCATGGGGTGACTTCCACCTTTTTCGGGAAGTTAGTTACTTGATTTTTCTTATCATTTTAAGGGGAAAACGAGCTCAATGAAGACACAAGTCGTGCACACCACAGAAAATACACACAACACTTGAATTCTCTGCAAACACTTAGCAAAAAACACACACTTTCACTAGAAATTCATTGTATTGAGCTTGTTTTCTTCCGAAGTTGTACAAGGATCACTGCTGTTTTTGCAATATAGTTGGTGATCGGTAGTTTCCATCACCCGAGGTTTTTTATGCCGGAGATCTTCTAAAGATCAAGGGCTTTTTCCTCGTATAAATCTCGGTGTTCATCATTGATTTCATATACTTGTTGTTCATTCAATTAACCAAGCATCATACCTCACAAAATCAGATTTGGTTGCATTATCCTTGTGTGATTTTTGACCAAAACAGTTTGGCGCCCACCGTGGGGCTATTGGTGTTTCAATTCTGAGAAATTTTGTTCATTTCATTCATTTCGGTTCATTACCTTCAACCGCATGGCTTCTCAGGGAAAACTACTCCAAGTTCTATGTCGGCGGTCACTTTTTCACAGGGCATTCCGCCTTTGGATCATCTCCCCCTTGCATTCTAGAAGAATGCTGAGAATTCTCCGAAGAAGACAACCCCCGTTTTCACAAAACCAACTGTTGTTTCTTCCTCTACACTTACTAACATTGATTTCTATGCTTTGATTGTGCAGATGAAGGATCACATGCAACAGCAGGTCAAAACTAATGGCAGGATCCTTCCCGAAATTGATAAATCAGCAGAGGATCACTACCCTTTGATGTCGAGGTCGCTGAATTTCGACACTCCGGCCATAACTTCCCAGCACTTTGCAGCTTCACATGTCCAATACCAGGGTGGATCAACAGGAATACGTTCTAGATCATCGGCAATGTCTCGGGCTCAAGGATCCTCTTTCCAGCCTTCAGGATCCTCATTTCAGCATCAGGGATTCTTCACCAGTTTAGGAGAATGCATAGGGACGCAGCCAATTCAAGGATCCTCTCAGGTTCAAGGATCCTCTCAGGTTCAAGGATCCTCTTAGGTTCAAGGATCCTCGCAGGTTTAAGGATCCTCTCAGGTTCAAGGATCCTTTTAGGTTCAAGGATCCTCTCAGGTTTAAGGATCCTCGCAGGTTTAAGGATCCTCCCAGGTTCAAGGATCCTCCCAGGTTCAAGGATCCTCACAGGTTCAAGGATCCTCTCAGGTTCAAGGATCCTCCCAGGTTCAAGGATCCTCTCAGGTTCAAGGATCCTCTCAGGTTCAAGGTTCCTCCTTCCAGGTTCAAGGATCTTCATCTCAGGTTTCCGGATCTATGGATTATCCTCCAAGACCTACATTCACAGCACTTCAAGGATCCAACATCTCCCAGGATCAAGGATACTTAAGGAGTGTGCAACCCGGAAGTTCAGATGTTTATCTAGGAGACTTCATACCGATGCAGACCATTGCTTCCTCTGGTCCCTCGGTTATGCCAGAATCCCGCCAACATGGATTCACATCTGGAATTCCAAACTTGAATCATTCAGGAGGTAACACTTTGAATAATTTTTGCAATGCTAACCATGGCTTTGTGCAGGATACAGGTATCAACCAAGCTATGGCTAAGGAATTGCAGAAACTTAGAGATATAATATCCAACGTTCCAGGAGTGGTTAAGCCCATTCCTGAAATTCCTGATGAAAGCCACAAGATATCTCGTTTTGCACCACCTACTTATGATGCAGAGATACCGAAGAGGTTTCAGACATCAAATTTGGTTGCTTGTGCAAGGGCTTTGGATCCACACTTACCGGATCAACGTTAAAATGGCTGCTAAGTCTTCCTCCTTACTCTATTACTTCATTTGCTAATCTAGTTAATTTGTTTAATAGCCAATTCTCATGCAGTAGGAGATTTGAACGATTAACTAGTGACTTATATAGGATCTCCCAAGGTCATAATGAATCATTAAGGGATTACATAACTAAATTTAGTAAAGAATCCTTAGATATCCCTAACTTGGATATAGCTACGGCTGTAGAAGCCTTTAAAATGGGTTTACTTAGGGATTCAATGTTCTATGATGATCTTGTCATGGCCCCTTGCAGGAACTTAGATGAGGAAAGGAACAGGGCCCTTAGGTTCATCCGTTTAGAGGATGACAAAAAGATCCACGAGAGATTGTCAGGATCCTCAAAGCAAGACAAATAAGGATCCTATCTCAAGGATAACTGATCTAAGCAATACTCCAAGCGTGACAACCAGAATGTGCATGCTGTGGAACAAGAGGAAGATGATGAGGATCATCCTCCTATTTCTGAATATTGTTTTTCTGCTGATAATAATGAACTAATCCTTTCTATGCAGAGTTTAGGTGACAAGGTTAGGTGGCCAAGGAAGAATTACAAACTGCCTGCCACCAAAGATGAATCGAAATGGTTTGCTTACCATGGGGATTCTGGTCATCTCACAGATGAGTGCATAGCATTAAGGAAGGAGATAGGTTATCTTTTGAGCAAAGGATACTTGAAGGAATTGCTTGGAAGGAAAAAGTCAAGGACCAAGGATTCTGAGAAAGTTCCTGGAAAAGCTTCTCCTCCACCAGCTGATGCTCAAATCATCCATTTCATCTCTGGAGGTTCTCAGCAGCTAAAAGACGTGCAAAGGAAACAAAGATGGAGAATAGGGACAGACCTGTTCGAACTTCCATCCTTACCCAGGAAAAAGTCATATACTTTGATGGGGACGACCGTGTCGACATACATGATCCTCATCATGACGGTTTGGTTATTACATTATTTATATCTAACCATTTTGTTCGCAGGATTCTCATTGATGGGAAAAGCTCAGTGAACATAATCCAGTTGGATGTCCTCAATAGAATGGACATCCTTGAATCCGATATTGTCCAAAGATCATCTGTCCTTGTGGGATTCAGTGGAGAGACAAAGATTACATTGGGGGACACCAAACTTCCTATCTACATAGAGGGAGTGAATTATGTTAAAAAATTCTATGTTATTGATTGCTTATCTTGCTGTAATGTTATCTTTGGCAGGCCATGGATACACGATATGAAGGCAGTCCCCCTCAACATATCATCAATGTGTCAAGGTCCCAACTCTATGAGATATGGTGAAGATAGAAAGTGATCAGCAGGAGGTAAAGAACTGTTACACTTCTTCAATGAAGCCAGCCTCCAAGGAGCAAGACGTCATGGAGGCAAGAGAGCAAGACGTCAAGGATATTCTGTTGAACCCAGAGGATCCTGAATCCAAAATTTTTATAGGATCCGGGATCCTAGACAGTATTGAGCAGGATTTAGTATCCTTCTTGGAAAGAAGAAAATCTACCTTCGCTTGGAAACATGAAGATATGACAGGAGAAAGTTCGCACTTGAAAGGAATGCCATTATCCAAGAAGAGGTAGAAAAATTGCTCAAGGCCAGTTTGAGTGGACTGATAAGCATGAAGCTGCACTTAAGGTTCTTAAGGATTATCTATCCTCAGCACCAGCCCTGATGAACCAGAAAATGGAGAATCGTTATCCTTATACTTAGCTATTTCAGTTAAAGCAGTAAGTGTGATCCTAGTTAAGGATCATGAAGAGTCTCAACATCCGGTATACTATGTAAGTAAAATTCTACTTGATGCTGAGGCCAGGTATTCTCATTTAGAGAAATTAATTCTTGATTTAATTATGGCTTCTTCTAAATATAGACATTATTTAGAAACTCACACTATTATTATGAAAGCTAACTTTCCTATTAAGAATGTTCCCAGAAAAACTAAAATGGCAGGTAGAATGGCAAAGTGGATAGTCAAGCATTGAGTATGAACCCAGGACTGCCATTAAGTCCCAAGCCTTAGCTGACTTTGTGGCTGATTTCAGTAGTGATCTACAAAGGAAAGCTGAATTAGAAGTTCAACAACTTGAGAAGACAAAGGATCCTTGGACACTCTTCACGGATGGAGCTTCAAATGTTAAAGGAACTTGACAAGGCACACTACTAAAATCGCCACAGGGGGACATTATACCCCAATCCATTGCATGTGAATTCCAAACCACTAATCATGAGGCAAAGTAGGAGGCCTTGATAGCAGGTTTGCAATTAGCTAACAATATGAGGATCAGGTATCTTCAAGTATTCGTAGATTCCCTATTAATTACTAACTACTTTAATGGTTCTTATGCTATTAAAGGTGAAATACTAATCGAGTACTTAGAAATAGTCAAGAAATTGGCTGATAAATGGCTTTCCGGTAATAGTCATCTTTTCCAAATGGATTCTGAGCACCACTAACTTCTCTGTTTTTGCATTCCCTCTTAAAATGACCTTTTTCCCTGCACCTGAAACAAGTAACTTTAGATTTATCAAAACCTAAAGTAGAAACACAAGCATCAAGAAAATCATTTCTCCCGGTAATTGTCTTGAACTTCTCAGCACGTCTAAGAACACTTGCAAGACACCATTTGATATCCATTAGTTCCATCTCTTCAGCATCTATTTGGTCGTAATCCTCTTTAGTAAGCATAGGATTTCCAATTCGACCAGCCACTAAACCTTCATATGAGATAAGCACGGAACCAAGTAATGCCATATGATCTTTCGCAATGTCTTCAGAAAAACTTTGACCTTCTGGAAGATTTAGAGCTATATTGCATTGAATCACACAACCATTTCCCATCTTTGTGCTTTGAGACTGAAAACTTTCTGATGAGCTTTTCAGATTAACACTCGGATACAATGAGAAACCACTGTTGCTTTTGTTTGAGTTTTGATCAGTCTTTTCTGTAGAATCTCCAACACTATAAGCAGTCTGAATTTTCGGACTTCTCTCAGCTTCTGAAGTCGGAACACTACCCTTGTAATACATCTTTACATCCTGTTGACCACTTGGATTATTCATCCTTGCGATCTTCTGCTGTTCCAAATCCTGACTTTCAATCTTTTCAATGAACTGAGAGATCGACAATCTATCATAAACTCCAGTATTCTTCAGTATCATCAAATAAGTTCCCCACTCTTTCTGAGGTAACGCATCAGCAAGTTTATCCACCCATTCATCATTTTCCTTTTTAATGTTCATCATTGACATTGTTCTCACTAAGTGACAATATCGTTCAATGAGTTTCTTCGTTTCTTCTCCGGGCAAACTTGTGAACAAATCAAATTCCTTTTTAAGCAATGCCTTCTTGCTTTTAATCATACTCGTACTGCCTTCAACCTTGATTTTTAGAGCATCCCATATTGATTGTGATGTTTTGTCATGTTGAAGTAGTATGAAGATGTCTTCTTTGATGGCCTGTTGAAGTAAACTGATCATCATCTTTTCAGCTCGGTATATTTCTCGTTCTTCCTTACTAAAATCTGAAAGCTGTTTTTCAGTCTGCATTTCGGTTAGTGGTAGAGCATACTTTGTTAAAATACATTCCCATGATCTCAAATGATTTGCCTGCACCCAGTTTTCGAATCTATCTTTCCATCCGTAGTATTCTTCAATTCCCATTAGCTTCGGGGGTTTCTGAATAGTCCCCATTTCATTTTCAGAATTCATGTTCTGAGCAATGGAAGATGAACTAGACGATGTTGCAAAAGCGTTGTGGAAATCGTTTTCCATGTTTCAGACACTTTCAAGCGAAATACTATCTTTCAAGCGATACCCTTCAAGCGAAACAATTTAAACTGAACAACTCTCAAGCGAAGTTCTTGAAGCGAAATACTTTGAAGCGATCCTGAATAAAAAACCCTGAAGCGAACACCTTGAAGCGAAAATCTTGAAGCGAAAACAAACTCTGTTTGAAGCGAAATGTTAAGTGTCGCTTGAAGTTTCAAGCGAAATCGTCCAATAATACTGAACTGTTCAAGCGAGCTCCATTCAAATGTCGATTTTGATCACTTTTAGGTCGAATTTTGCTGTGAAACTTTCAAGGGTTTGTTATCTAGTACTTTTAAACAATCCGTGAGAAATTGAATAGTTTTTGACCGTGAAATATTTCTGAACTAAGAAAAGAAGGTGTAGAAGTAAGAAATTTTGATCGATTTCGGCTGAATTTTGCAGAACTCCTCCTCCTAAGCTCTGATACCAATTGTAAGGACCGGGTTCGCGACCTAAACGAGTCGGTTCAGAGGAATTCCATCAAATACAGGTGCGGAAAACAAGTATTTGACTATAAAACAGCTGAATCTTCACTTTAACACTGATTTGTATTGATATTTGAACACAAATACAATCAGTTCTCACACCGGCAGCACCTCGGTATGGAATCACTCAAAAACAACTTCTCTAATTATGATTTCGCTTGACACTGAACCCCTATATATAGACTTTGAGATTTCGCTTCAGCATCACTCAAGCGAAATCTGATATGATGATTTCGCTTGAGGCTTCAAGCGAAAACTCAAATACATTACACATTTTCAAGCGAAATCTTCTAATTCTCTCACATTTTCTCATTCTACGTGCCCTGATCTATTCTAACTAGTAAGACTCGATACAAGACGAAGTCGACAGATGTGGTGCACCAACAGACTCCCCCTCAGATGTTGACGAGTCGATTATCGAGTCACACCAATGCTGTGTCTTCACATCTTCATTCTTGATCAGTCTCCGGGCTTTTCTCTTTCTATCTTCTACTCCAGATTCACCTTGCTCTATCAGACTCCCCTTCACGATTTGCTGGTATTCAATTGTTCTTCAGCAACATCTGCTTTAGGATCGATGTCTGACTCAAATGTTGTTTACAAGATCATTGCCTGGCTTTTATCTAATTCTCTTGATCAGATCTCTTGATTCCTTAAGTTCATCAGCATCAGCAACTAGCAAACTTTAGATTCATGATCAGAGTCTGACTTTTGTAAGCTTTGAATGAATTAACCTGGCTCACCTGAAACAATCTTAACCCAGAAATAAATTTTCTAAATTTATCAATTTAAATGCACCAACAATCTGATATAATCAGATAATTCTCTTTCATATCACAAACCAATGATGAACCAAATGTAGGTTTTAAAATACCAATTGTAAGAATTTTAACAAACCTTTTTACATTTAAAGATTTACTCCCCCTTACAACCAAGTCATCATGTTTAGCACTTGAAACTTTGACAATCAGCTTTTCAATATCAGTTGTCGAAAATCTTTTTGGATTTTTTCAAAATTTATGCTAAAACATACTAAAATCTTTTTGTAATTTTTGATTGTAAAGGAATGCAATAAAGAAATATTTACAAACAATATTTTTGTGAGTTTGTGCAAGAGGATCATATCAGTTTCTGAGACAGATCACTAACACCGTTAAGCTTCATTTCATATTAAGTTCTAAACAATTTACCTAGATTGTCAGTATGTTTGTCCACTTAAATTTTCACACAAAATTCAATTGATCCGAGATATGAGATTAATGTTTTAAGCTCTTGAACTTATTCGTGTGTCCCACTACTTGAATATACTCCCGTATCCAGATCCCAATATTCAGTCTTACAGGTGAGTATACCACAGATGATATCTGTAAGGGGAATAAATTATGCAACCGTGATAGCTCAGGTCAGAACTTCCGTTCAGCAGAGAGCCTAGTTGACTTTTAGGTGTGTCCCCTTTAGAGGATCTTTTGAATTACAACAGCCATGATTAGCATTTTTCAATGTTTCATCATTTTTTAGCTGAGGGTGAGCTATATTTCAAGCAAATGTAAAGTATTCTCCGGGGACTAGGCCATTGCTTCCGCAAAATCAGAAGTCCCGGGATAATACCCCAGATATCACTGAGCATAAAGACCTAGTATCTCAGAATAAGGGACCTTTCAAACAAGATTTCAGGGGTTACCTATATATCCAAGTTTGTGTTAACCCACAGAACAAGCAAGTTTGAATTTTAGGTTTATATCTCGTCACAATCTACTAAATGTGCAAAAACCTACTGACATATCCACAGTAAGATTGTTTATCACATTTTTTACTTTACATTTCTTTAGCATGTTGTGATAGTCCACTGATGTACTATCATTTCCTCTATATGCAACAAAAACTCATTTTTCATTTTATCATGTTTTTGTCTTTTTCAAATTTTCAAATGTTTTTGGATTTTCTGAACATTTACCCCCCCTAAAATGCAAACACATTTTAGGAAATTTGAAAATAAACTGTACAATAAACTTGACAACTGATATCGAATCACATCAAATCGCCATTCACTCGGCATAAACAATCAGAACTCCCCTTATCACAAAACTATTTTCTCATTTAGATTTCAAAACACTTAAGTTTGTTTTAATCAAAATGATTTTTCCGGAAAATAAGTTTTTATGATATAGTCATTTGTAGATTCAGGGTGTGGTTCATCACATTGTCCATTCTTAACCACTTGTAGCAGATCAAGTACAAATTAATGTCCTTGATTTACCACTTGCAAGTATGCACCATCTATATCAATTGTAAGAATTACCACATGTAGAACACAATATCACTTGTAGGAATATTACATCTACATCACCATTTTACCAATCAAAATGCCGATTCCTGCTTCGCACTTACCAACCTGGAAGCTCCGGCGAAGTCATACAACCTGTAATCATCCAAATACTATCAAAAACTTTCAAACAAAAACTTCAAACATTAGAAAAAATGCCGATTCCTGATCCACGATATAAACTTGGGATCTCCGGCAAGTCCTAAGACTTTAAGGAAAGCAAACTTCCACCCAAGTCTTCTTAGACTTGGTGGCTTCCAATTCCTGAGCAGTAGGGTTGTAGGTTGCCTTTTTAGTTGCATAAAAATCTTTAACCCCCTTTACTTTTCCATCAAGCATTTTCTTAAAAATTTTCTTAACATTTCCATTAAAAGCTTTCTCAATATCAAATTCCTTTTCATCAGAATAGAATTGATTTGAAATTTCCACTTTACCAACCATTTGTTTAATTTCTTCAAAGTTCAGTGATGGAATGTCAACATCATTCACTGAATGTTTTTCCTCAACTTGTGGCTCCTCTGATTTTGTGGAATCAGATTCATCGCCAGATTGTACATCTAATTTTTTAACAATCCATTTTTGATTTTCTTTTGCACTCTTTTTGTACAATCTTTTAGAATTTTCACCAACTTCATTCTTTGAATTTTCAAAATTTTTGAAGTTTGTAGTTGGTGATTCATTCTTTTCAACCACTTTTTCTTTAAGTTTTTCAGTTACTCCCTGTTTTTTGTTGACTTTGTTTGGACAATTGTGAGCGATGTGTCCAACAACTTGGCATTGAAAACAAGTTCTTGTGTCTTTTGATTGAAAAACTCCAATTGGATGAAAAACTCCAGTTCCTGTTCTTTTTCTTTCAGCAAGGAACTCTTGATTTGATAAACTATTTGACTCCTCTTCATAGCTTTTTCCTGCAACATATGTCATTTTTGATTTAAAATCTCTAACATATTTTTCATTTTTACGATTTTCAGGTGGAGTAAAACCAAGACCTTTCTTTTTGTAACTACAATTTTGATTTGTTTTCTTTTGGAAACTAGAATCAGAATTGTAATTCTTTTTTCCTTTTTTCTTGTTTAACCTTTGTTGAACTCTAGAAGTGTATTTTTTAGGTTTTTCAGTAGATTTTAGATCCTTAATTTCAGAAAAATTAATTTCCGTCATTTTGAAAACCTTTTTGATCATGTCAAAACGAACACTTCTAATCGGAAACTCTTTGTCAGAGTATAATTTGTCCGAATCATTTAAAGTATATGCAACTTCAAATGTTTCATCATCCAAATTTGCTTTTGATAACAAAAATTCTTTACTATAAGACCGTTTTTCCGATGATTTTGAACTGTTGACTGACGAACTTGAACACCCAGACTCAAACTTTGACTCGGACACCTCCTCAGTATCCAACACCTGATCGACCACCTTTTTGATTAACTCAGACTCATGATCAGTATCAGACGAGGTAAACGTGATATCAATGTTATCTGGTAAAACGTCAGTTGTCTCGGATTTTAACTTTATATTGACTGCTTTTTCGACTTGCTCCTCATTTGGTTTTCTAGGAGAATACCCTTCCCAGATAGGAGGCGGACACTTGTTGTATTTAACAGTCGATTTCTTACCAGTCTCATTCTTTTGCTTCTCATCCTAAAATGCTTCAAAACCTGCAACAGTAGGATAAACTCGATCAATAACATAATCAGAACAAGAATAACTCAGTAATAACCTTCTGATCCTTTCATTCTCAATCTTTTCTTTCTCTAACTCTTGCTTTAGATTAGCATTTTCTTCGATGTAATGATTAATTGCCTTTTGCTTTGCCATTAACGTAGAATTCGTCATCGTTAAAGCTTTTTCTCTTTCAGAGTTTGTTGTTTGAAGACCTGTCACTGTTCTGTTCAACACACTATACGATTCTTTCACATAACTGATGTCAGATAGTAACTTTTCTATCAGTCTTTCTCTATCAAACAGCATAACATCTTTTTCTTCACAACTCTTGCAAATTTCCAAACATTTCTTGCAAGGCTTTTCAACTTCAACAATCTTTTCAACCTCGATTGTTTTTATCACTTCAATTACTTTTTCTACTCCAGTTACTTTCTCAGTTTCAATCACCTTTTCTTCATTCACACTTTTAACTTCTTCAGTTTGAACAACATTTTCAACCTTCTCATCTTGTTGTTGTTCTTTTGCAGCTTGTTTCTCCTTCAGTTTCTTCATGTGATCTGCAAAATAAAAATGAAAACTTTCAGGAGAAAGATGTTTTTTAGCAATATTAATATGTTTCTCTTCCTCATCATCACTGCTACTCTCCATCGGTGTTTGATCAAACTCTACAGATTTTTCAGACTCAGCATCTGAAACACCAGAATCAGATGGTGTTTGATCAAAAACAACTTCTTTTTCTGAAGTATCCTCATTTTGCACACTCTCATCTGTACTTAATGATTCAGAATCAGCAATTTCTGAACTTTCTTCAGATGTACTCGATTGATCTTTCACTGTTTCACCAATTGATCTCATCCAAGTAGCAAACAAATCTGGTTCTCTAACAATCTTTGCAATGAAAGCTTTGAAATCTCCCTTTTCATCAACAAACATATCCCAGCTGAATCCTTCAGGTAGTTGTTCATCATTTTGGTCCACTATACATGCTGTGCTGTTAGAAGATATATAGTTGCTCCAGTTGAAATCTACCACACACGCTCTCTTGGAATCCTCAATCTTTCTACCATGAGCTGTCTGTGAATCTTGTAATTGACCAACTTGCTGATAAATGGCTTTCCGGTAATAGTCATCTTTTCCAAATGGATTCTGAGCACCACTAACTTCTCTGTTTTTGCATTCCCTCTTAAAATGACCTTTTTCCCTGCACCTGAAACAAGTAACTTTAGATTTATCAAAACCTAAAGTAGAAACACAAGCATCAAGAAAATCATTTCTCCCGGTAATTGTCTTGAACTTCTCAGCACGTCTAAGAACACTTGCAAGACACCATTTGATATCCATTAGTTCCATCTCTTCAGCATCTATTTGGTCGTAATCCTCTTTAGTAAGCATAGGATTTCCAATTCGACCAGCCACTAAACCTTCATATGAGATAAGCACGGAACCAAGTAATGCCATATGATCTTTCGCAATGTCTTCAGAAAAACTTTGACCTTCTGGAAGATTTAGAGCTATATTGCATTGAATCACACAACCATTTCCCATCTTTGTGCTTTGAGACTGAAAACTTTCTGATGAGCTTTTCGGATTAACACTCGGATACAATGAGAAACCACTGTTGCTTTTGTTTGAGTTTTGATCAGTCTTTTCTGTAGAATCTCCAACACTATAAGCAGTCTGAATTTTCGGACTTCTCTCAGCTTCTGAAGTCGGAACACTACCCTTGTAATACATCTTTACATCCTGTTGACCACTTGGATTATTCATCCTTGCGATCTTCTGCTGTTCCAAATCCTGACTTTCAATCTTTTCAATGAACTGAGAGATCGACAATCTATCATAAACTCCAGTATTCTTCAGTATCATCAAATAAGTTCCCCACTCTTTCTGAGGTAACGCATCAGCAAGTTTATCCACCCATTCATCATTTTCCTTTTTAATGTTCATCATTGACATTGTTCTCACTAAGTGACAATATCGTTCAATGAGTTTCTTCGTTTCTTCTCCGGGCAAACTTGTGAACAAATCAAATTCCTTTTTAAGCAATGCCTTCTTGCTTTTAATCATACTCGTACTGCCTTCAACCTTGATTTTTAGAGCATCCCATATTGATTGTGATGTTTTGTCATGTTGAAGTAGTATGAAGATGTCTTCTTTGATGGCCTGTTGAAGTAAACTGATCATCATCTTTTCAGCTCGGTATATTTCTCGTTCTTCCTTACTAAAATCTGAAAGCTGTTTTTCAGTCTGCATTTCGGTTAGTGGTAGAGCATACTTTGTTAAAATACATTCCCATGATCTCAAATGATTTGCCTGAACCCAGTTTTCGAATCTATCTTTCCATCCGTAGTATTCTTCAATTCCCATTAGCTTCGGGGGTTTCTGAATAGTCCCCATTTCATTTTCAGAATTCATGTTCTGAGCAATGGAAGATGAACTAGACGATGTTGCAAAAGCGTTGTGGAAATCGTTTTCCATGTTTCAGACACTTTCAAGCGAAATACTATCTTTCAAGCGATACCCTTCAAGCGAAACAATTTAAACTGAACAACTCTCAAGCGAAGTTCTTGAAGCGAAATACTTTGAAGCGATCCTGAATAAAAAACCCTGAAGCGAACACCTTGAAGCGAAAATCTTGAAGCGAAAACAAACTCTGTTTGAAGCGAAATGTTAAGTGTCGCTTGAAGTTTCAAGCGAAATCGTCCAATAATACTGAACTGTTCAAGCGAGCTCCATTCAAATGTCGATTTTGATCACTTTTAGGTCGAATTTTGCTGTGAAACTTTCAAGGGTTTGTTATCTAGTACTTTTAAACAATCCGTGAGAAATTGAATAGTTTTTGACCGTGAAATATTTCTGAACTAAGAAAAGAAGGTGTAGAAGTAAGAAATTTTGATCGATTTCGGCTGAATTTTGCAGAACTCCTCCTCCTAAGCTCTGATACCAATTGTAAGGACCGGGTTCGCGACCTAAACGAGTCGGTTCAGAGGAATTCCATCAAATACAGGTGCGGAAAACAAGTATTTGACTATAAAACAGCTGAATCTTCACTTTAACACTGATTTGTATTGATATTTGAACACAAATACAATCAGTTCTCACACCGGCAGCACCTCGGTATGGAATCACTCAAAAACAACTTCTCTAATTATGATTTCGCTTGACACTGAACCCCTATATATAGACTTTGAGATTTCGCTTCAGCATCACTCAAGCGAAATCTGATATGATGATTTCGCTTGAGGCTTCAAGCGAAAACTCAAATACATTACACATTTTCAAGCGAAATCTTCTAATTCTCTCACATTTTCTCATTCTACGTGCCCTGATCTATTCTAACTAGTAAGACTCGATACAAGACGAAGTCGACAGATGTAGTGCACCAACACATACTCCAGTTTACATCCGTTTATATGGGCTTAACCCCAGTTTACATCCGTTTATATGGGCTTGACCCCAGTTTACATCCGTTTATATGGGCTTGACCCCAGTTTACATCCGTTTATATGGGCTTGACCCCAGTTTACATCCGTTTATTTGGGCTTGTCCCCAGTTTATTTGGGCTTGTCCCCAGTTTATTGGGCTTGTCCCCAGTTACTAACTCTTGTCTTATATTGGCTTAGTCCCAAGTTGTATCCTATTTCAGGTTTTTGAGACAAACGACCAAGGATCCTTGATCCTTACCTTCCATTAAGGTTTGTCTTATGGTTATCCTGTTTATAATGATAAAGGTTAGGATCCTAACTTGGATTCTCAGGTATGATCCTTAACTGTTTTGATTTTATTCATTATTCATTTGAATAACCCTTATACTTTGACAACTGAACTTATGATCCTTAAAATATACTACTTTTTGGAACTTTTCAACTATAGGATATTTGATCCTGGATCATATCTTAAAATTCTTAAACTTAATTTGTTTAACTTTTCTTATTCAAACAAATGTATATCACAACAATTGAAAACTAAAGGATACATAAGGATAGCAACACGGGAGATAGCCAAAAAGTTAAAGTTATTTTATTCACAAAACATTAAACCTTTTAAGGTTGTCAAAATTGCCAACCCACGTTTCTACCAGCAAAACGTGGCCCGTCCACATGGGTTGGCAAAGGGTGTCCATTGTTTACGGGTCTTTGTAGTGCAGAAAATAAAAGACGGAAGGATAACGAGTGGCTTCATCCCCCAAACAGAGGATCCATCCACCACCCATTATCCTGCCTATTATTCAAGGATCCATGATTCTTCACCCTAGAAACTACTGTCTAAAGTTATACAAGTTTTGACGATAAGGACCCTTGATCCTAGAAGCTTTACTTTTCATAGTTTGCTTATTTAGCAATAATTTACAAGGATATAGAATCCTAACTTGGATTCTCTGGTATGATATATTCTAACTTTTTCTAAGCTGTAAGTTGTCTCTTATCCTTTTTGGTTAGGGATCATTGATCCACATTTGTTCGAACACTTCAAGTTTTCTGTTAAAAGTTTTACATTATCATCAGATTTTCAATAACTTTCCAGTTGTTTGGTGATGATATTTTTGAAAATAGAAAGCATACATGAAAAATAAAAAGGGAAGAAACAACAACAGTTGTAGCTAAAAATGTTTAATGTTATTACTCATTCATTATGTATCAAAATCATCTGGCCTGGATTTCACCAGCAAAACCATGGACCATCCATCCAGGCCGGACATGGCTATCTAACAGTTAAAGTGTCTATGCAGAAATTAAATTGCAGGAAGGTTAATAGCGAACGGTGTAGAAGGATTCATTATCCACAAATAGAAGGATCTTCTTGTCTGTAAAGGCACTTGAGGAGTTATCTCTAACTCTATATTCTGCAATGATGATTATAGCAGGTCTTACCAGTGACGACAGGCAGTGTAACCACTAGTTACCAGCAGCAACGGCTAGTCCGCTTCTGACGGAAATATGACAGCTGTGAATCCTTATCACAACTGCCATATTGGGGGCAATTGTTAGGGCATGAATTTTATGCTAAGGATCATCTATTCTGAGACTAGGCATGGATCACGGATGCTTAATGGCTGATGCAGAGAGTCTGAGGATCCAGAGTCTGAGGATCCAGAGTCTGAGGATCACGCGTCTGAGGATCACGAGTCTGAGGATCAGGATCCTTTATATTTTGCACGTTTTTAATGTGTAAATGCAGGTAATGGACGTAGTGGACCACTCCTTTGCTGGAATCTCGTGGAATATGCTTTTAGGCACGTGCATATTGAAGAAATAACCGTTAGTGGTGGTCATGGGGTGACTTCCACCTTTTTCGGGAAGTTAGTTACTTGATTTTTCTTATCATTTTAAGGGGAAAACGAGCTCAATGAAGACACAAGTCGTGCACACCACAGAAAATACACACAACACTCGAATTCTCTGCAAACACTTAGCAAAAAACACACACTTTCACTAGAAATTCATTGTATTGAGCTTGTTTTCTTCCGAAGTTGTACAAGGATCACTGCTGTTTTTGCAATATAGTTGGTGATCGGTAGTTTCCATCACCCGAGGTTTTTTATGCCGGAGATCTTCTAAAGATCAAGGGCTTTTTCCTCGTATAAATCTCGGTGTTCATCATTGATTTCATATACTTGTTGTTCATTCAATTAACCAAGCATCATACCTCACAAAATCAGATTTGGTTGCATTATCCTTGTGTGATTTTTGACCAAAACAATAATGTAATGTAATTTATTTGACTTAATTATAAAGATATTTTATTTTTAAAACAATAGTGATTTTAAAAATTTAAGCATGAATACCATTGAGGGTTTTTGTTTTTAGTAGACTTTTGTAAAGAGAATTTTGATTAAAACTACTAAATTGCATTTTTAGCGTAATTAACATGTTCAATTAGATATTTTAAATTAGGTCATAATAGGAAATCCGAATGATTAAATGACATGCTCAACAACCAAAAAATTAAGATTTTAAATCATGCGGCATGCAGGTTTTAATGTATTTATTCTATAAAACCCAAGAATTGTCTTTATATAAATCTTCTATACTATATAATAAAATAAACCACTTTTGAAACACATATCGCTTTATGAGGTGGTCTCAATTAAAATTTGTAGAAGAGATTTTATGATAAAGATAAGCGATAAGCATATATTAATTATTAAGATTAAAAGATTTTGATGATAAAAATAAGGATAACTGATAACCATATATTAATTAATAAAATTAAAAAAATAGATATTAATGTTTTTATTATTTATAAAGATAAAGATAAACATACTTTTAATTGTTTATATAAAAGTTTAAAATCTTTATCTTTATTTACTATCTAATAACCGACGGGTAATGAAAATTAAAAAATAACATTTTTTTTCTTTTAACATTTTCTTTTACTTTTTCTGCTTATTAATAACTATTTAATTTAAAATTTCATCAATTTAACCATACGTAATACTTAAGTTTCTAAGGATATGGGGTATGGGGCTTTGGTTGGGGCGTGGGTTGGCTGAAAACGCCCAAGCCACCACCCCGGGGGCTTGAGTTGGGGCGTGGGTTTGGCCGTGGCCCTTGAGGCTTAGGTTTGAAGCCGGGCGTGGGGCGGGCTAGCAAGATGACATGGCGGGCTCTCAATGGCCAAACCAAACTCATGCCCCCAACCCAAGCCCCCAACCCAAGGCACACCATACCCCATGGGCGCGTGTCAACTAATGCCACAACTCAAGCTCAACCCCCACCCCACCATACCCCACGGCCTTAACTATTAATAAATAAATAATAAATAAAGTAAAATGTTAACTTGTGTAATATACACAAGTTTCTAACCTAATAATAAATAAACAAAAAGCAAAGTAAAATGTTATAATACATCAAAGTTTATTTTTTTCAAAAACATATATTGACGACCATATGTGTTAACCGATTATATTATATTTAATCAACTCGTGTAATGCACGTGTTTATTCAACCCATGCAATACACGTTTTTAAAGATGTAACTTTTTTATTATCTATAATAGGGAAAATGTCACGGAATAGTAAACAAGTTTTAAAAGTGTTCTAATTAGGTCATTCGTATCGTTTTTGTCCCAATTAGATAACTTAACATTAAAATCAAGTCATGTCCTTTTTTTCATGTGTCAAGAAAAAAATAGAGCATAAGATGTTGGGCTCGGATTATTTTAATATATGAAATTATATTTATTAAAAATAAAAACACTTTAATTACATTAATTTTTTTTTTTAAAAAAGTTACAATCTACGTCACTCGAGTTAGCATCAAATAAAATGGAAGAAAGAAAAAAAATTCACATCACCATGGTTACCTATGAAATGGACGAAAAAAACCCTTAATTTTAATGAAAAATGAATGTTGAGTGACCTGATTGGAACACTTTTAAAACTTGAGTGACCTAACTAGAACACTTTTAAAACTTGGTTACTATTCTACAAAGTTACCCCTAATATATAAAGTTATATTTATTCAATCCGTGTAATACACGGAGTTATAACCTAGTTATATTATATTATATTATATTTTATTATAATTATAAGAAGATGAATAGTGATTTTTTTTTTAAATTTTTTAGGCTATTTCGTCATTTAGTTTAAATCTTTTTAATTGTAACTCATTTTTTTAATTATTGTATTTTTTTCTTTTACTTTAACCAAATTGCTTTTCTACACCTAAATAGTTTTTTTAACGAACACGTTAATACCGTTTCAGACATATTTTTTTTAACTTTTCTTTTTCTTCGTTATAACGAGTGTGGCAAAGTTTTTTTTAACGAACACGCCGATACTCTTTTGAACATATTTTGTAACTTTTCGTTTTTTTTTGCTATAACGAGCGCACCAAAACTGACCGAGTTTATCGTTTACATTTTTTTACCTTTGTTATTTATTATATTGTTTTATCTTTTCTTATTATTTGAATGTTTAGAGCTGAGCTACACCGCAAATAGCATAACATATTTAGATATCATTTTATTTAATTTTATAAATTTATTTATCGGTTGTCATGGTGTTCTATACGTTCTGAATTCTAACCATGTCCCTTCACAACACGCGGGTAACTACGACCCTAGTTGTTATTAAAAATAGACATGATTTCAAAAAATGATATACTTTCACACAAAAGTATACTAGATTATAAATCCGTGTACTACGAGGTTATAAATCCGTGTATTACGCTAGTTAACACAAAATATTAAAGGGTTAGTAAATGATGATTTATATTTAATTAATTATAAAACTAAATAAATCCGTGTACTACGAGATTATAAATCCGTGTATTACGCTAGTTAACACAAAATATTAAAGGGTTAGTAAATGATGATTTATATTTAATTAATTATAAAACTAATAACAAAAAATATGAAATAAAAAAAAGTGAAATTATTTTTTAAATGTCTCGAAGGGGGGACATTCTGACTGTTAGTGATGTACTTCACAACCAAAAAGACTGGATATTTAAATCCTGTATCGCTGTACGATATAGGTAATATTAAAGTATTTACCATATAAAAATTAGGGTTATTGAATTTTAATAATCCTAAGTTCCACCAGTTGCCCGATAATAATCTCAACTTTAAAAATTCCCTTCAATAATCTAAACTTGTAAAAGTTTGGCCGCCATTGATCCTTTTCAAACATAGGTGCACTTAAATCAATTAAGAAGTCTCTAGGTGTAATTGAATCTATTGAGAAGACCAAATTCTTATATGTTTGAAAAGGATCAATGATAGCCAAACTTTTACAAGTTGAGATTATTGGAGAGAGTTTTTAAAGTTGGGATTATTATCGGGCGACTGGTGTAACTTAGGATTATTAAAATCCAATAACCCTAAAAATTACTAGTTAAACGTATAAGGGTGTGGGGGGGCACCTGCGGGGACTTCTTTCGGGGACCCCTCTTGCCGATTAGGGGAGACACCGCCATCAAGGCGGTGAGGTAGAGAGAGGGAGGAAAGCGGTGGGAAGTTACCGAAGAGAGGGGGAGGAGAGAGGGAGGAGAGAGGATGAGTGAACCAATCAAAACTTTTCTTTTTGATTTTTTTTTAATAAAAACCAAGTCACCTAAGAGGGGAGTGCCGTCATCAAAATGGGGTGTTAGGGGAGTTTAAGAGGGGAGTTAACGTGACACACGAGGATTGGTTGTGTGTAAGAGAGGGACTCCCCTCTTAGGGGAGTGCCCCTCTCACCCTAAGATTGTTATATTATCAATCACACATATCATAATTCTTTTAACTAAATGTATAAGATTGTGATATTATCATTGATTTATGTACACAACTTTAGGGTGCAAAACTGAAAAGCGAATAAACGGCCAGGATCACGCCGAGCCTCCCAAACACAGTCGAACAAGAGAAAGCAACACAAATCCAAAACATTCATCATCAATCACAACAAAATTTCACTACTCAAAACAAGAATTAACAACCAGAAACAACATCTCATTAGAACCCAATCAACCATACATCAACAACCAATTGAGCCCAAGGATGCATGTTCATAACCTAACCATAACCATACCCCCAAATTAACAAAAAACAAACAGAGGATACGAATAACGAACCTGTGACGTCACACAAGCGGTTATTTCACATTTCAAATTTCAAACCCTAGCTTTCTGTAACGAATTGAAACCGTTACCAAAATCGTTAGCATTAACATCCTTACAATGAGCGGTAGAATCGATATTCAAATCGGCAAACATCGCCGTGAAGTCGTCCAAATCAAGCTTCGAGAATCCGTTATCGTCTCGATTCAAAACCTGCAACAACCTCTTGAAAAAAGTGACGTCACAAGGAATAACTAATCCGCCGGTTGTTTGGAATCCGAATTCTTCTTCGGCTTTCTTCAGTAAGGATAAGAACACCGGTAGGTTGAGGAAGCGAGTCGGAATGACGAAACGGTGTCGTTCTGAGCCGACGTAGACGGCTAGGGTTCCGGCGGACGGTGTGCGGCAGCCTTCGGTTTCGGTTTCGGAGTCGGAGGAGGTGGTGGAGGTGGAGGTGGAAGTGAAGGAGGCGGTGGTGATGCAGCGGTGGCGCCAGCGTTGAATGGCGTTTTTGAGGCGGACGATTTGGCGGATTTTGTTGCGGGTTTTGGCCGGAGGTGGCATCGGAGTGGTTTGAAGCGGCGGTTGGAGGGAGTGGGTGGTGAGTTGGGGAGGGTTGGGATAAGTTTGAATATAAAAGGAGAGAAGAAACGGGAAAATGTATTTTATTTCGCATGGATAATAAAAAAACAACTAATAACAAACAAAAATAAAAGTTATTTTATTTTACCATGTAAAAACCCATGTATATTAAATTAAGAGTAAATTACAAAAATTGTCCTATGTATGTTATTGTATCATTTGTCTTCAATAATTATAGAAAACGTACTTGATGTTTGCAAACTCTTTGACCTGGTTTACTCAAATGGATCCAATATATACTTTCTTTCACTCAATCTAAACCCTAATATTCATTTCATTACAATCTGCCCCCATGCTTCTTCTCTCTCTCACTCTCTCTCTTTCACCAGACGCGGTGTCTGCATGCGACAGATTTCACCGGCGATTTCACCATCCTTCTTCTCAGGTACCGTATTTTTAACGTTATCGGCATTTTTTGTGAAATTTTAGGGCTTGACTTAGATCTGTGAAATTTTAGGGTTTCTTTCTCCGGCGATTCCGACATCAGATCTACCGGGTTCAACTTCTTTTAGGGTTTCTTTCTCCGGTGGAAAAAAGATCCAGGTACTTTTTTTTGGCCAAATGTTTTCTTAGATCTATCGTACCACCGTCGACTTAGAGGTTGTTTTGTTTGTTCTGTTATAGATGAAGATGGAGCGGTGGAGATATCGTCGACTTAGATCTACCTTACCACCGTCTAGCCAGGTAATTTTTTCTGCTGAAATTTTTCTCAGATCTACCGTCATTTTTTGAGGATTTTTGATGAATATTGACAGATCTGAGGTTACACGACTAAGGAATATGAGAACCATAACTTTGCAGATCTGAGTTCTTAGAGGAATATTGACAGCCCGGATCTGGTATGTTTGTAGCTGATTATGTTTGTTACAGATCTGGTATGTTTTGTAGCTGATTTGCATACTTATGTTACTGATTATGTTTGTTACAGATCCGGTATGTTTGTAGCTGATTATGTTTGTTATAGATCTAATGTTACTGATAAGATTCAGTTTTGCTTTTACAGTTGCCGGTGGGTGGTAAAGGAGTTGTGCACTCCAGATTTTGTGTACTCCGGATTCATTTGACAAAGGAGTTGTGTACTTCGGATTTTGTGTTCTTAATCTGTCTGAACTGAAAGTGTTTGAGGCTGTGATGCAAAAGCTGAGCTTGTGTTCTTAATCTGTCTGAACTGAAAGTGTTGAGTCTATGATGCATAAGCTGAGCTTGTATTCTTAATATGTCTGAACTGAAAGTGTTGAGGCTATGATGCATAAGCTGAGCCTGTGAGGTTACATATGTGTTTCTTGTGCTTAAAACACTTGTACATCATGCTTTAAAGGTTGTTTAAGTTTAGTGGCAAATTACTCTTGTACATCATGCTTTAAAACGAGGTTACATAACACAATATACTGTGATGATGATTGTATTTTGAGGGTACATAGAAGATCCGAGTAGCATCTTGGCGGAGCAATATCCAGGTTGCAAAGTTCTCACTCTGCAACCGTGTGTTGCAGCCATGGCTTTACCCGTAGTTGTGTTCATCTCTCAATTACATGTCTGAGTCTTCCAGATGTTTTGATAAGCAAATGAGCAGGTGGTGTATCGAAATCAATCAGCTATAGTTTAATGTTTATTGTGATATTTTGCTTACACAACATATATTGAACCGATTTGGAGCTGCTAGGGTTTCAGTATGAAAGCAAAACAGAGAACAAATAGAGTATTTAGTCTGAGTGAAAGAAAGTATATATCCGGAGGGTTCTTCATGTTTGTTTTGCTTTGAAAAAACAGAGTGTGTTTATTGGTCATTTGAATGTGTTTGATTCGATGATAATCAGTTATTTGGGTATTTTGGGTACTTCATGTTTGTTTTGCTTGTGAAAAAACAGAGGGTTCTTCATGTTGATTACTCCAGATTTTGTGTACTTCGGATTCATTTGACAAAGGAGTTGTGTACTCCGGATTTTGTGTTCTTAATCTGTCTGGACTGAAAGGGTTTGAGGCTGTGATGCAAAAGCTGAGATTGTGTTCTTAATCTGTCTGAACTGAAAGTGTTGAGTCTATGATGCATAAGCTGAGCTTGTGTTCTTAATATGTCTGAACTGAAAGTGTTGAGGCTATGATGCATAAGCTGAGCCTGTGAGGTTACATATGTGTTTCTTATGCTTAAAACACTTGTACATCATGCTTTAAAGGTTGTTTAAGTTTAGTGGCAAATTACTATTGTACATCATGCTTTAAAGCAAGGTTACATAACACAATAGACTGTGATGATGATTGTATTTTGAGGGTACATAGAAGATCCGAATAGCATCTTGGCGGGGCAATATCCAGGTTGCATAGTTCTCACTCTGCAACCGTGTGTTGCAGCCATGGCTTTACCCGTAGTTGTGTTCATCTCTCAATTACATGTCTGAGTCTTCCAGATGTTTTGATAAGCAAATGAGCAGGTGGTGTATCGAAATCAATCAGCTATAGTTTGATGATTATTGTGATATTTTGCTTACACAACATATATTGAACCGATTTGGAGTTGCTAGGGTTTCAGTATGAAAGCAAAACAGAGAACAAATAGAGTATTTAGTCTGAGTGAAAGAAATTATATGTTGGATCCATTTGAGTAAAACGGGTCAAAGAGATCCGGTTAGTTTATGTGAGCTGCTCCGCGTGTTGAAGGATTTTTCAACACCTTTATGCTTTAAAGGTTTTATAATGTGCTTAAAATGATTGTAGCTGATTATGTTTGTTACAGATCTGGTATGTTTGTAGCTAATTTACATGCTTATGTTACTGATTATGTTTGTTACAAATCTGGTATGTTTGTAGCTGATTATGTTTGTTATAGATCTAATGTTACTGATAAGATTCAGTTTTGCTTTTACAGTTGCCGGTGGGTGGTAAAGGAGTTGTGTACTCCAGATTTTGTGTACTCCGGATTCATTTGACAAAGGAGTTGTGTACTCCGGATTTTGTGTTCTTAATCTATCTGAACTGAAAGTGTTTGAGGTTGTGATGCAAAAGCTGAGCTTGTGTTCTTAATCTGTAGCATTCATACACGAAACACTTGTACATCATGCTTTAAAGGTTGTTTAAGTTTAGTGGCAAATTACTCTTGTACATCATGCTTTAAAGCGAGGTTACATAACACAATAGACTGTGATGATGATTGTATTTTGAGGGTACATAGAAGATCCGAGTAGCATCTTGGCGGGGCAATATCCAGGTTGCATAGTTCTCACTCTGCAACCGTGTGTTGCAGCCATGGCTTTACCCGTAGTTGTGTTCATCTCTCAATTACATGTCTGAGTCTTCCAGATGTTTTGATAAGCAAATGAGCAGGTTATGATGCATAATATGTCTGAACTGAAAGTGTTGAGGCTATGATGCATAAGCTGAGCCTGTGAGGTTATGTATGCATAATTTGTCTGAACTGAAAGTGTTGAGGCTATGATGCATAAGCTGAGCCTGTGAGGTTATGATGCATAATATGTCTGAACTGAAAGTGTTGAGGCTATGATACATAAGCTGAGCCTGTGAGGTTACATATGTGTTTCTTGTGCTTAAAACACTTGTACATCATCTATACTACTTTAATAAGCATATAGGAAGGGCATATGCTTGTTACAGATCTGGTATGTTTGTAGCTGATTTACATGCTTATGTTACTGATTATGTTTGTTACTGATTATCCATTTGAGTACAACCATTTGAAGCCCATTGTACAAGCATTTAAGCATGAATGTGTTGAAACTTTCTTCAACACGCGGAGCAGCTCATGGATCCTAACCGGATCTCTTTGACCCGTTTTACTCAAATGGATCCAATATAAACTTTCTTTCACTCAATCTAAACCCTAAATTCATAAGCTGAGCTGAAAGTTTTGAGGCTATGATGTTGAGGCTATGATGCATAAGCTGAGCCTGTGAGGTTATGATGCATAATATGTCTGAACTGAAAGTGTTGAGGCCATCATGCATAAGCTGAGCCTGTGAGGTTATGATGCATAAGCTGAGCCTGACGGGGCAATATCAAGGTTGCATAGTTCTCACTCTGCAACCGTGTGTTTGCAGCCATGGCTTTACCCGGTTTGTAGCTGTGTTCATCTCTCAATTATATACCCGAGTCTTCCAGATGTTTTGATAAGCAAATGAGCAGGTGGTGTATCGAAATCAATCTTCCCCTTAGGCGATTTAGCCCGCCGCAAGGATTCGGTTTGGCAGGAATTTTCTTGTTATACAGTTGTGGACCATCTCAATGTGAATGCTGGAGTACTTTAGAAGTCAAGTTGGGTCCAAGGCTTGGAAGAAGGTGGGAGTTGTGGCTTTCGCTACGATATGGAGACTTTGGACGAGTAGAAACGAGAAAGAATTTAATGGCAACAACATTCCGATCGCTAAAGTGTACCAGTTTTGTTTTGATAATCATTATGTATGATTTCAGAAGCTTTGACCATGTTGATATGTGTATTTCAATTTGTTGTATTTATGAACACAGATTATATTAAGAAAAAAAGAAAGTTATTTTTGTATTGTGTAATCATCATATTCTTAGAGTTTTGGCGTGGTTTGATTTCATTCTTTGATGCGCAATGGAAAGAATCTTACTTTCACTTATACTTGTAGCATTCATACACGAAAACTGACCCGACCTGAGACCAACCCAAAATTCATACAAAGTGGTTTAGTTATATTCTTTTGACTAAATGAATATTTTTTAGTTATACTTGTAGCATTCATACACGAAAACTTACTTTCACTTATACTTATATTCTTTTGACTAAATGAATATTTTTTTTCATGGGTTACATTTTATTTTTCATGGTTACATTTTAATTTTGTTACATCCCTGTTTGATTTGTTAACCCGTCCTATTCATTTCCACCTTTGATATATATTTTAACTTTCAGGCTGTAATGAAGGTTCAACCAGAACTAAACGGAAAACTGACAGGTGTCGCCTTTAGACAAAACGTATATTAAATGTAAACTTTTAATACATACAATACAGAGACAAAACGCCATACCAACTTCGTAGACTTGACAGAACTTACAGACTCGATAACAAAAGACCGTAACATACAATACAGAGACACGCAATTGTGGATCTTTGCTGACGGGTGCACTTCGGAATGTAGCAGATATGAATGAATATAACCCCAGTGGTAGATATGTAATTAGCGAGCTCTGGAATTTCAAGGAAAATCGAAGAGCTACACTTGGGTTATATTCATTCATATCAATCACTTCCTTATGTGCACCGCACCATCTTCTAGGAGGTTGTCAAGTGTTCTCGCCTTCGTAGTTGGTGTTTTGCGTATCTTTACATCTGCAGCCATTCTGTACAATATTTTCACAAAAAACATCACAAACAAACCTGAACAAAGCAAAACAAATCAACCCTCTGTTTTTTCAAAGCAAAACAAACATGAAGAACCCTCTGTTTTTTCACAAGCAAAACAAACATGAAGTACCCAAAATACCAAAATAACTGATTATCATCGAATCAAACACATTCAAATGATCAATAAACACACTCTGTTTTTTCAAAGCAAAACAAACATGAAGAACCCAAAATACCCAAATATCTGATTATCATCGAATCAAACACATTCAAATGACCAATACCCAAATAACTGATTATCATCGAATCAAACACATTCAAATGACCAATAAACACAATCTGTTTTTTCAAAGTAAAACAAACATGAAGAACCCTCCGGGTATATACTTTCTTTCACTCAGACTAAACACTCTGCTTTCACATTCAAATGACCAATAAACACACTCTGTTTTTTCAAAGCAAAACAAACATGAAGAACCCTCTGTTTTTTCATAAGCAAAACAAACATGAAGAACCCAAAATACCCAAATATCTGATTATCATCGAATCAAACACATTCAAATGACCAATAAACACACTCTGTTTTTTCAAAGCAAAACAAACATGAAGAACCCTCTTTTTTTTCACAAGCAAAACAAAAATGAAGAACCCAAAATACCCAAATAACTGATTATCATCGAATCAAACCAAAAATCAAAATGAGGAACACATTCAAATCATCGAATCAAACCAAAAATACCCAAATAACACATTCAAATCATAGAATCAAACCAAAAATCAATATGACAAAAAATATCAATCCGAAACTGATCCGATCACCAGAGATTTTAAACACTGTTTTGGAGCTTCAAGATGTTTCAAGTATCAATATTGATGTGTTTAAATAACTACACACTTGTTTCTTCGCATTTGATTCAGAAATTAAAACAAACAAGTATCATAGTTACAATAAACAACCTACATCTGTACTCTAATCAGCCAAATGATCACATGAGATCTGAAATTATAGAATCAAACAAAACAAAACCTTTGTTTTGAAGATGAACCTGATGAAGATGATGAAGATGAAGATGAAGATGATGAAGATGATCTGTTCGATGAAGATGAAGATGATCTGTTCGATGTCGATGAAGATGATGATGATTATAATCGGCGGTGTTGGGCGTTGGGAGTTGGAACCTGATGTTGAGAAGTGTGATCGAAATTTCTACATATTGATATAGTGTAGATATTTTAAGGGTTTAGGTTAAGGGTATAAAGGACTTTTCATACCAACAATTAATAAACTAATGAAAACTCAAGATTGGTAACATGACCCAGGTTGGTAGTCGATCCAAGACCACTCCACGAAATTAGATATAGCTATTTTTAATGTTTTTAGGTAAACATGTAAACTGTCGTTGCATCACGAATTTGGTTTTGGTTATGGCTCAAAACTGAATCTCCCCGTACATAGCCTTAAACTCACCAACCTAAGTGATATGTTTCTCGCCGCATCGCGCGGGTAAACGACTAGTACTATCAAATATGCATTCAACAATTTTTAGCTTTTAAGAGCATTCACATCTATCCCACTATATTTTTACCTTAAATTACACTAAAAAACACTACATTTTCTCTCTCATTTTCAATTAAATAATATTTTTTATACCTTTATCATTATCTTTTCTCTCTCCTCCACTCACAACCACTTTCAAAATATATTAAAAAATTATAGGGGGTGAATAGTGTTCCCCCAAATATACAGATGAACAGTAATATTTTCTCTCCCCTCCACTCACAACCACTTTTTATACTCTAAGTGTTTTAGTTGTAAAGTACACCAATCTTCATTTGATTATCAAATATGCATTCTACAATTTTTAGCTTTTAAGTGTTTTAGTTGTAAAGTACACCATTTACTATCAGAATCTTCATTTGATTGTAAATGAAATAAAAAATAATAATGAAAATTGTGTAATGATATTTTAAGATATGATATAAATAATTTTTTTTTTCTAAATCAAGGAATTGAATATAAAAATGTGAAATAGGAGGAGTTGGAGAAAAATATTGGGTTTACAATTTTGTAGCCAAGTTCGTCTCGTTAGGCTTATCAATCTAGGTACGTGCCTAGGGTCACCAAAAATCAAGGGCCTTCAATTTTTAGTAAAGTTATATATATTATATATGTATCAGGCTCAAATAAAAAAGCAAAATTGAACCATTTTTTTAATAAAGTTACAAAAATAAAAAATAAAAATTGTTTAGGAAAAAAGGCCCACATTCAAGATCCAGTTTCGAAATTAAACAACAGACATAATTGCAGTTTGTAGCAACCATCTACCACTCGACTTCATCCGAATTCCGTGAATCAGCGCCAAAAATCCCTAAAATTGAGCCGTAGTCATCGTTCCTACCTCCTATCGTAACCTGCTCTTTCGATTTTCTAGGTTATCGGCTATCACTAACGGTAATCACTCATGGCATCGGGTCTGTTGGGATTGGAGGAGAATTTATGGGCAAAATTAGGGCTAATTACTAAACGTAGGTTAACTTTAGCAGCTAATTTTTCTATTAATCTCTATATGTTTTGCAAAAGGGCCTCCAATTAGTAGTCTGCTTAGGGTCTACAAAAATGTTGGAACGGCTCTATCTGTAGCACGTGCCATAGTTCATCATTTATTTATTAGGTACATATTATAGATGTATTATTATCAGGTATAGATTATAAATGTATAAACAAGTATTAAGCATTAACTAGGGAATGATTATTTGAAAAGAAATTTAATGTGAAAAGAAAAAAATAGTAAAAACAATAAATAGTTTATAACTTTAATTATCCTATATATTTCAAAATTTATGTTACACATATTGAAATTTATCCATATATTCTACACATATCGAAATTTATCTTACACTTTATCCTATACATATCAAAAATTGTTTTTCAGCAAAGTTGGTTGTGTCTTGAAATAAATTATTTTACAAATGAATTACAAGTTTAATTAGTTAACTAATTTAAGAAAATACAATAAATTAATTAAAATTGTAAATTTACCTACATGCCTTTACAATAACATTAAGGAACCGTTTGGTATGAAGGAATAGAATAGGAAATGTAATGGATTATCATGATGGAATGAAAAGAAACGTGTTTGGTTATACGTGATAATGAAATGAGGCATTCCATAAGGAATGTAACTCCTTCCAAATATAACATTTTTCATTCCATGTGGTAAGGGATTTTTTTATTCCTTCAAGAAATGGAAAGAATGTATTATTATTATTATCAATATTTTTATTATTATTTTTTTACTTTAGTAGATTATTATTGTTGTTGTTGTCACTACTACTCAGGCAATTATATTCTTATCGGTTTTTTATAAATTGTGTTTCGTTACTTCATCTTTTTTTTGTGTACCAAACTATATAAAGTAATAATTCATTCTATTCATATATGAGTAACCAAACATCACAATGGAATGGAATGATACATTTCATTTCGTTGTTCATTCCATTACTTTGTTCATTCTATGCTCTCATTTATTCCATTGTCTCATACCAAACAGACAATAAATACACATATCAAATTTCGTGTTTCTATTGGACTAAAACTTATTGTTTCTATTCTTACAAAAAATTTCTTCTAATTTGAACCATTCACTATATTAAGTGTATTAAAACAAAAAAAAACAATAATGAAATATATACAAGCATGCTTTATTTAAGTTGTATAGTTAATAATGATAATTTGGTGATTATAACAATATAAATTAAGGTTATTATACAAATGAGTCTTAACATCAGAATTGAAAAGGAGATTTTTATTTTAAATTTCTTTCTCAACAAGCATGTATTTTAGTATTAGAATCTAAAAAAAATCATATATTCATATACTAGTAGACTAATTATGTGTAATTACTCTAGTAGATATAAAAAATTCAAAAAAAAGTTCTTATAGTTCTCATGTTAAGCCTTATATGTATTTGATGTTTACACTAACTATATAATAAAAGAATCAACGTATAACTTGTGTTAAGAAACAATCATCAATAAATAAGTAAAGAGGTAGGGGGTTGGGTCTAATGGAATCCAAATTTGACGTTCAAAAGAAAAAGAGAAGACAGTATAGCTTTCTTTGAAAATCAAGGGTTGAAGTCTGAAAATATATATATTGCAAATGTGGGATAAGTCAGTTGGTAGACTATACATGCCTCTTAAGACTATGCGTGTAACAACCCGCACTTTCGCGCTCGTTACTCTCGTTACGACTAGCACCGAGATTCGGATCATAATGTAAACTATATCGCTTACTACGTTACATCGCATATTTTAAGATGCTATATCGCACTTCACAACACTTACACTACTACATCACGTGAGTATTTAAACTACTCGCTCGCTCTCGTACCAACGCAACGCAAACTCAAAATGCGGTTACTTATATATGTATATATTATATTATATTATATTATATTATATTATATTATTAGTTATATGTATATATATATATATATGTCATTATCTATGTGTGGATACTCGCTTAAACGCTCACTCACACAACTCGATTTATCCCGCTAAAACGCAACACCACGCAACACTTAATATCTCGCTAAAATACTTAAAGTACTTGAACTAACTAACGCAATAAAAAGCACCTAACAAACATTCGACACGCGAAACGAGAATTTTTCACACAAAATCGGTTCCTTCTTACGAAGCCAGCTTCTTACGAACATCAGCGCCTATAAATACCCAAGCCACTTCTCCATTTCCCCATTGCTATCTTTTCTCTCAAAGTCGCACCCGAACTGTTGTTCATCGGTTTCCCAAGTAAGATCCGCTATTTTTACAAGTTTCACAATGATTTCCACTATGATTTCATACGTGTTTCACTCCGATTTCATCCAAACTTCTTTATTTTCATCCAAACTCCATGTTTTTCATCTAAACTTCTTATTTATGAAAACCTTCATTCTTTTACCAAAAACCTTCATCTTTTTCGTCAAAACTTCTTATTTTACTATGGATCTACACTTGAACGAGTGATTTGGGCTAAGCTTTGGCTTCCCAAGATGTAGATCTGAAGATCTCACACTCACCAAGTGTTTAGTGCAAGTAAAAACTCTTTTAAGCTCAATTTTTACACAAAAACGGACCAAAACCAACATATATTTCATTCATTGGATAGTGGGACGAAGTGGTGTTGAAACCGTCATGAAAAGGACTCGAAAATACATCCGATTCAGGTGAAAACACATATCCGAATGCTCAAAAACGCTGAACAGCAGCTTCTCACGAAGCCAGCTTCTTACGAAGGCACTCCCTTCATACAAGGAGTCTGTTTCCCACTCGACGCTCCAACTTTGACCGTTTCAGCACTTGGAAGACTGATGCACTTCTGTTCCCGTACGCAAGCTGATCCGGCGCTCTCTCCACTCCATTCCAGACCGTGTTTACTATTAAGCACGCACTGTGAGTATACTTGACCCCCTTTTCGCTTTAAAACGCACCATTTGGGGTGTAACATACGTTCATACATAAACAAACTTATCAAAACACATTACATGCTTTAAACTAATTATCACACGCGAATGACTGATATACATATTTACACATGATGCTTGATACATATGTGCTAGGAATTTTACTCATTGATGTTCCACCTTAGCTAGTATGGTACTATAGTTCGACTCACACCCGACGGGGTCTAGCTAAGAACTTCACACCTATCCTTCACAGTCATCACGGGACTTAGCTGGAGTAACTGTAACACCCCAAAAATATAGAATTTGATATTATAAGTTGAATGACGATAATAGTCAAGGTAAAATAACTAGGAATAAATAACCTAGTTAGTTAAAGTCTTGACATAATGGAACGAATATGGTTAAAACACCCTTTAAATAACTTGTGTAAAGTGGAGGGACTAAACATGGGCAATTGTAACAAAGTTTTAACTAAAAACAAATAAATAAAACAAAACACACACACACACACGTGTGTGTGTGTGTGTGTGTCTGTGATTTTACCAGAGCCAAGAAAGGCTCTCATGTTCAAACCCTAAAACTACAAAATTCACCAAATTGAAAGGGGAAATCAAGCCCAAATCGAAATCAAGCACAAATTAGTGATCACCTCCGTAAAGGGATCATAAGGTATGTAAAATTTCATTGTATGATTCCATCTTGAATTCTAGATGAACATATGAGATTCGAGATTTGAGCTTGCATGATCGTTGTTTGGGTGAATTTGGGATGAAATCATGTCTAGGAATAAACTATAGCCATTAGTTTTTTGAATTGTGTACATCATTATGAAATTTCATAATCACCAATATAGGTGTTTAGTGGGTTTTGTAGAAATACGTTAAACACTAGGATTATGATTGCCACTCTAGTGTATTTTGAGCTCTATGAAGTAAATCCAGAATGTTGATGTGAAAATTGGACATGAACTTGCCTAATTGATGTTTAATCTTGGATAAATAGTTAGTCATGAACTTGATTGTAAAATTGTATGAAATTATGCCCATTAGGTGTTTGTAGAAATGCCTAAAAGAAAGCTAAATGTTGGAAATTTGAACTAAAACGCATATTTGTATATTATGGCGAACTATGTGTTACGTGTTATGAAAAGGGTTCTAAACGATTCGTGGTTGAACTCTATAGGCAAGGAAACCGGAACGTCAAACGGACTAGGCGGTAGCGATACGCATTTGAAGGGATCGCTTTGAAGGTACGTAACTATGGTTTCGTTACATTGTGTTTGAACATTTATTGTAGCTAGTTGGTTTAGAATTAGCGTTACATGTAAATTTGTTATGTCTTTGAAGTGACGAAGTTCACTAGATAAACAAAACGGGTCAAAATATTGATTAGAATGAAGTTTGGTATGTCATTGAAATGGTGGATACCATTGGACAACCAAATGGGTCAAACAAAGGTCGTTTTGGTAATAAAGAAATAATTTGAATGTCACTTGATGATTATGGATCATGAGAGCATAAAACCATGAAATGGTAATGATACGCCAAAGATCACAAGCCCGGGAATGGGTAAACATGTCTAGGGGTCATAAATTATAAGTATGTAAAAGTATGATACAAACTAAACGGGTCGAATAAGTAAAAAGGGGAATCAAAGGATTTCAGTCCTTAAACCGAACTTTTAACATTATAACAATGATAGACGTGTTGGTATTTGAATTACGGACACGTAGGAAAAAGAAACACGTAAAACGGACATGTAGAACGAAAGTTATGAATGTTTTAAGTTGAGTTTTTGGAAAAATCTTGGAGTTGGGCATCTGCAGCTATAAAGGACGAAACAGTCTGTGAAAAAGGGGCTCTGGCACCCTGCGACAGAATCATTAAACAAGGTCGCGCCCCGCCAGAGGCTATGGCGGCCCGCGAGAGAATAACCAAAGTCTGTCGTGCCCCGTGACAGATTGCATACCTGGGATTTTTGTGCATTTTGTTCGTTTTTGCAATTCGGACATGTTTTAACCATTTAAATGTTCATCAAAACTAATCTTAATGATGGTTTTGATATTAGGTGTTGTAGGCGACATTCCGGATGACGATCAAGCATACGACAAGAACCGAATTCACACTTTTTGAAGCTTCCGCCAATGATGTTATCAAAGTAGTTTGTTTTAAAAACCTATGAACTACTAAATGCTAAGTTACTATGAATTTTGTAATCTTGTACAACTTAACTACGAATGTCTTTTAACTTCTTAAAGCTTTTGTATGGACATAATTATATATATATATATATATATATATATATATATATATATATATAGGGAGCGGTTAACATACATTAGGGCTTATCATACTTCACGTACGCGAGTATAGTAACCGTCAGATCAGGTCCATGCGTGATTAATCAATCCCCTGCGTGATTATTTAAACATGCGTGATTTGAACATGTATGCGTAATAACGCACAAAACCTACTCTCCATGCGTGATTAGGTCCATTTATAACGTCCCATGCGTGATTAGGTTCCATTTATAACGTGCGTTATTTTCAAATGCACTTGCGTAATTTGGTCGCGTACGTTTTGTAGGTTAAGCCGTAATGTACATTATACTTTCTATATATATATATATATATATATATATAATTAATGCTTATTTTGTATAAAATTTGTCGATTATGAGACGGGTGTTACAAATTGTCTAGTTAGTATATATGTTGTGTTGTATCTCGTTTATGTATGTGGAAATTAACAACGCTTTTATCTATTATGCTATTATATCAAACCTGTATACTCGCCAATACATTTTTGTGTTGACATTATTTTAACGTATGTTGTAGGTTAATCACAGGTTATCTCGAATCAAGAATAGGCTACTTTAGAAACCCACCTAAAAATCTAAGTTGTTGGATTGGTTTTGTTTGAGAGACTTAAAATCTGTTATGACTTTTGTGAAATATTTGTTTGATAGTATGGGATATTGAACTTGTTAAATATTGTCACCGAATTAGTCGTTATGGATTCTCTTGAGAAATCTGGTTCGCTTAGTGACGCGCCCCGATGATTCCGCCCTCGGTTGGGGTGTGACAATGCGGTATAGGGGGGTTGGGTTGGGCTCATTGCTCGATACGTGGCGATTGTGGGCTCCACCAGACCACCCAAAAATGTGGGGTGTGGAAGCGGCATGGGTTAGCGGTGTTGGTGGTCCATGTTGGTTTTTTTTATATTTTTTTATATACTTGAGATTTATACAATAAAACACAAACTTATATTAATTAAAAAAAGTTACATAACATCGTAAAAATTAAAAAAAACTACTTATTAAACCTTAAAAAATTAAAAAAGAAGTCGTTAATAATTCCTAAAAAAAATACAGAGTTCGATAAATGTTAAAGTGGGGAACCCACTTAAATTCCTGATTCTCGTCGTGCCTCCACTCGATCTTTGCGATCTCCATTCGATCGTAGTGGCTCAGGTTGCCCGCATGTCACACCCCAATATTTACAGCTCAGCTCGGTGGGCCCGGTGGGGAGTATCGTGACGTAGTTGATATTATCATAGTCAAATATACACAATTTAATGAACAGCGGAAGTATTGGAAGAAAATAGTAATACAAACCGAAATGCAAAGTATAAGAAAATATTATACAAACGGTTGTAAACGGATCCACATGTGGATCTAGACAGAATACACATTATTTTTCAACAGACTTTAAGCACTAAGAACTTGCAAGATTCCTTAACTAGTGCTCAGGAGCTTCCCGCCAATTTCGTGTAGTACCTGCCACTTAGTGTTTTTGAAAAATACGTCAGTTTACACAGGTAAATACAATTAACTGACTCTTTTTGAAAACATTTAAGAAAATTGTTTTAGATGCACAAGGCATAAAAATTCTTTTATAACTTGGGACAATTATTTAAAATAATCTTGTATACAGATTTATATGTTTGTCGTACGTTCAGGGCTCGGGTTAGAAGCCGAGACAAGATTAATAGACACACCACAAGTATAGGCCCACAGGAAGTTTCCTCACGAGTGAGATACCATTTTTACATACGCAACTGTCAGGTGTATGCCTACACCCCGTGCTTAAGCCTGGCCATTTCAAATGAATGAGCCGAGGATATCCAGGACACGGTCATTAACCCCCAATTGCTTTGATCAAACAAGATAGATTAAAACGGGTTCTCTCAATGATTTAACCACTAAACGATTAAATATTCAATTCCCGACCAAGCGGTAATAATTTACCGTATCCCAAGCCCGTATAAGGGAAAATAAGTTAAAAGTATTTACCTGAGCTAAAAATGTAAATTTATACTCAGTCGTATATTCTAATCAGCATGTGCAGGGAGCTTTTACTGGGCTCCTAATTTGGAACGAATGTTATATTAACCTATTAGATTCCTAACTGGTCTTATTTAAGTTGTAACTTAGACCGGTTAGTTTTAAGGAAAGGTTTACAGCACGAAACGCTAGATTAAGCGATGAACGGATTGGAATGTGATTTAGACCCAACAAGTATGAAGACTTGTATAACATGGGTAAACTAAATACATTCTGGATTTTGAAGTAAATATGATAAGGTTTGACCCGTTTCGGTTAATTTATACAAACTAGTTACATAAACTGTACCGAACGCGTATAAGCATAACGGGTAACCGGATGGGTCAAGTACAAGTTCCATAAGTTATTATGCTTAAAATATGTTGTGATATCAGTAGGATATCTTCAATTATGCCCAAAACGAATTTAAAACCAATTTAAGCCCCATAAGAGTATTTTGGTCATTTTAAAGTTTAAAAAAAGGTTAAATAGCAAACTGAGGTTCTGGTCTAAAATAATCAGTAAAAATAATTATTTTATCATGTTACATCAGTAAAATATCATACATATGTGAAGTTTATCATTTATGGCCAAACTATGCACCGGAGGGGCATTTTGGTCATTTCACTTATGTTTTAAGGACCAAATTGGAAAACTGAGTTCAAGACTTATACTTATTGTTAAGATATTAAAATTTATTTATGAAATCAGTAAGCATCATATCTTAGGTGCTAAATATGGTTTTAAACCATACTATGCGCCTAATTCGCATAAAAGTCGATATTTGACGATATTTGAGATGTTTATAAAATTCTGAGATTTTTATCAGTCTTGAATGCTTAAAATATTCTATTTAATATATAACTTCAGTAGGAAAAGGTTTGGCATGTAAATGATGTGTAAAACTCATTTTATTAATGAAAAGGGTATTATCGTCAATTATGTGACAACTGTCAAAAATCCAGGTATCCGTACAATTAATTAATCTTGATTAGTGCTTAATGACTGTGCTGAAATTATAATTAACTGCATTCTGATTACTGCGATACACAAACATGTGCATCATACATTATCAAATGTCATACCAATATTGCATGAGAGCTATATTGCCTCAAATGATGCATTAAGTACAGTTAGCACAATTATCTGATAAATCAGGAAGATGATGATGGAACTCAGCACATAGACAGACATTGCATTGAGGCACAGAATGAGCCATAAACCAAGTACTACACTAGTATAGTGTGTAGGAAAGTAAGGATCACAAAACTGCTTTTCTAGGTGATAGTTTAAGTGCCGGAAAGTGCCTAAAACTCACCCAAAGTGCTGAATTCAGCAAAAATCACCATTTTAACAATCTAATTTCATGCAGAAATATGCTTAAATGGTCCTGAATGCTTTCCTAGGTGGCGGGAATTAAAAGTGTCACAAAAGGGTACATAAAACACACTAAACTGCATAGTTTAGCACCTTAACGTAACATTATCCGACCGAACAACCGGACACTACCCGAAACATCAAATTTCCACCAAAAGCACTGTTTTAACGTTACTGAACTAGTTATGGTCCCCGAACATCATAACATATACTATAAAGATATAACACACATAATACACTAACTAAACATTAGATTTCAACCAAACTAACTTAACTTACCATCACCACCCAACTAAACACCCCACCCCCCTTGGAGAAGGTTTGGATGGGTGGACCCACCCATGAATTTATTCAATTGTTTAATAGATCTTGTTTGAACCTTTAGAGACATAAAACACAATGGATAAGCACTTGTTGGGAGGATTATGATATAAACCACAAGACCCTACCATAACATTCTCATTCATCACAACACCTTCATCTTTCTCATCTTCTTCTTCTTGGTCTCAGCCGAGAACCACCACCACCATACCCTCACCATCACCTCACTTTCATACAATCTACATACTCTCAAGGGTGTTAGAGATCCTACAAGGAATCTTGGTGGACTTGAAGCTTGTAGGACCTCTCTTGTTTGCTTTTATCATCTTGATTTCTACACTTGAATCATCCCTAGCCTTGAGCTAGTGGTAAGAACCTTGTACACTCTATTTCACACCTATTTTACGTGGTTAAAGATGAATCTTGATCAAAAACTTGAAGAACACTAAAGATCATAAGTATGAAACACGAACATAAACTTGTTAAATGAAGTAATCTTGATGAATACGAGTTGTTAAGCTTGTTGATCATTGAATGTTTGTAGAAATGATGTTGATCATCATATGATCTTACTAGATCATGATTAAAAACATAGTCTAGCAAGATGAGAGGATGAACTTGATAAAAGTGAATGGATCATCCTTATGAAAATCATGAACTTGAAAGAATAAAGTTGTTTTCTTGAAAAACCATGATCAAAGTAAGTTGTTAAACAAATAGATCTAAAGATTTATGAATGGTATTTCAAAGAAAACCAAGTTAAAAACATAAGTTTCATATAATTTTGGTTCTTACATAAACAAGACTTGTTTTTAGTGGTTAAACAAGTGTATAAACACTTGTGTAACAAAAAGAATGCATAAAGAAATATTTTTAGAAAATATGAGTAGAAGTTGCAAACATCTAACTCCTTTAAAAATGAAGTTTTTAAAGAAGTGATCACATTTTAAAGGGTAACAAGACTTACTAAGAATACTAGTAAGTTACTACAAATTTTTACGAATATTCAAGTTCATGAAGTAGTGAAATATACATGATTTTGGCAAGATTGGTTAGTAAAGATTGTTTGTTGATGATTGTAAATTGATTGTGATGATTTTTACAAAAGAAAATGATATGCTTGAAAGCATGGAACCTCCATTTTTAGGGGAAACTATGGCAAAATTTTCTAAAAATATTAACACTTAGAAAAATATTTTAAACAAATATTTACAAGTGTATTTTAACCATGAGTTTTCCACATAAACTTTGCCATAGTTTTTGTTACAAAAATATACGTGTTGGAGGTTGGTTTTTACAAATAAAAGTGGCTAAATATATATTTAGAATATATATACATTGAACACACACATGTGTGATTATGTGCATACCTTGTGTATTAGTATATTATTTTAAGGCTTGAAATAATATAACTCACAAAAATACCAAGAATTACCATCCAAAATATTACCAAAAATTCCAAGGAATAGATATACATACTTACACAAAATATTGATGCAACCGAACTATGAAATTTGAGACTTACGAAATATTCCGGAAAATATATTCACAAAGAATATTTTGGTAAATAATATTTTGGACACCAAGGAAGTAAAAATATGATTTTTACAATTACTACAAGAATATATCATATTTTGACAAGAGAAAAATATATTATTTTTGGTAAGGGTGAAATATATATATTTTTCTTGAAATTTTTAGAAGATATATTATTTTTTTAGAAATATATATTTTCTTACACAAAAATGAAATACAATACTTTTGGGAGAAATATATATTTTCTCAAATAAATATGAAATATATCATTTTTGGGAAAAATGATTTTATATATATTTTCCAAGTGGACTTGAAAATATGTTGATTTTTGGAACTTATAAGAGAATACAAATATTTTTGCCAAAGAAAAATTATAAATAATTTTTCTAAGTAATATTCCTTAAAATATATATTTTGGAAATATATATTGGATCTTTATTAAAGATAATATTCCGGAATAATTAACGTGAAATTAAGTATAGGGATACTTAATAAATACAATAAAAATACGTATTCTCGTACGTATTAATACACACCGGAATACGATCCCATAACATGGCAAAATACACATGTATAAGATACCCCCATCCTTGGGAAGGAAATACAAGTATAAATACTTGGGAAGTATTATTACAATAATATTGTTTAACAATTATTCCAAAATTTTATAAATATAATTTAAGTTAAAATATTAATTATTTTAACAAATAATTATATAACTTGGAATAATATCGAAGACACAAAAGAAACCTAACTCAATGACATTAATACTAAGTCAAGGCACGACCAGTTCGTCTAATAGACATTAGTACGTTGTAGGTAGTCGTGTTCACCGGAGAAGCTCGAGTTACGATTGTTGAAGACGCAAGATTGTGAGTTTTGTGTTCCCCCTTTTCTTTAACTGTGTTCAGTTTTATAACTTCGGGGGTGAAGCACATGTTACAACTGTTTACAAACATTACCAATTTGGTATGGTTAGCTAAGGAAGGGTACACCTAGATCATGTGAGTGGTGGGTATAACGCTTAAGGCCATCAATCCTCGTTGTAGGACCGAGGGACATGAGTAATAGATCTATTTGGGTGTAGCGAGCCCCGCTCATGTTGGACCAGGGTTGGCCCATGGGTAGACTATGTCTTACAGCCGGAGGCCCGGTGCAAAATCTGCTAGGTTTGAGTTTTCCTGCATCACGTCACACATATCAATGGCCTTGCAAACCATTGGTGATCTGTTTTTCCTTGTTGCTTTCATACTGGAATTTTTAAACTTACATACAAACTTACAATGATTTCAAAGGTTTATTCATACACACGAACTCGCTCAACTTTTGTTGATGTTTTCAAAATACATGTATTTCAGGGAATTAGTAAGTGGATCTGGCGGGCGTTGGAAGTTTCATGCTGCGTTAGGAATAAAGATGTCATCCATGGTCTTTGGGTTTGGTCAGTGTGTCTTATTCCTGGACGAGACACGTCTTGCAAAGCTTGGTTTTATTTAATATCTTTTGATGAGTCCTTAGTGAACTCATAAATAATTCGTATGGTTTGTAAAACTTGAATTTGAAGTCTATGTTTAAACAATGATGTTGTGATGTTTTCAAACTTATTTAATGGATGACAAATCTATGGTTTTATCATATAGTTGTTGTTATGATTGAATGCAATGGTATTAAGAAAGTCACACCATAATCACGCTTCCGCAAAAGTCAGGGTGTGACAAATTACCGAGTTCATGCAAGAACTCTATGTTATGGTCAGTATAAAATTTGACCAAAAATTCCAAAATTCCCTAAAAATTATATTAAAACAGTAGGTAATGAGTTTGGTGCCAAAATTTGGGTTTAAATATGATTTATGCTAAAAATGTCATTTAATTAACAAAAAGTGTCATTTTACGCTATCTTGCATAACTTTAGTTTGAGACCAGAAACTGATGTCAAATTTTGTGGACATACTTATATTTCAGTAATAAAGCTTTTTGTCCTCTCACATTTTCAAAAATCTCATTTTTATAACATAAGGGCATAATGGTCAACTTTTAAGCAAATAACGGGTAATGCGATGTACTATGATTTCTAAGGGACAATGTAGTATAACCTCAGAGGTTTATACTAACATATAATATGGTCACAAAGGAACCCTAAGGCATAACTAAACGAAGCTAATTCGGGTCAGAACTGAAAGTCAAAGCAAAAGTCTACTTTTGCGACTTTCGGTTGCGAACCGAGCCTAATACTTAGAATCGTCGGGTTGAACATGTCTAAACATGTTCTTATATTATTTACCAAGTTATTTAAGTGATAAAACATGGTTCATAACTTCTACATTATCAGTTTTAATTATTTTATGAAAATCTGACTAGTTTGACTTTTTTACTAGTTACTTTGACCCGACAATTAACTAAGTAAACGTGATAATTAGGAGGTGCCCTTTTGAGGGATTAACACCTACCTAATTACGATCACGTAGCCATATTTGCCTCGAACAATGGCTGGACCGTTTAGGTCTAAACCGAAAGTCAAAGCGTTATTACGACAACTTTGACTTTTGGTCTTTAAACACATAAAAACCAAACTAGAGTGGCTAAGGACACTTACATCAGGTTCTTGCATGAAAATTGAACTAAGGTGGGCTCCCTCTTGACCAGGAATCCCAGAGAAATGCTCAAGAAAGTGAGATGTGAGAGTTTAGAGTGAAGGTTCAAGGATTATGGCTGCCCTAAGGGCCTTTATATAGTGCATGGAGCCTCCTCTAGATCATGCCAAGTGTTTAGGGGCTCTCTAGGATCAATCCAAGTGTAATACCAGATGTTTAAAACCATTAACAAGCTCAAGGTTTCGAATTATAAGTGTTAGAGTGGTTTATTTGGGCTGCAAGGAAGAACCTGCAGCTGTAAGTAAGATTCTGTCAAAATGAGGCCATCGCCGCACGCCACAGCAAAAGGGGTAGGCTGTGGCGTCGCGCTACCACCCCCTATCTCAGCAAACAAGTTTTAAACTTGTCACTTTAGTCCCTGCACCTTTATAAGCTTTATAACTTTCATTTTAGGCCCAAAAGCCCCTTGTAGTTAGTTTGGAGATGATCTAGGGAGTTTAACCAAACACCATTAGGTCCGGTTTTATTAAACGATCACCGAAAACACTAATTTCTCCCCGTTGACGCTTTTAACCCTTTAATTTGCGAACTTGTGCGTTTTAACGCGAAATGGCATAAAAGCCTTTCTAGATCAATAACAAGTATTTCCAAGAGTGTGATGGGATATTACGACATTCTAGTTTACTCCAGTTCGCTTAAATGGTCGCTCAAAGGTGTAGTTTTAGAGTTTGACGCTTTTGCCCCCCTTTAATGCACAACTTGCGCGCATTATCATTTTATCGCGTCAAAGCCCTATGTTATCCATATTAGGCATTCTCGAGAGTATTATCAAACATCACGATGCTTCAGGTGCGTTAAAATGTCACTCAGATGTAAGAATTATCATGTTGACACGTTTAACCCCTTAGTCTTGTAAACTTTCGTTTACTTTCGCAAACGGCTTCTTACGCCCGAATATTTAATCGTTTAAGAATATATTCATCATGTGTGGTCAACCAGAGGCACAAGTTTGGCATGTTAACACTTTTAGTCTCTCAACATTCATAGTTTTTGTTTTTGACGAAATTAGTCCCTCATAGTCAACGTTTGACTTTATTATGGTTTATTATACGTGTCAACACATCATTGGACACATTTTTACGAGGTGTTACACCACATGGACACGGTCAAAACAAACTTTAAAGCGATCCAGCTTCGGTTTTAGTTCACGCCATTTTTGTTGGCAGGCGTTTAAATTGTGACGAGTGTTCCCAACGTATTGTTGGTATTGCTGGAACGCTTGTCCCCAATAAGCGGTTTGACCATGTTGTAACGTACGTTGTGCATCGACAATCGATGTGACAAGTGCGCTCTCCTCCTCCTTCGTCCAATGCGCTATAGTTTTTTTTATGTTGGTTTGGTTGAAAAAGATTTGTTGTTTGGTGTGAGATTGGTTGAAGAAGATTTATAAATAATTATGAAAAAATGAAGGTATGGAGGGTATTTATAGGTAAAAATTTGATTTTTTTTTCATGTGTATTTGTCACTTTATATGTACCCTTGACTACCCTTAAACCACTTAATAATTGGTTGTACCCCACTCTAATGGTGTTTTAAAAGCTCGCAACTCGCAGTAGGAAAAAAATTTGCCGCGAAAAATAGTGGCGGATTCAGAATTTTTTTTATGGGGTGCAAAATATTTTAGGGGTAATTTATCTATTGCTATATTATATTCTTTCCGCTCCGATTCTAGTCGGATTAGGCCGGGTCGATTAGGGGTGATTTGTCTATAGTATAACCAACAGATTTCCGTCAGTAACAACATTCACGATGGGTCTATTCATCCGTGAAAGTGATTTGTTTAGTAGTACACTGCATTGTGTAAGCAGTGGAGGACCCAATTTTTTTTTCACAGGGGTCCGAAAATTTTTAGGGGTAATTTATCTATCGCTATATTATATTTTTCCGTTCCAATTCAAGTCGGATAGGGTCGGGTCGGTTAGGGGTGATTTGTCTATATGAAAGGGCAAAGTCACTTTTAATAATGGCTATCCCCAATGACATATTTTCACAAGTTGATGCATGTGCATCAGCTAAGGAAATATGGGATCAGTTGGAAAATCTTTGTGAAGGAGGAGAAAGGATGAAGAGAAATAAGAGAACAAACAATGTTTCCTCATATGAGAGGTTCAAAAGTTTACCTAATGAAAGGTTAAATGAAACATATCAAATATTTACAAAACTTTTGAACGAGCTAAAGAAATTTGGAATAACAAAGTCAAATGATGAAAGAAACATAAAATTTCTAGATGCTTTACCTAGAGAATGGAGAAGTCTAACCATGACTTTGTCCTCAACCTTAGAACTAGGAAATATGAGTCTTCATGACTTGTATAACATCTTGGTCCCTAGAGAGGAAGAAATATTTGAAGAATCCATTCAAATAGGGGGATCTTTAGCTCTTATCTCAAACTCACAAAGAGTACCACCTACCAATGATCCACAACCATCAAACAGTTAAAATCTAGAAATATCTGATGCATCATCAGATTTTTCAGCTTTTGCTGAAGCTATAGCACTGCTCACCAAAACATTTGAGCAGAGGTTGAGGGGAGGAGGCCAAAGATACCAGAAAAGTGACAAAGGGGGGATGAATGTTAGATCTAAGGAAGAAGGTAGATCTAAGGATAAAGGGAAGAATGAAGTTGTGTGTTACAAGTGCAAGCAGAAAGGCTACTGTGCATCAGAATGCAAGACCAAGAAACTGAAAGATGTTGCTTATTATGAGAAGACACTGGAAGAAGCTAAGAAGCAACAGCAAGTCTGTTTAATTGCAGGAACAGATACATGGTTATCTGATGATTCTTCTGATGATGAAGAAGAAGAAATGGCAAATTTCTGCCTCATGGCACTTTCTGAAGACCTACCAGAAACTTCAGGACAGAAGGTAAATTTAGACAATCTTGATCTTGAACACAAGCTAAACAAGCTCATGTCAGATTTTCTAAATCTACAAGAAAAACAGCAATCAGATAGTAAAAAATCTAATGAGTTGTAAAGGACCATGAATAAAATCATACTTGAAAACCAATTACTCATAGAAGAAAGTTTAGATCATAGAGCTAAAATTGAGTTTTATGAAAATGAAAGAAAAGATCTTTACAAGAAAATCTATGATAAAGAAATTAATGTAAAAGGTTTTCAACAAGCTAAAGAATTTATAAACTTCATTGAGTCCACACCAAAGAACAAAGGAGAGGGCCTGGGATATGTAAAAACAAGAAATAGCAAACCCACTATCTTTGTAAAAGCAACCAATCAGATTTCTGATAAATTTTCATCAGAATCTGATTCTGAATCTTGCAAGTCAACCTGTTCTGAATACTCTTTTGAAAAACCCCACTTCAAAGCAAAAATAAGTGAATGCAATAAAAAATCTTTAAACACTCCAGAAGCCGTTCACTCATCTTTTCAATATTATCCACTCATTCCATCACAAGGAAGAATATCAGAAAATTCTGATAAAGAATCTTGTATATGTGTTGACATACTGAAGCTTGTTCAACACCATCTCCAAAAGAAAAATGAAAAATTTGTTGATGGCTCAGCATTTAACAGATATTCTGATGAAAGACCATCAAGAAGAAATAATCTGATTAGAATCTCATCAGAAAGAGTACCCAAGCAAGCCTGGGTACCAAAAACCCTCTAATTTTTCCATTTCAGGACCATCATTTGTAGCAGATCTGGTACTGCGACTCAGGAAGCTCCAAGCAAATGACTGGGGATAGGAGCTTACTCAGCAACTTTGTTTCAAAGCTGGGTAAAATGGTAAATTTTGGAAATGGAGTAAAAGGGAGGATTATGGGATATGGATGCATAAGGTATGGATGTCTGACCATAGAGAAAGTAGCCTATGTAGAAGGCTTAAAGTACAATCTGCTAAGTTGTGGTCAATTCTGTGATAAAGGTTTTCAGGTAACCTTTTTACCAGAAAAATGCTTGTTAATAGGTATGGATGATAATAAAATTTATCTAAGTGGAAAAAGGAGAAGGCAATCAATTTACTATTTTGATTTCAAAGAAGAAAACGAACATCCAAAATTATGTTTATTTTCAAAAATCAACAAAGGCAGTAGTTGGTTGTGGTACAAGAGGTTGGCCCACTTGAATTTCAAAAACCTAAGCAAATTAGCAAGCAAAGGTCTGGTAAAAGGATTACCTTTGATATCCTCAAAGAAGGATAAAATTTGTGAAGCGTGTGAGATGGGAAATCCGAAAGAAGCTCACACAAATCAATTTCTGAGTCTTCTATTACACAAAATTTGGAACTTTTACATATGGATTTGTGTGGATCCATAAGTACAGAAAGCTTTTCTGGAAAGAAATACATACTAGTAATAGTAGATGATTTTTCCAGGTACACATGGGTAGAATTTTTAAGGAAGAAAAGTGAAACTCCTGATCTGATTATTAATTTTATCAAAAAGATTGAAAATCTGTTAAAACTAACAGTCAGAAGGATCAGATCAGACAATGGAACAGAATTTAAGAATTCAAAAATTGAGAGCTTCCTTGTGAGTAAAGGAATCTCTCATGATTTTTCTGCTCCAAGAACACCTCAACAGAATGGGGTGGTTGAAAGAAAAAATAGAACCTTAGTGGAAGCTGCCAGAACAATGCTTGCTTATGCTAAAATGCCCACTCACTTTTGGGCAGAATCAATAGCAAATGCCTGTTTTACCCAAAACAGAACCATAATCAACAAAAGGCACAACAAAACACTATACAACATTATCAATGGAAGGATTCCAAGTGTAAATTTTTTTCATACATTTGGTTGTAGATGTTTTGTTTTCAATGATTTTGAAAGCCTTGAAAAATTTGACAGAAAAGCAGAAAAATGTATTTTTCTTGGTTATTCTCTGTTCTCAAAAGCTTATAGAATTTTTATGCTAAACATAAGGACAATCAGAGAAAGTCTGTATGTTTCTTTTGATGACTCATCAGAAACAAAGGTTTCTGATGAATACATGAAAGAGATAAATTTTTCTGACAAACAAGAAAATTATGAACATCTCTTTGAAATAATAACAGAAGATTTCCTAGAACATGATGAATCTTTCAAACACAAATCAATAGATATTTCATGTACTAACCCTGCAGAACAAATGAGTAGTGCATCAGAAATCATGAATCAAAATTATGATACATTACACACAACTGAGGCAAATGTTCAAGGGGGAACTTCAAATACATCAGAACCAACAACTGTTCACAACAAGTTAAGATGGATTAAAGGACATGTTCATTCTGACATCATTGGCAATCCAGTAGATGGTGTGAGAACAAGATCCGCAACAGCACATAAGTGTGCATTTTCTGGGTTCTTAAGCAAGATAGAAACCAAGTCTGTCAAAGAAGCTCTAAATGACCCAGACTGGATTCAAGCTATGCAAGAAGAGCTTGATCAGTTTGAAAAGAGCAAGGTATGGGATCTGGTTCCCAAGCCAAATCACAAATCTGTCATAGGCTCAAAATGGGTATTCAGGAAAAAAATCAAACGAAAATGGCATAATCACCAGGAATAAAGCAAGGTTAGTGGTCAAAGGTTACTGTCAACAAGAAGGTATTGATTATGATGAAACCTTTGCACCAGTAGCTAGACTAGAAGCAGTAAGGATTTTTCTTGCTTATGCTGCATCCAAAGATTTCAAAGTTTATCAAATGGATGTAAAATCTGCTTTCCTGAATGGTAAAATTGAGGAAGAAGTTTATGTGCATCAACTAGAAGGCTTTGTTGATCCAAAATTTCAAAATCATGTTTACAGATTAAACAAAGCCTAGTATGGTTTGAAGCAAGCTCCAAGAGCCTGGTATGAAACACTCTCATACTTCTTACTCAATTCTGGATTTACTAAAGGTACTATTGACACAACACTTTTCCTCAAAACACACAAAGGTCACACTTTGTTAGTCCAGATATATATTGATGACATTATATTTGGATCAACAAACGAAAGTTTTTGTAAAAAGTTTCAAAAATTAATGACCAGCCACTTTGAAATGAGTATGATGGGTGAGTTAACCTTTTTCTTACGTTTACAAGTAAAACAAAGAATTGATGGAATATTCTTGAGTCAATCAAAGTATGTGAAATCAATTCTGCAAAAGTACTCACTTGAAAATTGCTCTGTTTCAAAAACTCCCATGGCAACAGGGAACAAATTAGATTCTGATAAAGATGGAATAAGTGTAGATATCAAAACCTATAGGGGGATGATAGGATCATTGCTATATTTAACTGCAAGCAGACCAGATATTATGTTTGCAACATGCTTTCTGGCCAGATATCAATGTGATCCTAAAGAATCCCACCTAAAAGCTGTAAAAAGGGTTTTCAAATATCTAAAAGGCACATCAGATCTTGGTCTCTGGTATCCTAAGGATACAAACCTTGAACTAATTGCATATACAGATGCAGATTATGCAGGGTGCAAGATTGACAGAAAAAGCACATCTGGTGCATGTCAAATCTTGGGAGAAAAATTGGTATGTTGGGCAAGCAAGAAACAAAACTGTGTTGCAACATCAACAGCAGAATCAGAATATGTAGCAGCAGCAAGTTGTTGTTCACAAGTGTTGTGGATGCAAACTCAACTGAAAGACTATGGAGTAAATCTGACAAAAATACCAATCCTATGTGACTCAAAGAGTGCAATTGCAATAACAGAAAATCCAGTTCATCACTCAAGAACCAAACACATAGATGTCAGATATCACTTCATAAAAGATCATGTTGAGAAAGGTAACATAGAAATGTATTTTGTTCCAACTGAAAACCAAATTGTTGATATATTTACAAAACCTCTTGATGAAAAGAGACACAATTTTTTAATCAGCAAACTGGGCATGGTCAATATAAAAGATGAAGATTTTTCTGGAAACAAAAAGACACAAATTGAAAACCAAATTGATGAAAATCAAAATTCTGATAATCAAAAGGCAAGTCAATAGGTTTCTGACAAAGAAATCCATCAATCTGATGGAATATCAGAAGATCTGATAAATCATCAATAAATGTGATGATTTATCAGAAAATCTAAAGAAGTATCAGAAAATCTGATAATATTATCAGAAATTCTGATACAACATCAGAAACTTTGCTAAAAAATTGGAATAATCACAGATCATCAAAAATTTCCATCTTCATACATATCTCGTATGTGTACAAATTCATACCTGTGTATATTCTGTTTTTGTATTTTTTTTCTTTTATTTATATTAAAAAAACACAACAACAAAAAGGGGGAAAGGTAACATGCATATCACTGCAAAGAAAATCAACCGTCACAAGAAAATTTTCTTTTGCAGAAAATTGAATTTTTCTTATACTACCAATGCATGCAACGTCATTTTTCACAAGAAGTTTGAGAGACACGTAGACACAAAAATGATTAGGGGCTATAAACATAGCCGCCTAGCTATTCAATGTTGTCTCTCACACAGGGCTTAAGTAATCTGTCATTTTCTCTGTCATATTCTCACTGCAACAGATATCGTCTTAAATGAAGAGATTGAAATAAAAATGAAAATCTTTGGCTGTTAATATCATTTATGGTATAAGCATCACATTCATCTATAAATATTAACTTCCAGAAAAAGACTTTCTTCACCAAACTATCTTCTCTTCAAAAGCTCCTCATCAGAAAATTTCGTAGTTTTGAAAAATGGCATACCCAAAAATGATGAAGAAATCTCTCTTTCCCCCTCGATTTGTGACCAAAGTGATTACCAGTCAGCTGGACTTCGGAGGAGTAAGAAGCTGGTATCCAAGGGCTGAACTAGCGCTACAACAGAACATCAGCGATCCTACTCTTGTCCCATCAAATAATCACTCTGGTCATATAACCGGTCTCTGGTTATATGTGAAGGCCATGTTCAACGTACTCAAGGAGGAGGAGTTGTTGTTTTTTTTTTTGTTTGTTTGTTGTTATTGTGTGTTTAATATCATGTTCGCATCTTTATATATTTGTTTTAAGTTTTTTTCTTCTTTTAACTTAAAAAAATCACAAAAATAAGGCAATAGATCTAGGGGAACTAAAACAACATTTATGATAAAAACAAGAAAAATCTGGTGAAACACAAATAAAATCTGATAAATTTAGTGATACTCAGAAAATCTGATGATCAACCAGAAAATCTGATAATGAACCAGAAGATCAATTCTTATCAGAAAAGTCTCTTGACAACCAGAAAGTCTGTCAAATCATCAGAGAGAAACATTAGGAAACATTTCTTTAAACCAGATTCAAAGAAACTTATAACCAACTAAATTTTTGAAATAAGTTTCTTTCAAAATATTTTTTTTTCTGAGGATTGGAACAAGCTGTATAACCAACACCTTCTGGATATCAGAACAATGATGTGGAGATCAGGATTGCAATGTAAGTTAAAACCTCAAACTCTACTTATTCCCTCTCATCTAAAAAAAATGTTGATTCAATTTCTACATATGAACCAAATGCATTCTGATGAATTATGAAGAAAATCCATCTCTCAAAGATATTATTCAAAGATATTATTCAAAGATTTTCTGATATAAAACAACAAAGGGAAAACTTGGGAAGATACACAGTCTCAAAAGTGTTTCTACTAGACCTTTTTAAAACAAAAAGGGTCCCATATGAAGAAAATGTGCAAGTTGGACATTTGTGTTTATCTGCTAAATCCTTGGAACCTCTGATTCTCATTAAAAGATTGATATTGAATTAGAGATAAACCAAAGGTTTTCAAAAACGGTTGTTTCCCAAACGGATTAGAAATATCATTAAGGTGTCATTAACCACCTTGAATGCAAACAACCTACGGAAAACACTCAATCATCTCTGTTACAAAACACTATAAATACCTCATTCAAAACAGAGACCTTCATCTTCAAACCTCGAAACCCTAAAACCTTTTTGCGAAGCAAAAACCCAAATTTTCAATAGCTGCCATCAACATCAATATGCCACTAGTTGAACACTCTGTTCCCTTCATTACCGAAGTTGAATTTCTTCTATTAAAGAGCAACAATGAAGCGATGAATGATAATATTGAAGAATATGATGCAAAGTGTCAAATCCTGATTGAATTTCTGACAAGGTGCCCAATAGCTCATGCTCTCACAAAGACCAGAGAGATACCGGAAAAACTTATACAACAAGTTGTAAAGACTCTCAAACTCTCAAATCAAACTGAGCTTACTGCACATGTGTGGGGAGATATATTTATTACAATCTCACCAGCAAAATTAAGGGAAAGTTTGGAACTACCCTTAAGTCAAAGCTATGAAGATACACCAAAGAAGGAAGATATGTTTTCATTACTTGATGCAATGATGGGTTACAAAACAAAGATCTCAAAAATCAATGAATTCAAGAGGAATCAGCTACCTGCCTTCTGGCAAGTATTAATGGAAATTCTAAACAAGTGATTATCATCAAAAATTGGAGGTACAGATCAGATAAATATTAATGTTCTAACAATCATGTTCAGTCTCATTAATGGATTGAATATTGATTTTGGAACAGAAATATTTAATCTGATCAGAAGAACAATTCTGACTAACACTGGAAGGATAGATTCTCATCTACCTTTTCCCAGATTTCTGTCAGTCATAATTTCTGATGCATTCTCAGAAAGGAACCTAGAAATTCCAGCATCAGAAAACATGTGGAGTACAGAAATCATGAGACCTTGGACTGCAGGAGGGTCTTGGAAGTCAGATCATGATGTGCCTATTAGTCAGAAAGAATAATGAATCTCATACCAGAAGATTCACCTTACAGAGCAGAATATCTAAGGATGTTGAGCAAAAAGCCAGAGAACAGGGAAGTCTTTGATAGTGTGTCCCCCATGGAGCATGATGCACAAGAGTCAAGCACACCAACAATGGAACATCAAGGTGAATCAGAACCTCACCCAGCTGATAAAGATGTGAACATGACTCCTGTGACAGAAGAACATCATGCTGAAATCTCACATATGGGAGAAACAGGTGCACAACACTCTAAACTTAATATATTTCATAATTCTGAGAGTGATTTTGATGATTCAATTCGAGGAAATTATGAAATTTTACAAAGAGGCATTGTTTCTAAAAGACAAAATGTGAGTGGAACCAAAGACCCATTTCCTGAATCAGATTCTGAGGAAGAAAATGTGGTGGCAACAGGTGGAGATCAGTCTACTCATCAAGGAAACCTGGATGAGAAAACTAAGAGTTGCTCAACAACTCATGGAGAACCTGAAAAGGTTCAAGGATATGAGGAAAACAAGAAGTTAAATGTGTTTCAATTTTCTGGTGAGGGTATAGAGAATGTTGAATATTTCAATCCTCTTAACCTCAGAACAGCAGATAATGTGTTTTCTGCTGGTATTAGAGGTGGAACATCTGTTGTTCCTCCTATTTTCCAAGGATATCAATCCATGTCAACTGAACAGCTACATAAGGAACTTGAAGATACAACTGCTGTTTGTACTGGGAAAATAACCACAGAAGATAAGCTTGATCTGATATTGGAAGAGATCGGAAATCAAAGAACAGACATCAAAGTATTATCAGAAACTGTCAAAGCTATACAGAAGCAAACAGAAGACAACTCTGCAGCCCTCATCAAACTACAAAAGTCACCAGAAAACAGAGAGAGCTCACCAAAATTCAATAAAGCTCTCAATGAATTGCAAGAAATCAAGAAACAGATAACTAAGGTTGCAGGTGCTGGGGAAAGCTCAAGTTCAGGAAAAATCCTTGAAGAAGTTCAGCTCCTCAGAGCCAACAACAGTAGCATGGCTGAGGCTCTTGAGAAGCTGATAGTGGAATTGTCTGTACAGAAAAATCAGAATAAAATGGAATTTCAGAGAATGAAGAAACAAGAAGAATCAAATACTCAAGCTCTTGCTGATGCTCATTTGTTAGTAAAGAGGTTAGAGTACAATGTTGCCAGACTGGCAAAAGTTGATGTTCATGAACTGAAAACCCCAATACCACAAGAAAAACAAGCAGCAATACCAAAAACTTCTCAACAAAAACTCAAACAACCAGAAGTCATTCAACAAGATCAAACCAAACAATCAGAAATACCAACAACTCAAAAACAGAAGCAGCTCATAGGTCCTCCTCCTAGTAAGCCAAAGTTACTCATGGGTCCTCCACCAAACATCTCAAAGCCAGATACTTCAAGGGTCCAACAGAAAGAACATGTTCCAGTTCAATCTTCTTCCACAGCTCTCACAGGAGAAACATAATTCAGCATAAAAATAGATACAAAAAAGAAGAGAAGAATGGAACTTGAAGTAACCTCTTCAAAAAGGCCAAGAAAAGTGATTAGAGAAGATTCAGATGGAAACCTCAAAGAAATAGAAGTGTTGAAAGGTGATTTACACACAATCATGTATCCTAAAGAACACCTGAAGCATTACTACTAGAAAGGTAAAGAAGATAACCCAAGAATGCCACTCTCTCCGATGAGCAAAAATATTGTTGAAGTCAGGAATGATGGAAGCTGGGAAGTTCTGCACAAACCAATGACTAATCCAATAGTCTCTATTGAAAGAATCAACACTTTAACCACTGGAGGATGTGTCTTAGGGAATGAAGGAAAGAACAAGTACACCTTGATCAGAAAAGATAACAGTGAACAAAAGTTACTGATGGGAATCTGGCTGATGATATTCACCCACTAGGAATAGTGAAGATGAAGAATATCATTGATAATGAGAAAAGTGGTTCGGTTGTGATCAGAAGAGCCCTTGCAGCATCAAAAGTGTAGGAGCAAAGTTATATAAAAGGGCTGTTCTGGCAGACTTTGATTTATGCATAAATTTTGAGTATAGCAACAAGGTGCTAATACCTCCTCCCAACAACACAATTCCAACTGAAATTCCCTCTAAACTAGTGAGAACTGGAGCAATCTTTGACAAACCAGAAATGTGTGTGGTCTTCAAAGATGCTCATAATAATAAAGCTCTGTTCAGAATCAGTGAAATATGCAGGTATTCAAATCAAACTCTGAAATATATATACAGAACTGCATGAATGAGAAGCAAGAGCAGCTCAAGAAGAAGGGAAAGAACAATGAACAGCTGAGAAAAACAATTGAAGATTGCATAGAAAAGTGGATGGAATCTAGAGGATGGTACAAAGAACTTTACAAGGAAACTCAAAAGGCAATTGATAACAAGAAAAGGCTGAAACCAGGAGACAAATACCGAAGTGGAGTGAAGATCAATTGATGAATTGATAAGATTAAATTTCTGTTTTTTGAGAACAATATTTTATTTCTGTCTGTTTTGAACAATGGTTGGTTTGATTATGTTTCTGAACTTAGTTGTCTGAAATTTTGTTTCAAGGATTAGTTGAAAGTTGTTTATGTAAGACATAGAGATAGTTCATTTTCTTACAATACTTAGGGGGAAACTGTTAGGAAACTTTATTTGTAAGTATTAAAGAAAATCATATTCAACTTGATCTATGAAGAAGACAACAGTCCTGAAGATCACAACAAGAAGAAGAAGATCGGATAGGACAACTGAAATGAACAACATCTACTTCAAAGAATCACAAGTTGATCACGAGCTGAAGAAGATTATCAGAGAAGGTCATTTCTGATAGATCTGATGATATTTCAGATGAAATATCATCAGTTTCTGATGATTCTGATCATCAGTTTCTGATGATTCTGATCATCAGATTTTCTGATGATTTGTTCACCAGAATTTCTGATGAAGTGGTTTATCAGAAATTCTGATGAAAACCCCACTTGTCTAAAAATCAGCTCTATCCTGTCACACTAACCGAAGCAAGTTGACATTATTGGATCTCATGATGACAAAGGCAACTTGAATGTTGGATTCAATGAATATGTCAAATTGTTACTTTTTGCAGGACTTTTACATGAATAAACAAATGTTTATTCATGTATCCCGCCTTCTATAAATAGAAGGCTCACCAAGCAGAAGACAATTGAGTTAAGCTTAGCATTCAATACATACTACAAACTCCATTGCCCTCTCACCCACAGAACTCAAGTATTCATTTGTATTAGATAATAATCTTACAATCACCTAGTAAACCATTTTGTTTCAAAGTGATATAAACTTGATAATTCTGTAGGTCGTGTTTCTTGAAAGTCTGATTTCCATTTCCGCACACTTTTTCATATCTACTGAAATCACTTGCCATATTACGTTAAAAGAAGTTTTTAAGTCCATAATGGGACCAACACGGACCTTTTGAAATCACTGAGAAAATTGGCAAAGTGGCTTATAGATTGAACCTACCCGAAGAGCTCAGTGGAGTTCATAACGTATTCCATGTGTCAAATCTGAAGAAGTGTCTATCAGATGAGACCCTCATAGTTCCTCTCAAGGAACTCACTATCAACGATCAGTTGCGATTCGTCGAGGAACCGGTAGAAATTACGGACCGAGAAGTTCAGGTTCTCAAACGCACCAGGATACCCATTGTTCGAGTTCGTTGGAACTCCTGTCGTGGCCCAGAGTTTACCTGGGAAAGAGAAGACCAAATGAAACACAAGTACCCCCAGTTGTTCGAGAAAAGTGAGACCACTACTGAGGCTGAAGCTACTGCGGAATTTCGGGACGAAATTCAAAACCAACGGGGGGATGATGTGGCACCCCAGGAAAACCACGCAACCTAACTAGCTTCCTCAGTGACTACGTGTTAAATTTTGGGACGAAATTTCTTTCAACTTGGGGATGATGTGACAACTCGTATTTCAGAACTCTTAATTGTACTGCGATGTAACGTATATGAACTTTATATGATCATCTGATATGTTGGTTTTAATGAATGATTATAAGTTGCATGTTATGTGTGATTATGTTATAAATATAAGTGTATAATAAATCTCGATCACACAACACTAGTCCAATCGCACAAGCCCTTTTGGGCACACCACTCTCGGCCCACACTATTGGCACGCGAGATCAAATGGGCAGCCCATGTATGGGTTCGGCCCACCCCTTTTCACGCATAACCTCATGAGGAGAGTGTATACTCCTCATTATTTGCAAACACAAGAACACATACAAAACCCTAAACTCTCTCTCTCTCCTCTCCTCTTTCCTGTTCGAAGGCAGCCATCCCCCTCTCTTCGAAGTGAAGGCCGACGAGTGTCTCTCCTCCCTCTTTCGAAGCCTTATCATCACACACAATCCTTGGCTCATAGCTTGTTTTGGTTAGTCTCTTATTAGTGTTGGTGTTTGATTGTTTGACAATAAGCAATTGATATTATGCATGATTAAATGATGTATGATTGTTTGATGTTTCTGTATGATTGATCTGATTCCATATAATGATCATGAGATTAGTGTTTGGTTTAGAATTAGGGTTTATATAATGATGTTTGTATGAAATGGATTGATGCCAAAATCTATGCTTGTGTAATGATCTCATGATAAGACGGTTGGCCATGATGTATATGATGATTAGGGTTGCATATTAGTGTTCAAGATCACTGATTTGATTGTGAAATTGAATGTTATGATTTGTTATGAATAGATGGTAGATTAGGGTTCATGAGAATTAGTTCGAAAATGCTTGATTTGATCGACTAAAGGAAAAATAGGAAACTGTTTAAATTGATTGTAACTGATTGCAAGAATTATGGAAACACAAAAACTGATCGCACAAGGCCAGTCGCACAAGGCCGGTCGCACAAGCCAGTCGCACAAAGCATAGGGTACAACTGTTATAGCACACTGTACAAATCGTTATTGCAGGATCGCACAACATGTTGTGAGTCGCACAAGGTTATGCTGATCGCACAACATGTTGGGCCGCACAAGATAATAAACTGTTAATGTTTGTTAGGCTGCACAAGATGTTGGGTTACATGTATTTGGGCCGGGTTTGTTTGGATCACACAACCCGTTGCGGATCGCACAAGTTTGTGCTGATCGCACAACAGGTTGGGCCGGTCATTGATTTGGGCCTTATTTACCAAATCGCACAAGATGATTGGGCTCGCACAAGCTCAACGGCCCAATCATCTAAATCGTACAAGTTTGGGCCTTATGAATACTTGACTGCTACTGTTAACGTGCCCTACGTCTTTGCCATGATCTTTATGTGGTTGTAACTTGTTAGTTTATGTGTAAACTTACGTGCACTACTTGAACCTAGACCTGACTTATATTGTAACCATGTTAGGATGTGGTTGACCACTAGCAGCTCGATTGACCTTTCTTTGTATCTGTCGAGCTAACCTAAGGTGAGTTCACACTTTCTACAAGGCATGGGATTCCCGGTGGTTGGGAATGGGTAATTGATTGAAAGGAAACCTGCGTATTCTCCTTGGTTTGAATACGTGCCTCCACCCTCTTAATTGAAGGGTGACAACATTGGAACCTACGTGATCTCCTTGTATGGGACACACACCTCCACCCTCTTAACTGAAGGGATACAACATTGACACTAGACAAAAACTCTATCATTAAGTCTCTCATTTTTATATCGACTTAATCGTAGGGCCAATTGTGAACGAGCCATTAGTTAAATAGCGCTATTAGATTTTACAAGCCTCACACCGTGCCGCAGAGGACGGGAGTGGACTAATGGATCTGGGCACGTCAATGATGATAGACATGGACTTAGGGCACCCAACTTTATCCAATCAATAGTCGATATGGTAACGGGTCTAGTGGAATATTCATGGGGTAGCCCCCATGGCTGGGAGCCAGAGTAAAAGGAAAGGATTAATCATGTTTATAAACTATGGGGTAACCCCCACGGCAAGTAAGCCAGCTAAAAGAAACTTATGTTTTTGAAACAACTTAAAACGAACACACAACTGTGAACTCGCTCAACTTTGTTGTTGATTTGTTATTATATGCGTTGCAGGTCGTTAGGTGCTTAGATGGAGCTTGCACAGGAGGTCGAGGTCGTTATGGGACATGGACTGTTGTGTTCCATGTTAAACCTTATGAACTTATAACTTATGTTTTGGTTTTAAACTTTATGCTTCCGCTGATAACTTGAACTTGTTGAATTGTTTTGTCACTAATTATATTGTTTGGTTTGGACTTTGATTTACTTAATTTATACTGTTCAATATGATTGGTGTCTGGATCCTGGTCATGTCACGCCTCATGTATTGATACTCCGCTTGTGGAATTTGGGGGTGTGACATATACTCTTTTGAGTGTAACATGTAGAAAAAAACAATGCATTTGAGTGTCGCCGACTTTCTATAATCGACCCAATTTCGCTCGAGCGTTGTATATGGTATTTTTGTGGACCCCTTGTCAGGGTTTCTCTCCTTAATAGTCGAAATTATGACTCGTGCGGGCATGTTCTGATGTGTGAGCTGCCATATCGTCCTTTCTTCATCTAAGGCCAGCCTCATCAGGGACAAATGGCCCTCATGATATAATGAAGGTTCATGGTTATGCTTAGCGTGTCTCACCTCTAACGTTCAAGCATTTATCCTCTTTCAGTATGACAAAATTAATTGGAACTTGCACCTGTTTTTTTTTGTTCCACCACGTCTACACGTGGTTGTGGCGTATCCTTTGTCATGTTCTACTACAACACACTAGTTCACCAAATCTTTTAAGGTATCGAATCTCTGAAAAAAACTTTGTGGTTTGACTACAATTCTATTAAGCGTACGACAAATAAGTGTAGAAATGTTGTACCTAGTCGGTTTGAAACACACTAGGTTCCTCATCACTAGGCCCTTCGTCAAGGTGTCCACTAGTAAACAACCATCTCTTTTTTGGGTTCAACAAACCTAAAATCATTAGGATATTCAAAGCCATAAGTCCCCTGATAGTTATCATACGGCCCCTAATGTTGATTAACATCAAATGAACCTTGATTTAAATCAAACGTCAAAAACTCCGGATTTGTATCTTGACTCTAGTCATACGTCGTCTGATACAATTCACTAGTAGATCACTACCAAAAACATAATTGTCCTCCCAAAAAGATATTGTTAGCTAAGATAAGTAGAATATAAAGAGAAATGAACAAATATGATTAGAAACTAAATGAAAAATGAAGAAGTTTATAGTTGTTTATATAACAAGTTTTGACAGAATATTATGTCTTATCAAAGAATTCGCCCGCGAATTGTGGAATATTACGTCGAATCAAATAACTAGCACGCGAAGAGAGGAACCTTATGTCAAATATTGGAATCTTATGTCGAATTAATTAATTCGTTGAATTAAAAAAATAAGACAAATATACGAGGCACACAAATCTTGTTTACACACTCTATATACAGCGATATCGCTTTATATGACCCGTGTAGAATCACATCACACGACAAAGGTTGTCGTCATTTGATTCGATACTGGACGTATAGAGCCGTACGACCCGTAACCGGTATATAGGATATCAACACAAGAGTTTGGGTGTGCGTATATTATCCTCCAAACTAAGTCATACAAAGTTAATTGTTTGACACGCTACAAGGATTGCATTGTTCATTAATTGTTATCAGTAATGACGCATTACCAAGCCCGACTTTAAGGAGGGCCGGGTAGGCGACAACTCAGGACCAGATCTCCCCGAGGGCCTGAATTTTGAATTTTTTTTACATATTTTAATATATATAAAAGAAAATTTTTTATTGCTTTGTTAAATATTTTAACCCATTAACTTTTTATTTATTTTAAGCTAAAACCCATTTTAAATTAAGCCCAATACTCTTTTTCTCATTAATATTCATTAGTAAAGTTTATATCTATTTAAAATTGACCCAATAATTTAAAATAAACCTAATTAAAGTATAAATCCTTCTAAAATTGGCCCAATAGGAGTCCGTATTTTTCTACTCGCCCTAGATCCAATTTTTTTTAAGAATTCTGGAAGAGGATCCTCTACATGACAAACAAATTTATAGTACTTATAAGTAAATGATTAATGTTATATAATTGGTCTTAGTGTTGTGGCAACTCATATATTCAATAAATTACCCTTTAAAATGAAATATTAGTTTAATTTTTTATTACAGTTAAACCTTTAAGTTTATTACAATAGAATATTTAGATACAATATTAACTTTTATAAAATTTATTATATCATATTCTCACCTAACTATGTATGTCTTTATCAACAAATGGTCTTATTATCCCAATAATGATGGTTTAATAATGCAAATCTTCTAGATAGAACTTTTAATATTGACGTACCCAGTCGTAGACGGATTCTTTGGACACGAAGAGCTAGACTCCGATTATGAATATATTTATGATGTTTATTTGCACACAACCCTTCTCATAAAAACTAAATACTTGGTTACAAAATATACACTTGAATAAATCATATTTGAATTGTACACAACTTCAATTATATTATATATGGGGAAGGTTAACGTATAATAGCTGCTTAACGTGCGAAGTATACACGAATAAATCACACATGTTTATTGTAAACTTACGCATGTTATAATTTATGAACCCTAATTACGCAGGAACACAAAAAGCACGCACGGTTAAAAAAACAAAATCACACATATGCAAAAACAAAATCACGCATGGTCAGAAACCCTAATTACGTATCTTGTAATCACACACGTTATACTACTGCTCGCATACGCCTCACACATTAAGAACTATTGTATTTTACACTTTTTTCATATATACACACACTTAGAGATTCATAGGAAAGAAATACAAAAACCGTAAAAACACTCATTATAGTAAAAATTCATTTTTGGCTGTTTGATGAATCATACCTAAAAATACAATAAACATTTGTTTATATATTCCGTTAACATCTAACAAAGGCCAGCCATCCAAGTATATCCATTGTTAAAAGGCCACTCATGTCTACGCCCGAGATCAGTGGCGGATCTAGGATTCCGACCAAGCGGTAACGTTTTATGAAATAAGCGGTAACGAAATCGAAAAAACGTCAAATTTTTCCAAAATTTACACTAAAAACGTCAAAATTTTTCCGACCAAGCGGTAGCGGATGCCACCCCTTGACCCATGGTAGATCCGCCCCTGCCCGAGATCACAAACAACACTAGTGACCCTGTCGGCCTATCACCAATTCCAAAAGAAATACTGCCCAAAGACCCGTCATAATAAAAATTCTGACACACACATTACATTTTGTCATGAACGAGACTCTAACCAGTGACCTCCCCTAAAGAAATTCACCAGGGAACCACTGGAACATTACCCTTTTGATAAACATTTGTTATAAAAAGCTGAGTTTTAATTAACCTCTTTTTCATAAAAATACTATAAAGATGGCTCAATAAAAACAGAGTGTTTCTAGAATGTTTATCTAATGACCTAATATTACCCTTTTGATAAACATTTGTTTATAAAAAGCTGAGTTTTAGTTACCCTCTTTTTCATAAAAAAAATACTATAAAGATGGCTCAATAAAAACAAAGTGTTTCTAGAATGTTTATCTAATGACCTAATAGTACTTAACCGTACATACACTTTGTACCCTTTCAAATTTAAGTTGTTCCAAAGATTTCAAACTGCCTTGTATTTAAATATGTTTGCATGAACGACTATTCAAGAGTCATGTCTACTAATTGGACAAAGATATTAGTTTTGTATACCATTCAAACATTCTAGCCATGAGTTAATTGCCATTTTCGCCCCTGAGGTTTGGGCACATTTGCCATTTTCGTCCAAAATGAAGGTTTGGTATCATTTTGCCCCCAACGTTTGGCCATTTTTGTCATTTTCATCCAAAACGCTAACTGAGTTTGTTTTTTCTGTTAACTTTTAAATAAAAAAAATAAAAAAAAACTTATTATAAATCAACCCCACCCACCCCCACCCCATTCTCTCTCTAAACATTCATCAGACTCCCCCTCTCTCTCTATCTCTCTCTCTCTCCGGCGACGATTCCGTCGCCTCCATCACCATCAAATCGCTACTCACTTGATAACTTGCAACAGATCTGAATCTTGGGTAACGTGATTCTTCAATTGGTGGTCTCTAGATCTGTATCTCTCTCTCTCTAATTTGGGTTGATGGTGGTGCCAATGGTTGTTGTGGCAGCAGTGGTGGTTGTTTGGGTAATGGTGGAGGTGATGGTGGTGGTGGGGTGATGGTGGTGCCGATAGTTGTTGTGGCAGCGGTGGTGGCTGTTGGAGCGATGGTAGAGATGGTAGTTGTTGGGGTGATGGTGGAGGTGGGGCGATGGTGGAGGTGAGCAAATGGTGGTGCCGATAGTTGTTGTTGCAGCGGTGGTGGCTGTTGGGGTGATGGTAGAGATGGTGGTTGTTGGGGTGAGGGTTGTTGTAAGGTGGCGGAGCTGATGGCGGAGCTGACGGTGGAGGTGGCGGAGCGGATGCAGTGGCAGACGAATTTGGGGGTGTTGCCCTGTTCTTCGTCTGCTGATGATGTTGCTTCGCCGAAGAGAGGTGATTTAGGTGGGAATCGAGGGTTTTGCGAGACGATGATGATGATTATAAATCTGAGTCGATTGGATGATGATCGGGTTTCGATGTTGTTTCTGCGTATATATAAATTTGTAGCGATGATGGTGGCTGGCCACTTGGCATGGTAACTCCGGTTGCAGCCGTGGCTGCATCTGAGCCTCTTTATTTTGCGAGATGATGATGATTATAAATCTGCATTTGAGCCTCTTTTTTTGTAAATTTGATGATGATGGTTGCTGGGTTTTATAGAAAGATAACCACTGGTTCTATGAAGAAGGAATGTTATAAAAACACTGGTTTTATTTAAAAGTTAACAGAAAAAACAAACTCAGTTAGCGATTTGGATGAAAATGGCAAAAATGGCCAAACGTTGGGGGCAAAATGGTACCAAACCTTCATTTTGGACGAAAATGGCAAATGTGCCCAGACCTCAGGGACGAAAATGGCAATTAACTCTTCTAGCCACACTAGAAATATGTTTTAAAACATGAAACAATGCGTGTTCACTAGCTTGTTCGTTTTACTTTTCTATACGGTTTAGTTTTAAAAACATGAAATCGGTTTGAGATAGTCGGGAATGAATCAGTGGCGGACTTAAAAAAAAATTATGAGGATGCGGAATATTTTTAAGATCTTAGGCCCCTAGGCATATAAAAAATCGGTTCATATCGTGTTGGTTCGGGTCGGGTCAAGTAAAACAAAAAGAACATCAAGCTAAAATTTATATAATCATAAAAAACACGTTAAACGTTGTTACAAACATATTTAAAATGTCGCCATACGGGTTTTTATTTTTTGAGATTTATCCAAAACATCTAGAGTTACTTTTCTAAGCAACTCTTTTTCTATGTAGCATGTAGAACTAATTTTCAACACTAAACACTTAAACAATCATCACCAAACTTCATAATTTTCAACTTTAAAATCAAGCCTTTGTTTTAATTATTGATTCCTTGTAATTAACCATTCAAACACGCTAAGCTTTAACTAAAACAACAGAAGCAGCCAACTAAAGTTTCAAAAAACAACAAAACAACTAAAATTTCAAACTTTTTAACAATTTTATTTCTCCTAAAAATCCGAATAAAACAAGAAAACAACAAAATAATCGAACCTTACCCGAAAAGAGTGATGAAGATATTGTTTTCGTGAGTCTGGGATCACAAAACAAAGAGTATGACGAGAGAAGGGGAATGAGCGGTGGGTTGGGTTGTAACGCCCTGCGTTTTGAAACTTTTACATTTTGGCAAGTCTAGTCCCTGTAATAATTAATGATGCTTATATGAGTCTTAACTATGATAAACTATGTGAAACTTTGACTCTATGTGAAACTTTTACGCTAGTCCCTGTAATAATTAATGATGCTTATATGAGTCTTAATCTAGCTCGCAAAACGAACCAAAGTCGGCAAACTAGCAAACGGGTCTCGGCTGTCCGAATGGACATCCGATCGGATGACCATTCAACCGAATAGCCATCCGACCCCTTGCACACTTACGCCGCCTTAGCTGTCTCTTTCACCTATAAATAGACCACTTGTGCTATCATTTCACATTTTCACTCTCTGCCATCCGACCACACGCACTCTTAGTCATTTTAAGCAAGATTCAAGGCAAATCGTAAGTATTCTTCTCTGATTCTTGTACAACTTTCATCATTCATCATTCATCACTTCTACACATGATTCTTCATCAAAATCACACAAACACTTCAATATTTTCACGCAAATCGACTGATTTGGGGTCTCTTGGAGGTGGTTCCCACTCAGAAGTCGGTACAAACTATTGTGGAGCACCATTTAATCAAGAACGGCCCTAGATCTTAAGGATTTTCACAGTTTTATACAAATCTAAAGGAAACTTACACTTTTACACCAGATCTGATGAAGTTTCACCTGATTCCGGCTCGGATCTGATAAACATCATGCTTTACACTTGATTTTCGAGCTTTTCTTCATTTTTTGTGCAAAACATGGGTGAAATCAGATTCAAACAGACTTTCGACTCGCTCCTTAGTCGAAAGCCGGTTAGAAGACTGAATTCCACCGGAAAACGTACCGATTGACGGGTCCAAACATGAAACACCACCAGAAACAGTTCGTCAGTTCGAGAGGGGGTAGTTCCCAGCCGACCGAACGAGCCGGGTTTGGAATGTTTCTGTTGTTTGACTCGTCGACGCACCGTCACCGTTAACTCAAAACTTGGGAATTTCACGAAACACTTCACTCACTGATCGTCTGTCCGAATGGCCATCCGATCGGATGACCATTCGTCCAGATGATCTGACTATCATGACACTTGTTTGTTTTACAGGACACTATGATCACAACGTTTGAAACTTTAACAATTTGCAAACTATACCCACTGTTCGAATGGCCATCCGTTCGAATGGTTATCCGTCCGGATGACCATCCGTCCGGATGACCATCCTTCCGGATGACCATCCGTCCGGATGACCATCCGCTCAGGTATTCTGTCAGACACTTTTACTCGATTTTCGCCCATTCGACAATTTGTTCCCAACCGGGTCAGTTCTTAGAGGACTTATGCTCTGTTCCCCACACTCAGGCTGATCCAGCGCTCCCTTCGATCCAATTTAGCAGTGTTTGGTTATAAGCACCCGCTGTGAGTATACTCGATCTCTTTTTGTTTTAAACACTTTTGGGATGCAACATGTATTCTATTATCAAGACACTTGACACTTGCAACTTTAAACTTATTTGAAACATACTCTATCCTCGTTAAACATGAAACTTGAAACTTGAAACTTGAGACTTTTTATGCTATGTGAACGTTTAATCCTTGTGTGTAGTTCTGCCTTAACAATGGTAGCGCTATAGGGGTAATGCACCTCCCCGTTAGTCTTTGGGGGTATTGTTAGGATGAGACATTTAACCTCCCGTTAGTCTTTGGGAAATGCATTTACCGCATTGGAAACTTAGGCTATCACTTGGACTGCGTAAACTAGCATGGTGAAACTTATTTTATGTTTACATGATGGATATGAGTTTTTCTTAAACTATTATGCTACGTATTCAAACTTGTATGCTCACCAACATTTTTGTTGATAGTATTTTAATACATGTTGCAGGTTGATACTAGCTGGATTCAAGAAAACAAGCTAGGGTGATGCTTAAAAACTCATCATAGTTAACTAGAAAAATTTGAACAATATTTGAAGCATGATGTAATTTGACACTTTATGTGGTTGTGGATCGTTTTGACATTATTGAAACAAATAGTGTTGTGGAATCTCATGAGCAATCTGGATCGATTAGTGTCGCGCCCCGATGTTTCCGTCATTGGTTGGGGTGTGACATGGGTTATTTATTTTAGTTCAAATTAGATTATTAGATTGGGTTGAGCTTGAGTTATAGAGTGTTTATTGGACTAAAGGTTAAGAGAAAGTAAATTAGGGTAAGTGAAAGTTAATTAGTTAAGTGAAAAGTTAATTAGGTTGTATTTAAAAAAATCAGTGTTTACATATTTTTTTATAAATTCATAAGATATTTTTCCCAAGGGGTTCGGTCGAAAATTTCCAAGGGGTGCGGACGAAAATTTTCAAGGGCTGTTATCGGAATTTTACTTGGAATTTAGCACTAATTTTTTTTTTCAAGTGGTGCACCCGCCCACCTTGGACAACAGGTGGGTACGCCCTTGGAATGAACTCGAATATGTATGCTTTGGTTTAATCGTATTGGTCGGGAATGAACTCAAATATGTATGCTTTGGTTAATCGTATCGATTTGTAGTTGTGAAAATAGTAAGAGAAGTAATATTTTGTTAATATAACTTGGAAAACTATAGTAATAGGTTTATAATTTTATATCAGCATTTATATATATAGTCACAATATTTGGTGGGTTAGTATAAAATATTATCGGGGTTGAATAACGACTCACGAGTCTCATTTACAACTTGTCCACGATTGCCTTGGACTCATTTATAAATTACGTAATTTTGCTATTACATGTTTCACAGGTTGAATAATATAAGTAAAACAAAAAAGACTTCAACAATAACATATCGTCAAAGATGTCGTATAGCATATAAGAATTAAAACATCGCTATAAGTATTATTACTTTGTTAAAAGTCATATATAGCATCAAAGATGTAGCATAGAATAAAGGCATCATGCCTAATATGTCGCATAGTTAATCCTGGTCACAGCAAAGACTTCGTCACACACATGCGTATGTGTGTTTTTAATTAAAATTGATTGGAAAAATAATGATAAGAATCTTGTTGAAAGTTTTAGTGGTGAAAAAGTGTGTTTTCACCAACTTTGTACACATATAAACGTATTTAAACATGTGTTATACAAATAATTATCTATGGGTTTGTATTCTACTATGTAAGATCTTTACAACGAACAAAACCATTTTCAATAAGTTTAATGAGATGTTGACATTCGAAGTTGTGTCACTACTAGAAAACTCAAAATTTCTAACACCGTTTTCCGTCAAAAATGCGTCACAGATAGCGATTTCTGACGAATTTCCTAGAAAATGTGTATGTAGGAAAACTCCTCGTAGGAAACTGGTTTCTTACGCATTTGCTACGCAACTTCCTACGCATTTGTTAGAATTGTCATTATCAATATTGTGAAAACTTGAAGAAAATGGATGTCGTTTTGGAAGGAGATACAAGTGGTGTGGTGTGAGTTGGGGGCAGTGCTCGACACGTGGCGAGTGTGAGATCCACAAGGAAATATTAAAAAACAAGGGGTGTGGTGTGGCGTGGCTTGGTTGGCGTGACCAGCCATGTGGATTTTTTTTTTGTTTTGTTTGCCAACGGCTAGCCCCAACTGCTATATTGGACCAGCCAACCAAAGCCAGCCAGCCATGTCACCTTCCCCCTCCCCCTCCTCACGCCAGGCTTAATCCCTGCGCCAGCAGGGCAACGTCATGGCCAACGCTAGCCCGGTGTTGTCTAACCAGCGTTGCTTGGCAACCGCCGCCCCAACCCACACCCCACGGTCTTATGGGGTGCCGGCAATCGCACATGACTCATTTTCAAGAGGCAATTTTCCTTGTTTTTTATATTTAAGTTTCCATTTTAAGGGGCAATTTTTCCTTGTGGCTCAAGACCTTCAAAATCTACGGACCTGTCAAATAATACTCATTGAATTGAAGTAGTTATATTATGTAACATTTAGCAAGTTAGCATGTGAATAATGAATATGAACAATTAATATAACATACAAATGCATTGTTCTTCCATACAGGGGCGGACCTAGGTTATGCCCAAGGTGGGCGGGCGCACCCCTTGGAAAAAAAAATTTAGTGTATATTTTAGGCAAAAAACCCGACCGCACCCCTTGAAAATATGGTTGAGCCACTCATCCGCACCCCCAACAAATAATTCCTGGGTCCGCCACTGCTTCCATATATATATAACATACAAATGCATTGTTCTTCCAATGAACAATTAATATAACATACAAATGCATTGTTCTTCCATATATATATATAACATACAAATGCATTGTTCTTCCATATATATATAACATACAAATGCATTGTTCTTCCATATGTAGTAGCCTGCAATTCACAAATCTTAATGGACATGAATATTCAAGTTGTTTCTTTACACGTTAAGACAGTTAGTTCATCAAGGTACATAATGGATTTTCTGGAGCTTTTGCCGAATGCCTGCCTTAGTGAGAGCCCAAATCTATCTATATCAAGCATCTCCTCCGTGTGGCCCAATATACTTCAAATTCATACTTGGTCCAAAACTATAAAAATACAATTTACAAACTCTTACCTCACTTGTGTACATGTTATGTATATTAGGAAGGTGGCAGGAAACCATGTGCTCATGAAGCCATGAAGGTTTTACGCTTTGTGACTTGGATAGATACAATAAGTTAACTATCATCATCCAAAATTCCAAATATTACTAATGAATTTTATAATAAGTTAATAATTAACACCATGGTTACAAAAGTCGCTAGGCGCTCCCTATTCGATTGAGCAGTGAGTTGAGAGTACTCGGCTTAGGCGGAGAGTACTCGGGGAGTACTCGGACATGCTAAATTATAAAGAAATTAGTTTTTGGAAATTAAATATATATTAAATACTATTAATTATAACAAAATACGTGAAAATGACATTCATATTTTAATATGATAGACATAGAATTTATGTTTTATTTATTTTTTTAAAGTCAAACTCGGCCTGAGTTTACCTACGAGATCCGATTCTGGCCGAGGTTGACCACGTTTAATTGATTCCGAGTAATTAGACGGAGTTGAAGAAAGTCGGCTCGACAGCCTACCTTGAAGCGATTACTCAAAAAGTACTCGGACTTGAAAACCTTGTTTTACAACCATCATAAACACTACTAAACATATGAGTACACTATATGAGTATCATTAATGAAAAACTACCAACAAAAAATTCGACTACAATTACCGACAAATCCCATGAAACTTGAAAAGTTAAAATAAAAAGGATATTTTTCCAGATAAATTACAAACGAATCTCAAGGAATTCAAAAATAAAATAAAACGAAGTTTTTCTTTTCTGTTTTTATTAAACGAGTTAGTTACTGTTTTCGTCCCTGAGGTTTGTCAAAAATAACGGTTTCAGTCCATTAGTTAAAAAATTGCGATTTCAGTTTGTTAGTTTCATTTTCGTAACCATTTCAGTCCACTTTTCAAACGGCGTTTGTTTTATGCAGTTAATGGAAGCACGTGCTTGTCACGTGATGGGCAATTTGGTCATTTCCTAGGAATCTTTTTCTTGGGACCACCTTGTTTAATACAACTGGGTTTGTGAGAATTGGAATGGAAATGACCAAATTGCCCATCACGTGACAAGCACGTGCTTCCATTAACTGCATAAAACAAACGCCGTTTGAAAAGTGGACTGAAATGGTTACGAAAATGAAACTAATGGACTGAAATCGCAATTTTTAAACTAATGGACTGAAACCGTTATTTTTGACAAACCTCAGGGACGAAAACAGTAATTAACTCTTATTAAACGAAATCTAAAAGATTTTTATTTTTCTGTTTTTATTGTCGGATAAATTACCGACGGGATCCACAAAAGCAACAACACTACCCAGTAAGTCCCATAAATAGCAAAGCTATTGGCGGGGTCTAAGAAGGGTGAGATGTAGACAAACCTTACTTCTATCCATATGGATAAAGAGGCTGCTTCCAAAAAGATCCCCGGCTCGAAACCAAACATCAAGTAAACAATGCGAACTACAGATATAGCAATAGGAATCCACCAATCGCAGAATAAGTGGTAACCGACTAACATAGTAAAATAGACACAACTATAGCCCCTAAAGCAATACACACACACACACACACAAAAGATGAAAAGCACATGTAAAGTCCACCTGAAAAGTAGGAAATATTAACCCCTAACCAAAAAATCTCAGACACCTCATTATTCTCTCCTAAATCCTTAACCTTAATTCTACATCTCCACGAATTCCTATCCTGGACCATGTGCTCGGAAAAGTGCAACTCTAACAAATCTTGCCTAATCCGCTCCTCCCAAGTCAGTTTGGCCCTTCCTCTACTCCTCCTACCCTCCACACAAAGGGCGTCTACTACTCTAACCGGTGTCGTCACCGACCTTCTCTTCACATGCCCAAACCATCTCAGTCTCCCATCCTTAATCTTACTTGATATACTAGCCACCCCTAGCTTTTCCCTAAAAACCTCATTTCTCATACGCTCTAGCCTTGTGTGCCCACACATCCATCGTAACATCCTCATTTCTACAACTTCCATCTTGCGTGTCTGCGTCTTTTTGATAGCCCAACAATCTGTTCCATATAACATAGCAGATCTAACTGCAACCTTATAAAAATTTCCCTTTTAATTTAGTTGTGAACCTCCTGTCACACAATACCCCAGCAGCTGCTCTCCACCCACACCAGCCAGCTTGGATACGATGGGTAACGTCACTATCTATCTCCCCATCATTTTGTACAAACGATCATAAATATTTAAACCTGGTAACCTGTGGCACCGCTTGACCATCAATGGTGATTTGAGTATCTTCGCGGTCGACTGTTCCACTAAAATCACAGTGAAGGTACTCGGTCTTTGAACGACTAATTCTTAAACCTTTGCTTTCTAAAGCAACTCGCCACTCTTCTAACCTCTCGTTTAGTCGCTGTTTAGTCTCCGCAACTAACACAATATCATCTGCAAAAAGCATGCACCACGGATCGACTCTTGTATCGACTTTGACAACTTATCCAGCACAACTGCAAAGAGAAACATACTTAACGCCGACCCTTGATGGAGTCCTATCTCCACCGGGAAAAAATCAGTATCTCCTACCGGCGCACGAACTCTAGTTTCGGTCCCACCATACATATCCTTAATTATGTCTATATATTTCCCAGGTAACCCTCTACCCTCCAAACTATCCCAAATCCGTCCACGTGGTACACTGTCATATGCTTTTTCTAGTTCAATGAACACCATATGTAGATCTCGTTTCTTCTCCCTATACTTTTGTATCAATCTCCTTAGAATGTGTATCGCTTCTGTAGTTGACCTCCCTGGCATAAAACCAAATTGGTTTACCGTAACTTGTGTTTCTCTTCTAATCCTAGTGTCAATTATCCTCTCCCATAATTTCATAGTAGGACTTAACAGCTTAATCCCTCTGTAGTTCTCGCAACATTGAATGTCGCCTTTATTCTTATATAAGGGCACTACAACACTACGCCTCCACGGATCTGGCATTTTTTCCGAACTAAAAATAAGGTTGAATAGGGGCGTTAGCCATTGAACTCCTTCCTCTCCCAAACACAACCATGCCTCAATTGGTATGTTGTTAGGACCAACCGCTTTAGCCCTTCCCATCTTCCTAAGTGCTGTCCTAACTTCCCCATGTGTGATACTCTGATCGTAACCACTATTATGTTGTCGCCTTTGGATAGTAGGATTTTCACTTTGTTGTTGGTAGTCCATCCTACCGTTGAAAAGATTATGGAAGTAGTTTTGCAATTTCAGCCTAATGTCAAGTTCATTTACTAAAGGGTAAATTACACGTTTCGTCCTTTATGTTTGTACCGAATTGCAATGGATAGCCTTTAACTTTAATAATTACACTCACAATCCTTTATTTAGAAAAACCATTGCAACTTAGGTCCTTTAACACTAACCTGGTTTGTTTTAGACGTTAAGTTATGTCACATACATCTCATGTGAGGGCAATTATATCTTTTCATGTTAATAAATTCATAAAAAACTCTCTCACTTGAAATACACACTAGCTCTCTCTAGTCTCCAACACCAGCTCAAAGGCTCACTCTTGTCAGCACCTAAACTAAAATTTTCAAAACAAAAGCATACAATTAAGCTCCTCCATTCATTGAATTAAATCAAGAACAAATGGAAATCTTGTTTCCTTACCGTGTAAATAAGAAAGCTCTACCAATAAACTGTACGTGAGAAAAGCCCAAGGTAAGCTAGATGAGTTCTAGCAGATCTAGAAACTATGTTAAATAAAGGGTTATTTTTTATTTTAGGAAAGAAATACAAAAGTCCCAAATAATCTTTGGTCTAAAGATCTGAGATTAGCTAAGCCCCTTTTTCAAACTCCAATCTTTTTCCCCTTTTTCAACTCTGAATAAGTATGTTGATCGGTTGTTTGTGGTGGTGGTGGTTGAATAGATCTGAAAGATTTTAAAAATTGGCCTGAGATTGGAGGTGGTTGAACAAATCCGAAAGAATGGCAGCTGGTGAAACAAATCCAGTGTCTGAAAAATTGGTCGAAGATTGTTGTGGTGGTCAGTGGGTGTAGTACCCGACAGTGGTGTGGTGGGGGTGCAGTGGTGAAATAGAACCGGTGGCGTGGACAATAAACGGTAGTGATGTTTTGAGTTTAGAGAGAGCAGGCGGTGGTGAGTGGTGGTTTAGGAAATGATGGTGGTGGTGCTTTCGGAGATGCTGGTGCATTTATTGCCAGAGGTTGGAGGTAGTAGACTGGTGGCAGGAGGTGATGGCAGAGGCGGTGTTGGTTGAAAACAGGGACAAGCTTCAAGATTTGGTAGGTGGTGGCTGCTTGTTTGTTTAGAGAAAGAGAAAGGTGTGAGATAGAAAGAGATATAGAGAAGAGAGGTATTTACCAATTTACCCTCATGTGCAATGCAAATGTTCTGACTTAACTTAAAATTTTAACCTAGTTAATGCTAAAGGACGAAAGATGTAACGAGTTTTCCAAATAAAGGATTGTGATTGTAGTTATTGAAGTTAAAGGCTATCTGTTGCAATCCAGTACAAACATAAAGGACAAAAAGTGTAATTTACCCTTTACTAAAACACGTCTATCCTCTCCCTTTATAAACTTCACTACCCCTAGATCCTGCCTCCTACGCTCCCTAGCATTAGCAATCTTGAACATATGATGCTCGCCCTCCTTTGTTTCCAGGCTTTCATACATCTTTTTGTAAGCTGTGTTCTTTGCCTCCGTTACAACCTTCTTCACCTCCCTTTTGGCCGTTTTGTATTTCTCCCTCAACCTCTGTCACACCCTGGCTTTTGCGGAAGCGTGGGTTTATTTGGTGTGACTTCTTAATACCATAGCAACAATCACAACAATGCTATATGTAAAAGAAATACGAGATGTTCATCCATTAATAAAAGTGAGAAAATACCACCATAACATTGTTCAGAAACATCGACATTTGAAATAAGTTACAAACCACAAATTATTTAAAACGTGTTCATAAGACACAAAAGACTTTGGATAAGACGAGGTTTAGAGACATATAACCCGTCCAGGAGTAGGTTACACCTCTCAAACTTCACAACTCTGGATGACATCTATTATTCAACGCAGCTAGACACATGCATACTCTACCAGATCCTGCTAGTTCCCTGAAATACATGTAGTTTGAAAAATCAACAAAAGTTGAGCGAGTTCATGTATAAGTGAGTCTGTATAAACCATTGAAATGCGTCTGTATGAAAAACCCTGGTATGTAGCAATTAAGGAAAAATAAAAGAGATCACCAATGGGTTGCAAAACCACTGGTATGTGTGAAACGGTGCAGGAAGTACTCAACCCTAGCAAATTTGTACCGGGCCTCCGGCTGTAAGACACAATCACCACTATGGGCCTCCCCGGCCTCATGGGTGTGGGCTCTCTACACCCAAATAGATCTATCACTCATGTCCCTCGGTCCTAACAACGAGGATTAATGGCCTTAAGTGTTGTACCCACCTTTCACATGATCTAAGCGTCTAAACCCTCCTTAAGCTAACCATACCATTTATAAAAGCGTCTGTAAATTGTAACATGTATTTCACCCCCGAAGTATAAAACTGAAAACAGTTAAGAGAAAAGGGGAAACATGAAATCACAAATGTCTGTACTAGTTGTAACATACTTGGTACTCGTTCTCACCAAGAGTGTTTCTTGTTATTATATCATTTGTAAACATTGTAATATTTGTAACATGTATTCCACCCCCGAAGTATAAAACTAAAAACAGTTAAGAGAAAAGGGGGACATGAACTCACCTTGATTACGAGTAAGTCCTAACGAGTATACAAATGTGAGAGTTCTTGCAAATAAGATTTCACGTCACTCTAGTTGATTGAACATGCAACAATATGGAATATGTATCAACAATAATGTTTAATTGGATAATTGGAAATCCTAAATCTATAGGATTCGGTAGTGTCTTGTTTAAAAGGTAACTATGTGGTTTGGATACCCCAACAAGAGGACTCGGAAAATGAATATGTTATAAAGGAATTAATTATTATGTAAGTATATATTGTGTATGGGAATATATATATATATATATATATATATATATATATATATAGTTTGTAAATTAAATCCTTGTAAGTTAAGTCCAAGAGTTAGATTGTTATGTTAATGTCCAAAATCACATATCAATACAAAGATGATCGGACGGTATGATTTACAATCACCTATCACCATGAGTATGATCGGATTGAAAGGAAAATACAACATTATAATAATAGAGTTTGTAGTTGAGTTAACTTAATCCAAAAAACAATTCTTATCACAAGAATTATGGTAGACTCGGTTGGAAAACCAAAACACTTGCCACCACAAGACTATGATAATAGTTGAGTTAGCTTAACCCAAAACACAAATCTTATCACAAGAATTATGGTAGACTCGGTTGGAAAACCAAAACACTTGCCACCACAAGACTATGATAGATTGGTATGGTTTTAATGTTTGTTCTTATGTTAGTGATTAATAACAAAAATTAAGAGTTAGTAACAGAAAGTTAAGAGAGTTTTCACACCTCTAAACTCATAAGAATTAATCATACATAAGTGTCTTAAACATGGTTTTGATTGGAAGTATGTAGGATATAAGTTTCATGCATGTTATTATGAACATAAATAAGGTATAATATTAATCATCAAAAATAGTAAGTTTGGTTCATGACATGGTGTTGTTGTACCTTAGATTAACGAGATAATCTGTTGGAAACAATCCTAGAGAAGATCCAAGCTTTGTAGCAGAAGATTTGATGAAGAAATGATGAAGAAAAGTGAGTTTGAACTCACTTGTATATTAAGAAAAATTCTGCACTTGTTCTTAAAAATGCAGAATTTGAGAGAGGATTTTGATGATTTAGAAGTGTTTGGCAAGTGAAATGAGGTCTAGAGAGGTTGTATTTATAGTGTAGGGGGTAGGTGAGAGCTTAAATTGATCAAAAATGGCTGCAAAAGGGTCAACAAATGACAAATTCTGCATTTTTTACGTTCTTTGAAGTTGCTGATGAATAGTGCCCGTCAGGGTACTATTCACGCTAGCAGTTTTTTTTTTAATACTATGGATTAAAACAATCACTTTTTATAAAAGGGACTTATACTAAAACAATTTCTAAAAATTATTAAAAATCATTTTGTAAAGTTTTACGCTAAAATTTATTAGAAAAACATCTTTGTATAGTTTTTCGGTTTCGTAACGAAATTAAGTGTTTGTAATGTAGAATTGAATCTAGAATATGTATACAATAATTTATTATAATTAAGGCCTTGAAACATAGGATAAAAATATGGATAAAGATACGAAAATACGAGGCGTTACACAAATACAGAAATTGTTACAATGCAAGTTTCAAAGAATGTCAAATAGATCCCTCAACCTATTGTTTGTCTATGTGTTGGTATTGTCAGCATTATTTCTGAATCAACCGTTCAGTGTGTCAACTGTGCTGAGTGCATCAAGTATGTCACTAATGTAATGAATGGAGTGACTGTATAAAATATGATGCATGTATATATGGTATAGAATCATAGAGCAGTTTAAATTATCAGTTGTAATCATGCACAGTCATTAAGCACGTAATTAAGATTAATTAATTCGTACAGTACCTGAAATTTTGAGGGTTGTCACATTCTCCCCCCGTTAAGAAAATTTCGTCCCGAAATTTATTCAAGAGGTAGACTTGAACGAATGACCCTTAAAGAGTGTAAGTATATGAATAGCATAAGTGTTGGATAGATGAACGCAGTGTATTTAGAATGAAATCTCGTCGTGGATAATCGGATATAATGCGTTGTGAGTTGTTTAAAGTTTGTATTAGGTCTAAACAGGTCTGCGAAACATTGGACTTCTCATGGTACGTTTTACGAAAGTTTGGTAACGTGGTGAAAACACTTATATACAGGAAGTACCAGCGGCGTATCCACCATGTTTTGACCATGTTATGTCTGTTTCATATTCGATGTCATGTTACGTTCTGTGTTTTATCATACTCAGTAGTACACTCTATGGTTCTCATGAGCCAATCACTATAATCCCGTGTGCACCCGTGATTATATTGATCGTCGCATGATCCGCATAGCTTGTACTAGTTGTGTATGAATTTGGGTAGGTACTTAAAGAAAAAAAATTAAGGTGTATCAAAAATTTCGTTTAACGTGTTATTGATAAATTTCTAAATTTGTATGGTAATAAAAAAAATGGTGGAAACGGTCGTCCCCGGGATCGAAGCCGGGTCTAGGCCACACCCTTTCGCGCGCCTAGCCAACCGAGCTAGGTGCCTAGTTTGTGAAATTTCCGTCAAAGAAAAATAAGAATGTGTGTGTAAGAATAAGGTATGTGAGCAGGTCCATGCTTAAGTATGTATAGGAACCACGTAAGCGAATCACTCGGATTACGCTCGCGTATGGGTGCACAGGTATGAACCACAAGTATGAATGAATGTATGAGCATAAATATGATTATTCACGTATGTATGAGCATAGACATAAAACGTATGAGTAGTATGAGTATACGTATAAGCATGAAACGTATGAATATAAATATAAATACGAGCATAAGTATAAGTTTAAGTATGAGTATGCACGTAAGTATGGGTATAAACATAAAACGCACGAGTAGTATGAGTATAAGTATAAGCATAAGACGTATTCGTATAACTGTAGGTACGAAGAATAAAATTTACGTATATAGTGTACGTTGGGACATAGAGGATTTAAGTGTATAAAAGTATTCAAAAGGTTTTGAATAGATGAGCAAGGTGTTAGTTTCTAGAGTATCGTGTGGTGTTGATAGCTTTTTTTTTGAAGGATTTATGAGCAACATTGAGTGTATAGAGATTGTTTTGCATATCACTATGTTATACTAAATTTGTAAAAAAAATTTTGCTAGTCTATTATGATGTGAACAAATTATATCTGAAATAAGTCATGCAATGGATCAATTTCAAGTTCAAAATTATCAGGTAGTGGAGGTAGTGGATCCAGTTGCATACGAGCAGCTAGCAGGCTTTCTAACCATTGATTTCTTTCAGTCAGTTCTTGTACTTGCCGTAGCAAATCTTGGTTCTGATTGTTTAACCTAGCCATTTCAACTACCATTTGATCTGGATGTAGATCCATTTGAGGCACCACACTTGGGCCTGCTATATCAGTTGGTGGTAGTTGCTCTACTTCATTCAGTAGTGCTAGGAAAGACTGTGGCAAACGTGAATCCGGTTCTAACTGTTCTTGGAGCATCATGTTCTCATAAATTTCTTGCATTGCTGGATCCTCCTCAAAAACTATGGATGAGAGGCCTTGTGAAACGTTTGGTGTTAATGGTTGGGGTGGGTTAATTGGAATATATTCGTGTACGTATGGTGGCGGTGGTAGCATATCATCACGATAAAAAGACGATCGTGGAAATTGCAACAATGCTTGTTGTAAATTTTGTGTGGAGGTACTTTCTAAGATAACTGGAGCGCCCTCCGATTGTAATGGTTGAGTTGGTGCATAAATAGAAGCAGAGGTTAGTATAATGGTGCTAAAATTTACAACCCCAGGTGCCTTTGGTGGAGATAATCCTTGGATAATCTGATCACTTAGGACACCTAATGATTGTGCTATTTTGGTAACGTAAGATCCTCCCATGAGGCTTTTCAGAGGATTGGATTGGTGGTAAGAAAAATACGCAGCAAGTTCATGGGCAATATTACAAGGAACTTGCTCAAAAATACTATACAAATGGAAGAGTTCGGCTATACTAACCCTTTGTTGATTATACTTACGCCCCCGATAGTGTGGGCTAAAACACGGTGCATGTATCGATAAAGAGGGTCTGTGAGGTTCATATCATTATTGTTGCCACCCCATTCTTTTGTTGAATGGCGTCACCAATATTCTGCCAATTCCGCGGAGTAAAAAGAGGTTAATGCCCTAGTGAAAATAGGTTGGTTAACTTCTTCATCTGTATATATACCCAGATGAACTGGAAATTCTGATAATGACATAGTATATGATTGTCCACAGAGTTGAAAATAAATTGACTTATCGGTAAGACTGTTATTGTATTTGAAATAAAAGGTGGACAAGAACTCATATACCAGTTCATCGTATGATGGTTCTAGAATGTCGAAGAAACGGCGCCAAGGTGTATTATGTGGTAGTAATCTTGCTAGTACGCCATTGGGATCAGCCACTCTTATTTGGTTCCAATCAATGCCGTTAATAGCAAGTACTTCAAGATTCCTGATTTTTCGATACCTTTCTTGAGTGGGTAAATCGGTAAACTGAAGGAATGGGTGAATTGCTGCTGCATTTGAAGATTCAGCATGTGCTACTGGGAAGTATGCCATTTGAATATTGGTTTAAGTGGTGTGTTTCTCCGACGAGTGGGTGAGTGATATGGAGTTTAAGAAGATGTTGTGGTGATGTGAGAAGGTAGAACGGTTCGTCTTTTTTTTTATAGCTCATGCAAATCTCGTAAAGTCCGGAATGATTTATGATGAGCCGCAATTGTGCTATCGAAAGTCTAGGTTCACACTAATCGACAAAATGGAAACGCGTGTTCAAATCAATTACCGAGAAATCAGGAGCCGAAAAAAAAATCGGCGCATATATGTTTGAAAAAGGAAATGGTTGTTGCTGTCATGTTCTTGGCGGCAATTTTAAAAGAATTAACGAGGTTGTCGCTTAGTTGAAATTTAAAGGTTAAGTAGTTTGAATGATCAGGAGGCTTGACGGAGTGATTAATGTGCATGTTTGTGAGAGTAGTGACCTGAGTTCGATTCTGGGCGTTGCCCTTTTTGATCCATTTTTCCATGATACGTTTCAAAATAGTTTACTGTATTTCGGCACGTGAGTAGTATTTCTTTCTCATGAGCTCCTTCATCTCAGCCCAGGTTAGTGCATACGCCGCCGTCTCTCCCAAAGTTTGAACTTGCAGGTTCTACCAGGATAAAGCCCCATCGAGAAAGAGTCCTGAGACGTAAGTAACTTGGTTCTCCGGAGCACACTTGCTCATCCTTATTACCGAATCTGTCTTTTCCGTCCACCTGATGAAAGCAACAGCGCTCTCTAGTGCCGTCGTAGTTTAAGGGCTTACAATCCAGGAATTGTTTGTAAGTACCGCCATTGGATGGGTTGTTGTTGTTGTTTGAGTTATTCCTGCTTGTTTCGGCGCACGATGCCTCATAATCTGCTATTGCTCTTGAAATGCGTTCCTGAAATTCTGCTTCAGTGGTAGGCAAACGTGTGTCTCGTCGTGGAGGCATATTCTAAAAGAATATCATATTGGTTCGGTCTTCGCAAGTATAGTAAGTAATATGCTTATGTAATAATACAATAACTCATAACATCCCATGTCATAACACAAAATAAATAGTTCAATAACGCATGTAAGTCACAATCAATGTAAGCAAGTAATCATCCTAGTCTTCCCCATACTATCCCTCCCAGTCTCTTAGACTGAACTCCCTAGTTTCTCAAACTAACTCCCTGGTTTCTAAGACCAAACCTCCAGTCTCTAAGACTAAACATCCCCAATCTCTAAGATTGAACCCCTCAGTCTCTAAGACTGAACCTCCCCAGCCTCTAAGGCTGTACTCCCTCAGTCTCTAAGACTGAAATATAAATTTTGGAAATGTGTATTTGTGCCTTTTCTTTGTAAAAATGTTTGTACCCTGGATCTGGACGTTTCGTGTATGCAATTGTAAAAATGTTTTCGTGAGAGCCCTAGTGATCATAGTCTAGACTCGAGAAAGAATCCTAGTTCGCTATGATCGAGGCTCTGATACCAAGCTGTCACACCCTGGCTTTTGCGGAAGCGTGGGTTTATTTGGTGTGACTTCTTAATACCATAGCAACAATCACAACAATGCTATATGTAAAAGAAATACGAGATGTTCATCCATTAATAAAAGTGAGAAAATACCACCATAACATTGTTCAGAAACATCGACATTTGAAATAAGTTACAAACCACAAATTATTTAAAACGTGTTCATAAGACACAAAAGACTTTGGATAAGACGAGGTTTAGAGACATATAACCCGTCCAGGAGTAGGTTACACCTCTCAAACTTCACAACTCTGGATGACATCTATTATTCAACGCAGCTAGACACATGCATACTCTACCAGATCCTGCTAGTTCCCTGAAATACATGTAGTTTGAAAAATCAACAAAAGTTGAGCTAGTTCATGTATAAGTGAGTCTGTATAAACCATTGAAATGCGTCTGTATGAAAAACCCTGGTATGTAGCAATTAAGGAAAAATAAAAGAGATCACCAATGGGTTGCAAAACCACTGGTATGTGTGAAACGGTGCAGGAAGTACTCAACCCTAGCAAATTTGTACCGGGCTTCCGGCTGTAAGACACAGTCACCACTATGGGCCTCCCCGGCCTCATGGGTGTGGGCTCGCTACACCCAAATAGATCTATCACTCATGTCCCTCGGTCCTAACAACGAGGATTAATGGCCTTAAGTGTTGTACCCACCTTTCACATGATCTAAGCGTCTAAACCCTCCTTAAGCTAACCATACCATTTATAAAAGCGTCTGTAAATTGTAACATGTATTTCACCCCCGAAGTATAAAACTGAAAACAGTTAAGAGAAAAGGGGAAACATGAACTCACAAATGTCTGTACTAGTTGTAACATACTTGGTACTCGTTCTCACCAAGAGTGTTTCTTGTTATTATATCATTTGTAAACATTGTAATATTTGTAACATGTATTCCACCCCCGAAGTATAAAACTAAAAACAGTTAAGAGAAAAGGGGGACATGAACTCACCTTGATTACGAGTAAGTCCTAACGAGTATACAAATGTGAGAGTTCTTGGAAATAAGATTTCACGTCACTCTAGTTGATTGAACATGCAACAATATGGAATATGTATCAACAATAATGTTTAATTGGATAATTGGAAATCCTAAATCTATAGGATTCGGTAGTGTCTTGTTTAAAAGGTAACTATGTGGTTTGGATACCCCAACAAGAGGACTCGGAAAATGAATATGTTATAAAGGAATTAATTATTATGTAAGTATATATTGTGTATGGGAATATATATATATATATATATATATATATATATATATATATATAGTTTGTAAATTAAATCCTTGTAAGTTAAGTCCAAGAGTTAGATTGTTATGTTAATGTCCAAAATCACATATCAATACAAAGATGATCGGACAGTATGATTTACCATCACCTATCACCATGAGTATGATCGGATTGAAAGGAAAATACAACATTATAATAATAGAGTTTGTAGTTGAGTTAACTTAATCCAAAAAACAATTCTTATCACAAGAATTATGGTAGACTCGGTTAGAAAACCAAAACACTTGCCACCACAAGACTATGATAATAGTTGAGTTAGCTTAACCCAAAACACAAATCTTATCACAAGAATTATGGTAGACTCGGTTGGAAAACCAAAACACTTGCCACCACAAGACTATGATAGATTGGTATGGTTTTAATGTTTGTTCTTATGTTAGTGATTAATAACAAAATTTAAGAGTTAGTAACAGAAAGTTAAGAGAGTTTTCACACCTCTAAACTCATAAGAATTAATCATACATAAGTGTCTTAAACATGGTTTTGTTTAGAAGTATGTAGGATATAAGTTTCATGCATGTTATTATGAACATAGATAAGGTATAATATTAATCATCAAAAATAGTAAGTTTGGTTCATGACATGGTGTTGTTGTACCTTAGATTAACGAGATAATCTGTTGGAAACAATCCTAGAGAAGATCCAAGCTTTGTAGCAGAAGATTTGATGAAGAAATGATGAAGAAAAGTGAGTTTGAACTCACTTGTATATTAAGAAAAATTCTGCACTTGCTCTTAAAAATGCAGAATTTGAGAGAGGATTTTGATGATTTAGAAGTGTTTGGCAAGTGAAATGAGGTCTAGAGAGGTTGTATTTATAGTGTAGGGGGTAGGTGAGAGCTTAAATTGATCAAAAATGGCTGCAAAAGGGTCAACAAATGACAAATTCTGCATTTTTTACGTTCTTTGAAGTTGCTGATGAATAGTGCCCGTCAGGGTACTATTCACGCTAGCAGTTTTTTTTTTTTTTTTTTTTTTTGAATACTATGGATTAAAACAATCACTTTTTATAAAAGGGACTTATACTAAAACAATTTCTAAAAATTATTAAAAATCATTTTGTAAAGTTTTACGCTAAAATTTATTAGAAAAACATCTTTGTATAGTTTTTCGGTTTCGTAACGAAATTAAGTGTTTGTAATGTAGAATTGAATCTAGAATATGTATACAATAATTTATTATAATTAAGGCCTTGAAACATAGGATAAAAATATGGATAAAGATACGAAAATACGAGGCGTTACACAAATACAGAAATTGTTACAATGCAAGTTTCAAAGAATGTCAAATAGATCCCTCAACCTATTGTTTGTCTATGTGTTGGTATTGTCAGCATTATTTCTGAATCAACCGTTCAGTGTGTCAACTGTGCTGAGTGCATCAAGTATGTCACTAATGTAATGAATGGAGTGACTGTATAAAATATGATGCATGTATATATGGTATAGAATCATAGAGCAGTTTAAATTATCAGTTGTAATCATGCACAGTCATTAAGCACGTAATTAAGATTAATTAATTCGTACAGTACCTGAAATTTTGAGGGTTGTCACAACCTCACTCGTTCTTCGTCGTTTGAGCAACTCAAAAGGTCCATAAAACACTTTTGCTCTTCCCTTATTTTGGTATGCACATCCTCACACCACCACTAAGATTCCTTATGTGTACCTACCTTTCCTGATGTGACCCCTAGAATCTCCTTCGCTACATGTATAATGTTAGTCGCCATAACCTCCCAAATCTGGTTTGTTTCCCCACCTAGTCGCATTGATGTAGTGGAGATGACTTTATCTCTAAACACGGTAATCTTTTCCCCCTTTAAATCCCCCTTCGTATCCTAGGTCGAATATATGTTTTCACGTCTGTACGCTTATATTTTAGGACTATATCTGCCACCAGTAAGCGATCCACAAAAGCAAAAACAAAAGCTAAAACCAATAAAAAGAACACAAGTGTTTCTACATTAAAAGCATCCCTAACATGGGTGTTTTTTTGATGCCAAGGGTGGCATTGCCCCACCAATCTGATTCATTATCTCTCTTTTCTTATTCTCGTCACCAAAACAACACTCTCTCTTCTCTCTCCTCTCACAACACTTTTCTCTCTCCTTAAATGTAACAACCCTCGGTAAAACCAATATCCTCGTAAATATTTCCGACATTCTAGTATATTATAAAATGTCCCAATATGTCTTTTATTATACCCCGTATGTGATAACTGAGCCCTAAATAGATTATAACATATAAAATTGTTGGGATTGAACCCTACCAGAGGAACAGATAATGAAAGCCAAAACTGGTTCACAACAGTGGATTCACAATAAGCAGATGTTTACATTAAGCTTTCCCCTTGACAGTGGTTATCTAACAGCTGATATACTTTAAGTACTGCTCAGAAGAACAACTGATGAACCAAACACTGATGAAACACTAAAGATTGCTAAAAGACAAACACTAACGCTCTATCTACTGTTGTCTCTTAAGTACTGCTGAAGACACAAGCACTGCCCATTCAAGGACTGATCACCTTTGAAGAAAGCACTAATGCTCAACATCAGTGCTTAGGCTACAACAGTTGAAAGTGAATCAGTAGTTTACCCATGTTTTATATTTTCTTATCAATCAGTTGTTAGACATCAGTAGTTTGTATAGAACAGTGTATACAGGTTGTTAGGTTGTTAGATGTCACTTTCATGGTGACGTCAGCTGAGATACATCAGTGGTTTGGTTTGTCTATAAATATAACAGTACCCTGTACTGTTATATTTGATTCGTTTTGAGTGAGTTCTTCTCCTCAATTCAATCCTTTCATCTTGTGCAACCAACCGCTGGAGTATCAGGCTGAGGGGGAGTTTAGTTTGTAAGCATGCTTGTAATCTTTTGAATTACTTTGTAATCTTTTGACTGATGAAAAGCATTTGTTTATCTAAACTATTTTCTTCCTTGATTGTGTTTACAAAGTTTGTGATCATTTTCGCTGCACTTAAACTCTATTCATCTTTATTTGATTTGTTCAAATTATACAAACAAGCACAATCATGAGAGCCTCCGATCCTAACCAAAATAAATCAAAAATAAGAAAAATGGAGTTGAGGCGGGCCGCGTAGACCCACCCCAAACTCTCACGCGGGCGGTATTAAGATAGAAGTTGACTCCGGTAAAACCTTTAGTTCAAGCGGGCAGCGTAAGAGTGATGTTTAGTTGACGTGGGCCGCGAGAGCTCATCAAACGCGGATACATCCTGAGCTGACACGTGTCGTCATCGTGTCAAGCCTAGTGGTGATCCGGATAAGCTATGCGTTGACCCTCGGTTTGACGCGGGCCGCGTAAGGCTTCACCTTACCTTACGCGGGCCGCCTGGAAGTCAGATATCAGCAATATAAATAGCAGGCATCAGTTTTCGTTTTCCGTCGCTCATTCTCAATTCTCAATCTCGAATTCTCTGATATTTGGCATAATTTTCAAGTATAATACCCCCTAATTAGCGAGGTTCTGCTCCGTTGTAAGTATTATAACCCCAGTTTCATAATAGTTACGCTGCCCGATTGATTTAGGGTTCCGTAACAACTGTCGTGGTTCTGCCCGACGTAGTTGTTGGAATACCGTCTCGGGGAGGGTATTATTAATAATTTCAAAGGGTTATGGTACTAACCAATGTACATTTGTATAAATTATAGATTATATCCAGGAAACCCTTACGAAAAGCCAAAGACAACAATGTGAGTTTATCCTCTTTTTGTTAATGTTTTTGGAATGTTTTACAAAACCTTAATTATTTTACAATGTGATTAAGCGGTGATTGAGTCTTTGTAGTTCTTCAATTACTGCCGGTATTATGGGGTTTTGTATACAAAATTTATTACTACGAGTAGTAGTAAGTCAGGAATGACAATTCATTACCATTGGACGACGAGTTAGCCAATGGGTAATTTGACCATAGCCATAGATCCGGTCGAGTGGCAAATACTGAATGAGTAATTGTGTAGACAGAAACAATGTGATCGCTCTCAATACTGTTTTAATTGATAAAATGTTTCTTGATTAAACTGGGATTCACTCACCAGTATTTTCGACTGACAAATGTTTTTAAAACGCATTACAGGTAACACAATGTGAACAGCCAATTAATAAAAGCCAGCTGGAAAGCACTGAAGGCTTGGGGAAAATGTGGCTATAAAATTTACCTAATAAACGATGTTTTAAATTCAATAAAATAGGGTTTGTCCCTATAAATGTATTGTAACAAGAAACTTGGGTTTTACCCATGTGATTATTAATAGTAAATGAGGTGGTTTTACTCTGATAAACATTTCCTAACTACGGTCCTGATGTAAATTCCGCTGCGAGATTAAATAACACTGATACCACCACAACTGAGATCGCGTCCGCCCGTTCCCGGGAATAAGGGATCGGGGGTTGCGACATTAAAAACATGTTTTTCACTACATACACTACCACACCCTCTCTCCTCCACCTCACACTCTTTCTCATCCACCTCACCTTTCTCTATCTCCTTAAAAACATTCAAATACACTTTATCGTGAATCTATGTATTATATAAAAGAAACTAGTGGGGGACACACGTTGAATATTACAGGAAGATGAAACAACACAATAACTGAATTTCAGTTATTAACATTTATTAGAAGAAATTCCCTCCTAAATTACGCGCCAAAAACATCATTATATAAACAAGGTAAAACATAGCTTCCATAATCACTTCAATCTATCCATTTTCTGCAAAAAAAAAACATCATTAACCAAAAACGCCAACTTAACCAAAACGCCAAAAATGGCAACAATCGTTTCGTGGAGATACACTCTGGGAATCAGGCGATACGTCTTCCTTTTATACAATAGAAGGAAGGTGTATGTTAAGACGGTCAGGGCAATTCTGAAGATGGAAGAAGAGATACAGAGGCAAATCTTATCCATTGGCATCACTCTAGACAACGAATGCCATGAAACACATATGCTTATGAAAGCATTAACCAGCAAATTTGGACCAATCAAAGCAGATGTGAAGCCAGACCCTGTCATGACATCATGACGTTTTGATAATGAAACAGACATGGTGACGGTTACATACGACATCGGAGAGCAGGAAGTCTACTGGCTAGAGAACATCATGACAAAGCAGCATCTGGGTTTCATGGAAGAATTGCATAACGCCACTTGTACCAACATAGAAATAGACTCAAAATTGGAGTAAATGCAAGACATGTTCAGGTGGAGGCTTCAGAATCTTCAGGAACAAGAAGCTGATGAAGGTGAATGTGATGACATGGATGAAGACTCTGAGAAGGAAGAAGATGACGCAAGTGATGGATACTATTCGGATAAAGTACCTTCTGACGAAGGATTTTATTTTTTTTCCTCTTTTTTTTCTTCTATGTAATCTTTTTGTTTTAAGATAATTAAATGATATATTTCTATCTTTATTAGCAAAACGCTAAAAAAATACTAAAAATGGTTAACCCTAACAAAACGCCAAAAATAACAAAAAAAAATCTGCTTAATATTTTATTTACTCCGTTATTGTATTTTGTCATCTTGGTCTGTATAACGTCATTTAAAAAACATGCCAAACTTAGAAGATATGACGTCTATAACCTATAAAACTGATAAAAGCTGATCAACACAGTAAATACAAAAACAGTAATTGAAAAGACAGTTACTTTATTACTATTATTTATTACAATAAAAAGTCCAGCCTAAACTACGCGCCAAAAAACTCATATAAGAGAGGGGTCTATACACAATGAAATTAACCACACCCAGAAAACACAAAACGCCATATCCTCTAGAAACCACTCCCTTTAAAACGCCACAGATGGCAAAACTTTCACTGAAATGGATCCTTTTTTCTGAGGGGGTTAACTCAATAATATTTTGCTGAATTAGATGGACAAATATTCAAGAAAAAGAGACTGATGACAGTGATATGCCATCATGTGAGCTTTGTTCTGGATGATTATATGCATGGAATAAAGGGATCAACACAAGTGTAAAATGCTATTTTGGACTCCATTATTACAAATAGCATCAAACAAGAGTTGATCTTTAATGACATGCCACCAAACAAGAATATCACACACAAAAACAGGATGCCACTAAGCAACTTATTTTGAAAAAGACGGGGTTTATGAAGGAAAGTTGGCATCTAGCTAAATTATTCAAAAAAGGTTCAAAACGCCAAAAACAAATTCAAGAAGTAAGAGGCTGATGACATTGAAGATTCGAAAGAAAAATTAGATTACCATTTTTTATTATTTTTGTTTTCATTTTATATTGTTTTGATATCAAGTTATATGTTGTTTTGTTATATAATTCTCTATAAATAAAATAGATTATTATATAAACGCCAAAAACTACAAACACCAAAACGCTAGTAAAATGAAAACTGAGAGAACAGCTGCTGGCAAACCACCTTGTAAAAGGTATTAAAATGCCAAAAAATTCACTAAACGCCAAAAAAAAAATTGGTCTTATTTTAATCTTATGCAAATATTAATGACTTGTAGTGAATTATTATACAAAACGCCACAAACGACAAAAAAATTAACCAGAAAACGATATAACGCCAAAAAAATTAACCAGAAAACGATATAACGCCAAAAAATTATATATGTGACACAAAAATAATTAATTCAACGCCAAAAAGTTTAATAAATACAATTAACACCAAAAAAAAACTTTGACGCCATAAAATATTATACCGCGTTATGAAAATAAAAGAAGAATGAAAAGGCAAAAAAGCCTCTCCGCCCTTCTCTATGCCGCGTGTTGGGCCAGGATTTGTTCTCACCGTTCTCACACTTTTGAACGTTTTCTCCCGAACCCGTTTCTCTCTCTCTCTCTCTATATATATATATAACTTTATTTTATAATTAAACATACTTTTTTAAACATTATTATATATTTATATACAGTTTATACGCATAGGTTCTTCATTCTTATTTTATAGACTAATGGAATGCACATGCAATTTATACACATCTTTTAAATTTTTTTTGAAAATATAAAATATTTTATTTTTTATAAATTTTAAATTAAATTTTACCTTTTATAAAATTATTAATCTACACTTACTTTCTTTGTTCAACTAGAATTAAGACCCGCCGCAATGCGGCGGGGATTCATTAGTGATAACTATGTCGATTTAGTGCGCGCATGTTATGTTGAACCTATCCAACAGGAAAAAATAGACGATGTAAAAATGTTCACCCGCAAAATTTAGAACGAAACGTAAAAACGTTAAATCAAAGACGCACGTTGTGGTGTATTAAGTCACAAAATTTAGAACGAATGATAAAGCTAAAAATTTGCGGAAAATGAAAAATATAAAGGACCAAAGTTGAAAGAAAAAAAAGTTGTGAGGATAAATTGCAACAGATAAAAAGTTTTGTGTTAAAAGTAAAAAAAAAAACAAATAGTTTTGGGTTAAAAGTAATTTATAAAATACTTTTGAGTGAAAAGTAAAAAAATCAATTTTTTTTTTAAAAACCCCCAAAGCCAAGGTTACAATAACCATATGCATAACCATTTTTCTTTGAAAAACCCCCAAAGCCAATATTACAACACATAAGTAAAAGAAAATCAAAGTGGTTAAATCGCAAAAGATGGAAACTTTTGAATTAGAAGTGAAAAATCAAATTAATCAAAGGGGTTAAATTACCAAAGATTAAAACTCTAAACTTAAATTGTCAAAGATTAAAACTTTAGGGTTAAAAAGGAAACAAAGATTAAAATTTTAAACTTAAATTGCCAAAGATTAAAACTTTAGGGTAAATTGTCAAAGATTAAAACCTTAGGGTTTAAAAGGAAACAAAAATTAAAACTTTAAACTTAAATTGTCAAAAAATTAAAAGTTTAGGGTTAGAAAGGAAAATTACCATTTTTTTTGAAAGCCTCCCAAAGCTAAAGATACAAGATATATATGCACATATAAGTTGCTTCTTTATAAGGTTTTAATGTTCCCTCACAAAACTCCCCCAAATCATGCTTTCAAGGATTAGGGTGTAAGGAGTGGTTAAACACTTTGGAGTGGTAAACTAAAAAACCGACCAATCAGAGCGCGCCATGTCAATCAGGTAAAAGTGTTTAAACTTTGCTGAAAAGTGTTGGCAATGGTTTAAACACTTGCTGAAGTGGTAAACTTTTTTTTTCTTTTTTTTTTAAATTTAAGATAAAATGAAAAAAACATAAACTTTTTATAAATAAAAATAAAGCATTACATTTTAAATAAAAATAAAGCATTACATCTTAAAAAAAAATAAAACATTACATTTTAAATAAAATGTAACTTTAAAAAAAAACTAAAAATCACAAGGCCATCCATATTTTTTTGCGATCTCACGTTTTCTAGCGAGTGTGATTGCCAACATAGCAGGGTGAACATTGTCGGTAGACCGATTATACGTCTCCAAGTCCTTGTCGAACATTGTTTGTCGCAACACCTCTCGTTGCTCATCCGCCAAGGTCAAGTATTTTTCTTCTCGTATACGTTTAATTTCCATTATCTCTTTTTTCATGGCCTTGTACTCTTCGAATCTGTGTGTTATATCTCTTGGATCTTCGATTGTTGAAGACGGCCCTTTGTCCTTTTTGTCCTTCCTCGTTTGTCGTCTTGGTGGTGGTGAAGGATCCTCGTTTATGTCGGGAATATCGAATCCGCTCGAGATTTCGACATTTGGTGATCATCGTGCATAATTTCCCGAATCCGAATACTTTCTTTTTCGACCCGAGCCGGAGCTTTCTTCATTCAACAAAGGTACCGGCGACCACTTTTGATTTGTTCTAACAACCTCCCAAGCCGCAATATGAGCAAAGTCAATTTTTTTCTTTGTCTTTGTAATCCTTTAGCGCTTGCTTCATTACATAAGAATCGTCCTCCCCGCTAGGACGTAAACGATCCTAAAATAATAAATTATCAACAACTTAATCCAAATAATTCGTTAAAAAATAAACCGTATAAAAAAAATTACCACTTGATGATATATGCCGTTGAATGTGTTAATTTTTGTTTGCATCGGCATCCATTTTGAGCGAACTTGGTGGTGGGTTCGGTTACTTCCTCCGACCGTTTCATTGTAGTGGTTTAGAACTTTCTTCCAAAACCCATCCGCCTTTTGTTGATTGCATTTCTTTTTATTCAAAGTGCAATGAACCTAAGCCTTCGCCAACGCCTCTTCTTGTCTATGCGTCCAATTTTCCCGTTTCGCTTTTCCTTTTCTTCCCGGTTTGGCTATAACTTCTTCAACCGCAACATCTTCATCCTCATCTAACTCTTGTTCTTGGGTTTTCCGGCACGAACTTCTCATCGTAGTCATTTTGTAAGTCTCTCGGTGATTGTGACATTGGGGTTTGAAAAGCAAACGGGTCAAAAGCATTTTGTGCTTCTAGGGGATAATCATAATAACCGGGTCGAGCCATCGTTGGACCGTGTTGCATCCAATTTTGGATGGGTTGGGTATCATAACCGAAAGGTTGATGCATGGGTTGGTTAAAATAAAATGGAGGTTGGGTTTGATTCGCAAACCCAAGGTGCGGATGAAACGGGACACTACTACCACCCGAACCACGTTTATCTTGACCCCTCGACTTCGAACCGGAGCCTACCATTTTCTTCTTGCCTTCACCCTTGTTTGATGAGCCTTCCATTTTTATCAAAATATTTGAAAGTTTACAGAGTTGAATGTAGTAAAATGGATGACAAAGAAGGTATTTGGTCTAGTATGTATACTATAATTTTTTGAAACAAAAAATATTTTTTTTTTACTTTGAACAGTATTATTACCGTTGGAAAAAGCACAACGGTCAAAACATTGAAGAATCCCGAGTCGGCAAGCTGTCCCCGCCCCTTTATGTTTGCCGATCGGTAAAGGGGTCGGCGGCGGTGTTCCCGCTCGGCAAACTGAGTTTGCCGCCCCCCTTTACCGCCCACTCCGGACACCCTTATATTGTTAAGTTAACAACTAGACAATGATTATATTGTTAACTTAACAGCTAGACTTTTATTAGTCAGTGATGGTTGGTTATTGTCAATATTAGTATTTGGTGGCTAGTAAAGGTTTATTGGTTTACAATATGTGAAAATGTGGAACCACTACTGGTTATTTTTGAAGTTGAGGCCGTTGCCAACCAACTGCTAATCAAAGCCGGTTCAAGCTATTTGGAGGCCCTAAGCGGATGATACTTGCGGGGCCCTTTCGGTAGAAAAAAAAATACTAAATTGTGTAAAAACCAAAAAACCAAAATGATTATTTCATCTTGACCCTAAATTAAAAGAGTTGGGCAACACATAAACAACTTAACATTGAGGCCTGATTATAAATTCTATTAGGGCCTAATCTTTTTTAAAATAATTAAACTACATTGGGTTTCTCTATTGGGCCTTGAAAAAAAAACACAAAATGTGAAAGCTTTACCGCTAAAGTACAGAGGCATTGCATGTTATATTTGTCAAAGTCTACCTAATATCCAGACTATAAAACACATATCAAACTTTTTCAAAAAAAAAAAAGAGGCCCCAATAATGTGGAGGCCCTAGGCCCAGATCTTGGTTTAACATGCTATTGGGCCGGCTCTGCTGCTAATAGTTAAGATTATTAAAATCCAATATTCCGAAAATATACAGGTAAGTGCTATACCTTTAACTTGCCACTCTACTTCGGATTAGGAGGGTTTAACATAGGAAAGAAATGTAAATCGTCATGAAAAGTGGCATACAAAGAGGCAACGTGACGCTCAAGAGTAGGAGATCTAGAAACATAGATACCCATTTTGAAAATGCGAATAACACATTTGAGATACTTGGGATCTGATTTGGTGACCCGATGACATGTATATCGATCAAAGAAAGTGCTAGTTGAGATTAGGTAAAGTGATTTTTGTACAAACCAAAACTGAGTATGGAATATTAATGATGCACAAGGCATTCGATTGATGAGAAAGTAAGCAGTTGAGATTGCATCACTCACTTTGAAAATGAATTTTTTATGCTTGGCCACACCATTTAATTTGGTCTGGGGTTTCTATGCAGTATGCACGATGACTTATGAAAAACTCCATATTGAAGCATATAACACTGAAAGGACACGTATAGGTATGCTTTTGCATTGTCACTTCATAACGTGTGAAATGGAACATTAAATTAGGTTTTTATTTCAAGAACAAAAATATGTGAATACTTGCAACAATTTTTTCTTTTGAACAACAATTTTTTCCACCTAAAATCCCAACACCTTTCACGGATTTAAACCACCACCACACATTTATGAGGGGAGACACCATACCACTACCACTACCACTAGACCAATAGTTAATGGGTACTTCGTTATTCACAAAATAAGTCAAATAGTTTGAGAATAATAAAAGAAGTGTAAAAAAAAAACTTAAAGCCCGTTTATTGAGGTAATAGGAGTATTGGATAGGACCCAAATATCCATTGTATCAACTATAAGTACTTCTTTTATTATCTACTTAAGTGAATACGTTATTGTTTGACAATTGTGCAGACCCATTAGCGATTGTGACATACGATGAAGTTATCAACAAGATTCATATGCAATAAGTTCAAAGGGGCTCAAGAGGGATTGAAATAAAGTAAGCACTTTGGGCCCCACTATCCTAGGGTAAGACTCACAAATTCTAATAAAAAAATGAGTTAAATGCCATTTTACTCCTTGTGGTTTGGGTCATTTTGCCAGTTTAGTCCAAATGTTTCATTTTTAACCTGTGGGTCCAAAAAGGTTTCACAGTTGCCATTTTAGTCCACTGGGTTAACTTCATCCGTTTTTTCTGTTAACGAGAAGGCCAATTCGGTCATTTTATATGGCTGAATTGCCCTTTTAGTTAACAGAATTACATACAAAATGACCAAATTGGTCTTCTCGTTAACAGAAAAAACGGATGAAGTTAACCCAGTGAACTAAAATGGCAACTGTGAAACCTTTTTGGACCCATAGGTTAAAAATGAACATTTGGACTAAACTGGCAAAATGGCCCAAACCACAGGGACTAAAATGGCATTTAACTCTAAAAAAATTATATGTATCTAATTTGGGCTTGCGATTGTTTGTGACCTGGTGGTGAGTTTTGTTGTCTATAATTATAAATATAAACGAATTTTTTTAACATCAAACTTTTACACCTAAATACCATTGTCGCAAAATAGCCCGTGTCACTTAATTGAAAAAGGAACATGAACTTGCTGAGCAACAAAGAAATTTACTTCAAGCTGTAGTAATAACAGAAGAAGATTATTTATAAATTTCTAAAATCTTGTATGTATATTGCTTGTATAATAAGTTAATATATATGTAGTCATCATCACATAATAGCATTCACATTGGACATTTTTTAGTTATCATTTCTTTATAGTATAGAAAAAAAAAACACAACTAAAATACTACTACAATCGATTCTCTATAATATAGAATACTTTAAAACTAAAGTGCATCTTTATATTTAGAGGCTTATATAGTACATATCTATCTTTTTTTTGTGTGTGTATAATAAAGAGAGAAAAAAATAAAAAAATAAGTGTTTTTGAGTATGATAGAGATAGAGATAAAGAGTTGGATACGAGAAGTTTTTAAGAAATAAACAAAATTTAAAGAAAAGTGTGTTTTTGTATTAATTAGATAGATGAAGATGTAGGCTCAAATATGAACGCTCACACATGATTGTTAGATTGTAAGGTTAATCAATACATTTGATGATTAAAATTATATCATACAAGTGGGGAACCCGCGCGTTGCCGCGGTATCGACAATTTATAGTGACCTACTCGTTTTCCATTGGTTTACCAAGTATTTCATTATATGTTCGGTTGGCCAAAATTGCAAGCCTTATAACTGTTCATAGATTAGTTAATGAAATGGTGAAATGTCCATCCAATTGTTAAACACAATTTCATAAGAATAAAAAAAGAAGCCAGTATTTTTTTTCCAGACATAAGAATACAAATGGTCGAAAAGAAAATAGTGGATGTCACAACTTTAACCCATTTACTTGGTTTTGTTTATGATTTAGCCTTAGTGGTCAAATATAAAATTAGCTAAAATGAAACAGGTTATGGTTTGAACACTTGAAATCACCAAGTATACCTTTAATGTTTACAGCCTCCTAATCATTTGTATATCAGAAATTCTAATTACCATTATCAAATACTGTTTATTTATCATATGACATTAACTATATAAAAAAGAAGAGAAAGTGGACAAGAAAATGTTTACTGTTCAATCCAACCCGACGCGTAGTAAAATAACCCATTGCCCAACCCACCCATTTGCTACATCTAGGAACGAGGGTACAAATCGCCACGATATGTTACCTTGGCGAGTGTATTTGCGGACAACGGGGCAATTACCATAACATCAGCCCATTAACGGAGCTCAATGTGGAGCACCCTATCTCCAATCTTGTTGGGGAATTTCAGTTTACCGGACGATCAGAGAGGCGTGTAATCACTCTCAGATCAAATTATTTCGGTGGTTCACCCGAATAATTCAATCGGATACAACTCTGATTTCGAGAAACTGAACAAGTGTATGTTGGTGTCTGTGAATTTTCGAACCAGAAAAAAACATATGATCAAAACTGTCTACGAAATTAGGTTTTGGGGTTGTAACTGCCATTAGGCAGTTACCTCTATTTTTCAGACAAAATAGCCAAAAAACTGTTGTTTTTTATCATTTCGAAAATGATAAAAATTCCAGAAAATAAATTTTTCTAATACAGTTTCATTAAGGCAATTTAATGAAAATAAAATTTTTCCAAGCTGACCCCAGCCAGGGGCTCTGCCCCTTGGACCCCGCCAGGGGCTGCCGCCCCTTGGACCCTGCTCCCAGGGGCGCTGCCCCCGGACCCCCGCCAAGGGGGCGCTGCCCCCTTGGAACCCCCGTAGGGTACGGGCTCCGCCCGTACACTCCGAATAATAATAACTGAGACAAGTGTGCACTCCCGCACCTCCTAACTTGCTTGATGTGTATTATTATTCGTTTTGATCACCAAGTCAATCCCCGATTAAACTAAGACCATTCATGGTCATCAGTATAAAGAATCACATCTTTCGAGAGTGTTGTTTTATCAATAAAATGTAGAGCCAATAGTGTTGCAACGACTTTTACATCTGCCCAATCTGAAAAACAGCTGCACAGGTTCCCGAATTTTATGGCAGCCACAGTTCCACTTGCAGCTAGCAGAACTCGGGGTTTTCTAGGAAGATTAGTCACTTGCATTGCATCCGTTACTCCATGTACAGGTTCAGCGTATGGCATAATCTGTATAGGGCCAAATAGATAAAATCAAAAAGAGACCAGCTAAACAACAGCCACAACCATTTCAATCCTTTTCTTCCAAGTAAAGTTTAAACTCTAGGTAAACATGACTGAAACCCAACATTAAATTTGACAATTACACTTCCTACTATCATAACAAAATCATCATCTAACTCAAACTGAAGCGTATATCACTTTAGCATCAAATTCATAAAGCGAATCAATAACTTAAACCTCAAAACAACTGAAACCTCTTCCTGTTCCAAGTTCTAACACATATAATATCATTTTCTACATCACTTCGTAAATTCACAAAAAAACCTAATATGATCCCATAGCTGACTCACCAGATAGCATCAACGCGTCAGCACGTTGTCTAACCGCCTCAGAAACATCAGCAACCTATTTCCAACCTTTTTATCAATTTCAAATCTTTCTCATAATTATATTAAAATTATTATCTAAAATCATACCTCAGCTCGAGTTGGGGTAGGATATTCGATCATTGATTCAAGAAGCCGTGAGGCTTGTTTAACTTTCAACATAGATCGATTATTTCTTCCTGTACTGCAGGAACCTGTTCTAGGGGTATTTCGACTCCAAGATCACCTCGTACCACCATGATTCCATCTGATACTTCAAACGATTTCTTCAAGATTCTTTAGAGATTCAAACTTTCAATCTTTGCGAAAACCTTCACAAATCTGTGCATAGATTTACACCGGGCCATTATGACCCATTTTGACCAGAACCATATTAGTACTTTATTAAAAAGGCTCGTTTAGACCCGAACTCAATATCGCGACTCATTTGTACCCATTACCCGACCCGACCCACCCGTTTATTATATATAAATAACACAACCATAGAATTCAGTTTATAAAACTTACTTATTTTTGGTCAACATGTGATCCTTTAAATGCTTGACAACAGCAGCATCTTTCACAAACGAAAGAGCAATAAAATCAACACCTTCAGTGATTCCAAACTCGATATCAGACCAATCTGATGATAACGAATCAAACATCACAACAAACTCAGCCATTTTAAAGATTTGATCGAAACTTTCAAAGCTTTTCAGAGAATGTTGGGAGCTCATGATGATTTTCAACAAGTTTCCCGTCCCTCCAGAAACTAAGCTTAGCTCGAGGTAAGAGTAAACCAGGGTCTGTACACTTGCAACGCAAGTCATTACTGATTCTTTCTATCACTTCAAAAGTAGCCATTCCTCCATCGACACCAAGCTCATCATCCTCTCTGACTCCTAAATCCTAATACCAAAATCATACAAAAACTTAACTCTAATCGTAACTGAAATCAAATAAAGCAATATTCGTGGACCATCGGTAGCTAAATCGTCCTTATAAGCTAAACCCAAACACCGTAACCCCTTTGAACTCATTTCCACATGCCGTGAAAGCAATAGTTGTCTACACGATCTGTCCATCTCTACAACGCACCCGTCCACAAGTTGAACGTGTGAGCTACGATCTAACACACTCTCGACCGCACCTGATTCAACTAACATATGTTAATTCTTGAAAAATGTAAAAAAAAAAAAACTTTATGAATGGGTCAAGTCAACACAACCCGTTCCAAACATGCCATTATGACCTTTGTCCGACCCATTTTACCTTGACAAGCAATCGGTTATGCCCATCTGGCTCACGGACAATAACACTCAGGACTTGTACGAATCCGGTCCAACTCTAATGTGCCAACGTGCTTCGATCTTTTAGTCCACCAATCGCAACACCCTGCACTCCATTAAAAAATTAATTAAAGAAACATTTACAAATATCAATACAAGTATTAAGAAAACATATAACAAAGTTTTGAACTTGCCTAACTTAACACTATTGTTATCAATCAAATAGTTTGCCATAATTTGTGTAACAACCCTCGGTAAAACCAACACCCTTATAAATATTTATTACACCCTATTATATGTTAGAATGTCCCAATACGTCTTATATTACACCCAGTATGCGAAAACCGAGCCCGTATTATGTTATAGTTTATAAAAATAAAATAAAAACCTAAAATGTAAGTTGAGGCGGGCCGCATAAACCTACCCCAACATCTTACGCGGGCCGTATGGGAGTGTTGACCGGACTCCGCTGAATCCTTTAGTTCAAGCGGGCCGCGTAAGACCTCGTCTAAGTTGACGCGGGCCGCGCGTGTTCCAAATGGTGGCACATTCCTGAGCCGACACGTGTCGACATCGTGGCGGACCTACTCAACGACTCAGCTAAGCTATAGTTTGACCGCGTGTTGACGCGGGCCGCGTAAGGCCTAGCCTTACCTTACGCGGGCCGCCTCAGAGTCAGTATCAGACCATATAAATAGAGGGCATCGGATTACAATTTTCGTCACTCACATTTCAATCTCGAATCACCATTTCTGTAGTAGAGGAATTATAGTCGGGTACTATACCCCAAATTAGCGAGGTTCTGCTCTGTTGTAAGTATTATAACCCTGGTTTCATAATAGTTACGCTGCCCGATTAATTTAGGGTTCCGTAACAACTGTCAAGGTTCTGCCCGACGTAGTTGTTGGAATGCCGTCTCGGGGAGGGTATCATTAATAATTTCAAAGGGTTATGATACTAACCAATGTACATTTGTATAAATTATAGATTATACCTAGGAAACCCTTACGAAAAGCCTAAGACAGCAAAGTGAGTTATCCTCTTTTTGTTAATGTTTTTGGTAATGTTTTACCAAACCTTAAATGTTTTACTATGAAAATTAGCAGTGATTGAGTCTTTGTAGTTATTCAATTACTGCCGGTATGTTGGGGTTTTGTATACAAAATTTTGTACTACTTGCGAGTAGTAAGTCGGGATGACAATGCATTACCATTGGACAATGAGTTAGCCAATGGGTAATATGACCCACAAGTCAGGATTGATAGTACCAAATGGAGTAATTGTGTAGACATAAACAAAGTGATCACTCTCAATACTGTTCACTGTGACTTTAACTTGATTAAATTGGGATTCACTCACCAGTATTTCCCGCTGACAAATATTTTTAAAACATGTTTCAGGTAACCCAATGTGACAGCCAATTAGTAAAAAGCCAGCTGGAGAGCACTGAAGGCTTGGGAAAATGCGGCTATAAAAGTTACCTAATAAACGATGTTTTAAATTCAATAAAATTAGGGTTTGTCCCTAATAATGTATTGTAATAAGAAACTTGGGTTTTACCCATGTGATTATTAATATAAAATAAGGTGGTTTTACTCTGATAAACATTTCCTAACTACGGTCCTGATGTAAATTCCGCTGCGAGACTAAACAAAATTGATTCCACCGAACTCTGTGATCACGTCCGCCCGTTCCCGGGGATCAGGGATCGGGGGTTGTGACAGAAGGTGGTATCAGAGCCTAGCCACTGGTCTGAGCCAAAGAAGTGTTCTGCTGACACTTAAGTTTTTGAAATTTTGTGTTAGGAAATAAATTACGGAAATATGTGCATAACTGTAATTATGTGTTATGTGTTATTTGACTATTTGTTAGTTTTCAGTATGAGTGATCAAGGACCATCAGATCTGAATAGTCAGTTATCTGATTCACCTAAGAGTGAAAGTACATCATCACAGCCTGCCCTCTCGGGGTATGTTGCTGATCAGGAGGATGGAATATTTGCTTTTAGAGCTCAATCTGAAGAACCATTTCCTACTAAGAAACGAGGATGGTTCAGTAAAGAAGCTTTTGCTCGTAGAAAAAGAATGAGGAAATTGCAACAGCAAAGGGCTTTAGCAGCTATTAAGAGAGAGACAGATGCCCATACTCAAGAGATACTTAATAGAAGCCTAGCTAATTTCCATATCTTAGCTACAACTGCTGCTGACCCGAGTCTGGAACAACTAGTAGCCCCACAACCACAAAACCCAGAACAACCTATGGAGATAGAAAACCAGGAAAATCAGGAAGAAGAGATGTATAATTTTAATCCAGAAGAAATCCCTAGAGTGCTTGCACCAAACCCACTAGACCCGAATTACGACCCTTGGTGGGACAACAATAGGGATTTTGTGCAACGTTATCTTATTCAGGATTATCCACCCATACAAAACATAGAAGCTTACCCAGGTATGGACCCTTTAGACCCCTATTATCAAGATGATTATAATAGGGAGATATTAGAGGATCCTTACCAATTTCAGGAATTGTCACCCCCATATCAGGAACCAGAACCCCAGATTCCAAACCCAGTCCGAGAACCTGCACCCCCAATGAGTGCAGAAAACGTTCAAGAACTTAGGACTTTCGGGGAAGAAATTTTAGAGAGCAGTGAGAGAATGCGTCAGGTGGGAGAGTGTCTCGTATGGAAATACGATGAGCGCAATATGGATTTTTGGATAAATCCATATCCATGAATGTTAGAATGGAGGAAGCAGTAGTAATAATAATATAATAAAAATAAAATAAAATATGTGTGTATGGATGCATATTATTATTTTATTTCTGTTGGTATTGTAATCTTTATTTCTGTACTAGTGTGTAATAGACGCATAAGTATATGAAAAGAGTAAGTAGCAATGATCTACGTTTTTTGCTAGATTGTGTGTCATGTGAATAATTATACTAGATATTAATTGTGATATTAATATGGGATAAATGTTTAAAATCCAGATGGCCGACCAAGGAAATCAAGTAAATCTGGATAATAACCCGGAAATCCAAAATGATAATATTCAGAATGATAATGAGAATCTGAATAACAACAATGGGAACCAGATGGATAATAGTGTTATCCAACACATTGTAGCACAAGGAATTATAGATGCAATGCCATTTATTCTTCAAACTGTTAAAGATGTTGATAATAAAAGTAAGCATAGTAGTAAGCGACCAAGTGAACCAGAAAACAGTGTGAACAATGGACCTGTACTTCAAATGCCTATTCCCAAAAGAAGAAGAACCATGCCTTATGGTTGTTCTTATAAAGAATTCTGGTCTTGTAAACCAATGGAATTCTCAGGCAATGAAGGGGCCATTGCAACTTTACGCTGGATAGAAAAGACTAAGGCAGTCTTAAGGATAAGCAAGTGTGCTGAAGAAGATAGAATATTGTTTGCTTCTAATCTGTTTAAGAATGCAGCCCTAGAATGGTGGAACACTATCCTCCAGACAAGAGGAAGTGATCAAACCTATAATATGGAATGGGAAGAATTTAAGAATAAGGTAGAAAGGAAATTCTGCCCACCCAATGAAAAAGAACAGATAGCAAACAAATTCCTAAATCTTAGAATGACTGGTGTAGATAGCAAAGGGTACACTAAGTTATTTTTCGAATATGACCAACTCTTGCTTCACCAGAACCAGTGTTAATCTCTCGGTATATTTGGGGATTAATTGGAGAGATTAGACACATAGTCAAGGCAGCTAGACCTCAAACCATAGAAGAAGCTGTAGAATTAACAAGTACCTTGACTGATGAGTTAGTTCGTACTAGAGAAGAAGACCAGAGAAGGAACCTAACTCAAAAGCTTACTCAAGAATTCCGTTCGGGGAATTACAATCGTAGGAATATAGGTTCTACCTCTGCAACATACTGCAAGGTCTGCAAGAAAAAGCATTCGGGAAAATGCTCCATTCTCTGCAATCATTGTAAGATGCCAGGACACAAGGAAGAAAATTGCAGGAAGAAAACCAGTAATGGATTATGCTACAACTGGGGAGAAAAAGGTCATATCAGGCCAAATTGTCCAAAGTTAATCCCAGCTGCAGACAACAAGAATACTAAAAATGCTAGAGCATTTGTGCTGACTGCAGAAGAAGCCAAGATGATCCCAGATGTCATAGCTGGTACGTTTTTAGTTAATGATGTCTTTGCTAAAGTATTATTTGACTCTGGTGCAAACCAAAGTTTTATTAATACATCGTTTTGCAAATTACTAAATCAATCATTAACTAAACTACCACATGAATGCTTAGTAGAGACAGCTAATGGAGAAACTGTTAGAATTTCTGAAATCTTGCAGGGATCAAGTATAGAAATTTCAAATCAGAAATTTATTGCAAATCTGTATCCCACGAATCTGGTAGGATTTGATGTTGTTTTAGGAATGGATTGGTTGATAGCCAATAAAGCCAGTATTTTATGTGATCAAAAGTTAATTCGTGTAAATTCACAAAAAGGTAAAACGATCACAATTAAAGGAGATAAACCTTCTAGGTCTACTAAATTCATTTTTGTGATGAAAACTGCAAATTGTATGAGAAAAGGTTCTATAGTGTATTTGCTTTCCATAATCACTAACACTAAAGGAAAAGAATTAAAAGATATTCCAGTAGTATCTCAGTTTTCAGATGTCTTTCCAGAAGAATTACCAGGACTACCTCCAGATAGAGAAGTTGAATTCAGGATTCATTTAATACGAGGAACCTCACCGATTGCCAAAGCACCTTACCGTTTGGCACCTGCAGAAATGCAAGAATTAAAGAAACAATTAGATGAATTGTTGGAAAAAGGATTCATACAGCCAAGTTCGTCGCCATGGGGAGCGCCGATATTGTTTGTTAAAAAGAAGGACGGATCAATGCGTATGTGCATTGACTACCGTGAATTAAACAAGCTCACGATTAAGAATCGATACCCACTACCGAGAATCGATGATCTGTTTGATCAGCTGCAAGGAGCTCGATATTTCTCTAAAATCGATTTAAGGTCAGGATATCATCAATTAAAGGTACAGGAAGAGGATATTCCTAAAACTGCATTTAGAACAAGGTGTGGCCATTATGAATTTACTGTCATGCCATTTGGTTTAACCAATGCCCCAGCTGCATTTATGGACATGATGAACCGAATATGTAAGCCATATTTGGATAAATTCATAATCATATTCATAGATGATATTCTAACTTACTCTAAGAGTAAAGAAGATCATGCAAGACATTTGCACGCACTTTTAAGTCTGTTAACAAAGGAAAAGCTTTATGCTAAGTTTTCAAAGTGTGAATTTTGGTTAGAACAGGTACAATTTCTTGGACACTTAGTCAATCATGAATGAATTCATGTAGATCCAACCAAAATCGAGGCAATTACGAAAAGGAAAACCCCTGAGTCACCAACTGAGGTTAGAAGTTTCTTAGGATTGGCTGGTTATTATAGAAGATTTATTAAAGATTTCTCTAGAATAGCCATTCCCTTAACTAAGTTAACCTGTAAATCTGTTAAGTTTGAATGGGGAATAAAACAAGAAGAAGCCTTTAGAATTCTTAAGCAAAGATTAACCCATACACCTATATTAGCATTACCAGATGGAACTGAAGATTTTGTAGTATATTGTGATGCTTCTAGATTAGGTTATGGATGTGTGTTGATGCAACGCCAAAAGGTTATAGCTTACGCATCTAGGCAACTTAAGAATCATGAAGAGAATTATTCAACCCATGATTTAGAATTAGGAGCTATAATTTTTGCTCTTAAAATTTGGAGACATTACCTTTACGGTAGTAAGTTTACCATATTTACTGATCATAAGAGTTTAAGGTATGTTTTCGGGCAAAAGGAGTTGAATATGAGACAAAGACGCTGGATGGAATTTCTTAGTGATTATGATTGTGATATCCAGTATCATGAAGGAAAAGCAAATGTAGTGGCAGATGCTTTAAGTAGAAAGTATCATGAAAAGCCAAGAAGGGTACGTTCTCTTAAATTAAATATGCAAGTAGATTTAAATGATCAGATAAGAGAAGCACAAGAGTCAGTAATCAAAGAAGATACTGAAAAGTTAAAAGGTATGTTAAAAGAATTGAAACAAGGAACGGATGGAATTTGGAGATTCCATGAAAAGAGAATGTGGATACCTAAATTAGGAAATCTACGTAATCGTATATTAGAAGAAGCCCATAAGTCTAAATATACGATACATCCAGGAAGTGATAAAATGTACCAGGATTTAAGGAAAAATTTCTGGTGGATAGGAATGAAAAAGGACGTAGCAGTCTATGTTTCTAAATGTTTAACTTGTTCACAAGTCAAAGCTGAACATCAGAAACCCTTAGGTTTGTTACAGCAATTGGAAATGTCTGTGTGGAAATGGGAATTAATAACAATGGATTTTGTTACTAAATTACCCAAAACTAGGAAAGGAAATGATACAATCTGGGTGATTGTAGATAGATTAACTAAGTCAGCGCATTTTCTACCAATGAAAGAAACAATTAGTATGGAACAATTATCTAAATTGTATGTAAATGAAATTGTTTCTTTACATGGCATTCCTTTATCAATTGTTTCTGACAGAGATAGTCGATTTACATCTCATTTCTGGTCAAGTTTCCAAAAGGCAATGGGAACCAAGATAAAGCTAAGCACGTCTTATCATCCTCAAACAGATAGACAAAGTGAAAGAACAATTAAGACAATGGAGGACATGCTTAGAGCTTGTGTAATTGACTTTGGAGGTAATTGGGATGAACACTTACCTTTGATAGAATTTTCTTATAATAATAGTTATCACACAAGTATCAATGCTGCACCATTCGAAGCACTTTATGGACGAAAGTGTCGAACCCCAGTATGTTGGGCAGAAATTGGGGAACAGCAACTATCTGGACCTGAGATAGTACAGGAAACAACTGACAAGATTATTCAAGTCAAGGAATGACTGAAAGCAGCACGTGATCGACAAAAGAGTTATGCTGATAACCGATGCAAACCCTTAGAATTTCAAGTAGGAGATAAAGTATTGTTAAAAGTCTCTCCTTGGAAAGGAGTGGTAAGATTTATCAAACGGGGAAAGCTAAGTCCCATGTATGTTGGACCTTTTAAGATTATTAGAAGAATAGGACCTGTAGCCTATCAGCTACAACTGCCAGAGGAAATGGCAGGAATACATGATGTGTTTCATGTATCAAATCTTAAAAAGTGTTTAGCTGATGAATCACTGATAGTGCCTCTTAAGGATATAGAGGTAAATGAACAACTCAAGTTTGTAGAAAGACCTCTACAGATTGAAGACAGGAAAGTCAAGAATCTCAAACACAAGAGATTAGTTCTAGTCAAAGTGAAGTGGGACTCCAAAAGAGGACCTGAGTACACATGGGAACTCGAATCAGAAATGAAAAAGAAATATCCGCACTTGTTTCAGTAGATCTCGAGGACGAGCTCAAAAACAAGGTGGGGAGAATGTAACAACCCTCGGTAAAACCAACACCTTTATAAATATTTATTACACCCTATTATATGTTAGAATGTCCCAATACGTCTTATATTACACCCAGTATGTGAAAACCGTGCCCGTATTATGTTATAGTTTATAAAAATAAAATAAAAACCTGAAATGTAAGTTGAGGCGGGCCGCATAAACCTACCCCAACATCTTACGCGGGCCGTATGGGAGTGTTGACCGGACTCCGCTGAATCCTTTAGTTCAAGCGGGCCACGTAAGACCTCGTCTAAGTTGACGCGGGCCGCGCGTGTTCCAAATGGTGGCACATTCCTGAGCCGACACGTGTCGACATCGTGGCGGACCTACTCAACGACTCAGCTAAGCTATAGTTTGACCGCGTGTTGACGCGGGCCGCGTAAGGCCTAGCCTTACCTTACGCGGGCCGCCTCAGAGTCAGTATCAGACCATATAAATAGAGGGCATCGGATTACAATTTTCGTCGCTCACATTTCAATCTCGAACCACCATTTCTGTAGTAGAGGAATTATAGTCGGGTACTATACCCCTAATTAGCGAGGTTCTGCTCTGTTGTAAGTATTATAACCCTGGTTTCATAATAGTTACGTTGCCCGATTGATTTAGGGTTCCGTAACAACTGTCGAGGTTCTGCCTGACGTAGTTGTTGGAATGCCGTCTCGGTGAGGGTATCATTAATAATTTCAAAGGGTTATGGTACTAACCAATGTACATTTGTAAAAATTATAGATTATACCCAGGAAACCCTTACGAAAAGCCTAAGACAACAAAGTGAGTTATCCTCTTTTTGTTAATGTTTTTGGTAATGTTTTACCAAAACTTAAATGTTTTACTATGAAAATTAGCAGTGATTGAGTCTTTGTAGTTATTCAATTACTGCCGGTATGTTGGGGTTATGTATACAAAATTTTGTACTACTTGCGAGTAGTAAGTCGGGATGACAATGCATTACAATTGGACAATGAGTTAGCCAATGGGTAATATGACCCACAAGTCAGGATTGATAGTACCAAATGAAGTAATTGTGTAGACATAAACAAAGTGATCACTCTCAATACTGTTCACTGTGACTTTAACTTGATTAAATTGGGATTCACTCACCAGTATTTCCCGCTGACAAATATTTTTAAAACATGTTTCAGGTAACCCAATGTGACAGCCAATTAGTAAAAAGCCAGCTGGAGAGCACTGAAGGCTTGGGAAAATGTGGCTATAAAAGTTACCTAATAAACGATGTTTTAAATTCAATAAAATTAGGGTTTGTCCCTAATAATGTATTGTAATAAGAAACATGGGTTTTGCCCATGTGATTATTAATATAAAATAAGGTGGTTTTACTATGATAAACATTACCTAACTACGATCCTGATGTAAATTCCGCTGCGAGACTAAACAAAACTGATTCCACCGAACTCTGTGATCACGTCCGCCCGTTCCCGGGATCAGGGATCGGGGGTTGTGACAATTTGCAACCCGGGAATTTTCTTTCGGGCTTTAACATCAGGAACTCCTTTTTTTTCTACCAGCACTTTTAAAGCAACTTCAGCAGGCAAACCGGTAACCCCTATATCAGGGCGATTAATGTCACACCCCAACCGATGGCGGAATCATCGGGATGTGGCACTAAGCGAAACAGATTGCTCAAAACAACATAACACTAAATGTGACAATATAATTTAAAATTCCATTTCATTAAACTCCAAATGTCATACAAAGTCTCAAAAGAAATAACATGAATTCAAACATTTATTAATTTGCTAAGATGTGTATCTAAGCCATCCTAACTCGATTACTTGAAACCTTGAATAATTCAACCTGCAACATGTATTAAAATAAAATCAACAAAAATGTTGGCGAGTATACAAGTTTAATACATAGCATAATAATTGTATAAAATGTTTCTCATATCCAATGTGAATAACATGATCATATTAACAGTATATACTCGAAACGATGTTACTCTATGTGTCCAAACCAAAGTTTAACGCAATTAACATGCCTATCCCAATGAATGAGATGGTTTAACATAGTTTAACATAGTTTAACCTAACAATACCCGCCAAAATAACGGGAGGGGCGTTTCTCAACCTATAGCGCTGCCATTGTTAGGGGAGGCTTGCAAAGTTAATGAACACATAGTCATGAGAGTTTACAATAGCATAACATGTATAACATAAATCAAATGTATCACATGAAATTTGGATAGAGTGTGCATAAAGTTGTTTGAAGTGAATAATGTGATTGATATAGAATACATATTGCACCCAAAAGTGTTAAAATGGAAAATGGGTCATGTATACTCACTGTGATTGCGTTGCGATTTCTTGTAATAACACACGAGTAAAGATGGAGAAACCGAATAAACGGGAGCGGTCATCCTAGATAATTAAAATAGCACATAACGAAATTGTTAATATTTAGGTTTGAAGTTTTTAGTATTTTGCTTATAAATTAATTATTTGTATATAATACTTCTTTTCCTTAATAAATTGTTATTTATTTAAGTTAAAGTTTAAGATTTTAATTATGAAGAAAAAGAATATAAATAAACAAAAGGATATGTCAACTGTTATAAAAAAAAGATTAAAGGATGATTTGTTTTCGTTTGCTAGAAAATCCAACAGTAGTTTATTATGACTATAAAAATAAATAATGAATTATCATATTTATTCTCGACAGAATTACCAAATATGATTTCAAACATGAAAATGTTCATTGTATTCATTTATAAAACATAACTGTTTTGATATAACTTATAATTCTTGTTGTTTGAACATTAGAATGGGATGTGTATCACTGTGACTGAACAAAAAAAAACAAGGGGACAAAATTATACCGAAACAAGGCGAGTTAATCTCTGGTGTGAACCTCCGGTGAGCTCAGTTTAACCGGCGAAAGCTTGAACTCCAGTCGTCTTCTCTGACGGCGTCGGACTTCTCCGGTGAGTTATGGTGTTATCGAAACAAAAAGAATGAGAGGATTTTTCGAGTGGTGTCGGTTTCTCGGACCGAACCATATGTCGTATTTATAGCAGCGTTTCGGACTCGACATATGGAAACCTTTGTTATGGAAATTTTTTAAGGTTATCGAAAAAGACAATGTATTTGTTTTAAGGAGAGGCCAGGTTCATGATTTATTCGTAAAACGGAAACGCGGAATCACTCTTCAGTCCCGTTCAATCAGCGAGAGACATTATATGGAAACTAAATTGATGAATTTTCGCTGACTTTTGTTTGAGCGGCAAACTATACATAACAAAAAGAAATCTTATAATGTGTTTATATTTTCCTTTGTAGTTTAAAGTTTAAAGAAGTTACAATAAGGTCCTTCCACTTTACTAGTTGACTAACTAACACTAACTAGGTTAACTTGACTAGCTTTAAAACCTTAACGAGGCTAACTAGATTATTATTTTTATAAAAAGAATAAAACTTTTAAATTGTAAGATTAATTTAATTAGTTAAATAAAATAAATATATAAATAACCATCTTTTTATAAACGGATTAAATTAACGATATCTTTCAACGATTATTTATTTCGTGAAAAAAAATTCCTAGGTTTCAAAGGTTAGGATCCAAGATTCAAAACGGGTCGGATTTTGGATATCCGGTTTTTTTTTTTTTTTTTTTTTTTTTTTTTTTTTTTTGCGGATGTTACAATCAAACTGTACCCTGCAATCTAAATCAGTCAAGTTAAAAGAAGAATAACCTAACCTAAAGAATAGTAAGGCCGCCGGGTAGTGATATTCCTCTCAAAAAAGCGCTATCAGCAGAGAGAGGCGCCTTGCCCTTTTCATTTATTCTGCTATTACCCATCATCAGATTACTATGACAAAGATTCTCTATAAGTTAGCACAAATAATCACCACATATTAACGGAAGTATTCAATAATGCTCACACAACAAAAATCTCAGACTCGTGACAGATTAATCAAAATTTCCAACTGACAGTGAACAATAATGGCTTAGTTATTCAATACTTCAAACTCAACTTAAACTCTACGCAATTTTCCCCAAATATACCTTTAAATTAGAGGATTTCAATGATAGTTTTACCGGTTAATCTAAGTAATTCAATTCAAGTTTTAGTCTAACCAAATTGAAAATTACTGAATAAATTTAAAAATAAAGTGAAACCGACCAGTTACAATAAAAAAGACAAATCAACAATCAGCTGCAATGAGGAATTAAAAATCAACAAATCAAATTAAAACAAAAACAAAACAACTTACAACATCGAGAGATTGGAGAGCATTATCCATGGCGACATTGGTGATGTTATCAGGGATCTTGTTCAGTTTGCAGAGAGATTGAAGCTTTGTTCTGGTAAGGCTGTGGAAATCCATGAGATCTGAAAATTAGGGTTTGTTGAAGCAACGGGGGCAATTCACAAGCAAGAAAGACCCTAATCTGCGCTTGACTGGGGTTCTATATGAACATGAGGGAGCGACGCTTGGTTGGGTGGGATGGAAACGCACGAATGCTTTAGTTTCAGCATTCAGTCACCTGCAATAATGTGGAAGAGAAGCGTATGTGTTGAAATACCAACATTACCCCCTTTGGCGTCTTAAACTTGAGTGGAAATTCCAAATTCCATAGCTTTAAGCACCTTGTACATGTTGCTTTAAAATTGATACACATGGTAAAATTACCATCTTGTACATCACTTTTCCTTTTTAATATATTATAGATACTTCAAATTACTTTTGGTGGTAATGGGTTTTCTTAAACAGAAAGTAGCTAGTTTATCTAAAGAATTAGGGTGGCTGAGGCACTTTACGGGTAGGAGTATACAGGTAAGGTACCCGCATGGTAACATCGTTGCCGCCCTCTAGGGTAGGCTATGCGGGTTCTAGTCACGAGTTTACCTACGCTAGAAAGGGTAAATGTTTGAGGGTTGGGGTGTTTAAGGTTGTGTGATAGGTGGGTGGAGTAAAAGAATTGGGTCCATAGTTCTAGGGTACTTGTAGGTAGGTGCCGCCAGTGTTTTGTGGTTCTAGAGTACCTTGTGTGTAGAAATGATATGGCAATGCGGATTGGTCGGGGCTAGGGTAGTACCCTTGAGGGCCCCTTCTTCCCTTAGAGGCTCCTTTGTTCGTAGGCAGTGCTGGAGCTTGAACGGAAACTCAGTGGAGGCCAGACTCTCACAATCTAAATTTATAGGGGTTGACTCTTAAAAACCAAATATTTTACATTACAAAAGGTAATATCTCTTTAAAATTAGAGTTAATTACTGTTTTTGTCTCTGTAGTTTGTCAAAAATCACTATTTCAGTTCATTAGTTTAAAAATTGCGATTTCAGTCCCTGTGGTTTCACTTTCATAACCATTTCAGTCCCTGTGGTTTCACTTTCGTAACCATTTCGTAACCACCCACCACCCCCGACACCACCGCGCCACAGCTGCCACCCACCCCCGCCTCCGTCGTCAACAGCCACCCACCTCCACCACCCACCACCAACGTCGCCGTCACCCACCACCATTGTCGTCGCCACCACCTACCTCTGCCCCCATGTAACATCCCGAAAATACAAAACTTTATATTTAAAAATTATGAAGTTTTAAATAAACAAGAATTTATCTAACTAGGAAATTATAACCTAGTTAACTATGAGTCTATGAATAATTAGAAATAAGGTTAGATTAACCAAAACTAAATATTAAACAAAGTGGAGGGACCAATGTTGATAATCTTGAAACTATTGTTATTGTTTTGTTTAATAAAACAAACCAAACACCTCAAATTGAGGTTCTGGTCGATCAACAGAGGGCAGGGGGCGACACCCACAATTCCAAAACCTAAAAATCTACTAAACTCTCAAATTGAAGGCCAAAATCCAGTAGAAATCGAAATCTAAACATGGAATCGTGATCACCTCGTCAAGGGGGTCATAAGGTATGCTGAATTAGGTCATTTTCATTTGATACAAAGTTCATGCATGTGATCGAAATCAAATGTAGAGGTTGATTATGTGTTGTAAACATGAAATTGGAAGTAATGTAAGGTTTAGGGACAAACCCTAGATGATTTCTTGACAAAATCTTGCATGTTAGTTGTGAGGATCAAAATCACCATAGTGGGTGATTTGTAAGTTAGTAGAACTTGATAAACACTAGGGTTAAGACTTTTGTTCTAGTGAAAACTGAAAATTTTGGGATAATCTCTGAAATTATTGATGTTAAAATATGTGTATATTGTCTAATTGAAGCTAATTTGAGTGGTAAATTCAAGTTATGAACTTGGTTTAGATCATGTAGAAATTTGACCCGCAAGGTGTTTGATATAACGCCTAAATGAGGGTTAAAATGTTAAAGATTGCTAAAAACGCAGATTTGCATAAGTTATGAATGAATGCGTTAAAGCTTATGAAAGAGAGTTCTAATCTTATTATAAATTGAACTCTTTAGGCAAGGAATCCGGAACGTCAAGTGGACACGCCGGAAGTGATACCCGCGGAAAAGGTGTGCTTTGAAGGTACGTGGCTTTAGCCCCGTTAAAATTTTGTGTACATGATTAGTTTTGTTGTGTGAACGGTGTTGAAATAAAATGGATGCGTTTGATGCGTTGTTAAAGTGGCGTAGTACACTCGACCATCAAACGGGTCAAAGTAAAGATTTGGTATATAGTTTGGCTAGTCAATAAAGTGATGGTTTTCACTAAATGGCCAAACGGGTCAAAATGATGTTTTCAATAGAATCATGAGAGTAGAGACTTGAAATGTCGTATACCTTGTTAAACGACAAATTGTACCACACCAATGATTTGGGTGATGTTAATCTAAGTATAAGAACCCGAAAATATGGGTCGAACAGTAAAAGTTAAATGAAAAAGGGTTGTTGAAACGGAATGCTAGAATTCCGAAGAAACAAGTGTTAACCCTAGAGAAATTGCAAAGCCATGGAATTGGCGTGAATACACCAAGTATGTGAGCCCGGGTAATTGGGTAATTATGTCTAAAAGGTTTTAAGAATAGAAAAAGGGGTGCTATGCACCTACACTAATGGGTTGAATAATGGAAGTAAGGAAATTGTGAACCAATTGACAATATCTCGGTTTCCGCGTCGTGAAATTTACATAGTTGAATCCGAAATTTTATTACGGACTCATAGGAAGAAGAATCGGTTAAATCGGACTAATGTGTAAAAAGTTATGACATTTTAAAGTTGAAAAAAATAGACTAAGGATAGATGTGCAGAACCCACCGTAAATTACGGTCCCACCGTAATTTACGGTGGACATCAAAAAGTTTTACGGTGTAATGCCCCTGTGTTACGGCAGATCAGGGTTGTTCAGGGTCTACCGTAACTTACGGTGACACCGTAAGTTACGGTGGAACCCTGAAAACTTGAATTTAGTTTGTTATTTTGCGACGTTATAATTCATTTATACGTAATGTATTGTTGTCAAAACTAATGATTTTAGTGTTTGACCTTAGGTATGATGAAGTTTTCCCCCGGATGGTGATCAAGCACTTTGCCAAGAACCGAACACGCATTTTGAAGTTTCCGCATCAATCTTAATCTTGTCTAGACTCAATCATGTAGTAAACACTTTTGTTAATCACGTTTTAAATCCCTTAATCTAGTGGTTAGTTTACTAGTAAGGGTTAACTTTTAAACTTGTTATGGATTATCTTGGGAAGTGTTGGTACTATCTCAAGTGTGTATGGTTAAACACGAAATGTTTTTGTAAACTCTGATTTTATTAAAGTTTCATGTAATTATTAGTTAAATTCCGTCAAATTATTTAGGGTGTTACAAGTTGGTAAACAGAGCCCAAGGTTGTTAACAAGTGTTCGGTTCAAGCTTGATCAAACATCCGGTAAGAGTTAAATTGTTCTAAGTAGAGTTACTAAGTATAAAAAGAGAAGTAATGAATAGAAATGCATGGGAAGAGCGTGTTAACACACTCAAACCCGGAAAGTGCATTAAATAAGAACGGTGAAAACAAGTTATGAACTTGAACAAACCGAAGTGAATAAATCATACGTCATAAATGAAATGTTAACGCTTAATGTAAACATTTCAGTTAAAGATGACGGATAAAGGCAATGATGATGCGGTGCCAAGAGTCACCGAACAAACGAGAGAAGTGATTGCTAAGGAGGTAGGAAAAGCAATCGAAAACAGTTTGTCGGGTTTCATCGACAAAATCCAAACCACGGTATTATCAGTGGTGGAAGAAAGAATCAAGAAATTGGAGGATAATACCAATTTAGCAAAAGGGAAGTCGGAAGGACGAAAATCTTGTTCTTATAAAGAGTTCATGGCGTGTAAACCGCCCATTTACAATGGGGAGGTTGACCCGATCATATGTCAGCGATGGTTAAGCGATATGGATGGGGTGTTCGAAAGGACTCATTGTGATCCGGATGACTATGTAGCCTATGGCACGGGTCAGTTAAGGGGTCAAGCGAAAGACTGGTGGGATAACAAGAAGAAGGAAATTGGAAGCGAAGCGGCTAAGGCTATGACATGGGATGAGTTTAAGACGCCGTTTCTTAAACACCACAGTCCCAAGGCAGTCATTAACAAGATCAAGGAAGAATTCATGCAGCTTCGACACAAGGGTGAATCTATTGACAAAATCATGGGAATATTCATGGATAAGATGAAGTTTTGTGATGAGTTGATAACGAATGAGGAGCAGAAAATATATTATTATTATAATATGTTGAGCGCCGAGTATAGGGAGTTTATGACTCCTTCAAAGTATGAGACTCTCACCGAAATTATAAACGTTGCTCGGGAACGAGAGATAGAGTTGAAGAAACAGATTGAAAGAGGTGAAAGAAGGGCTCAGATAGTAAATCCAAGCCCAACGAAAAAGGCGCGCACAGCAGAATCCTCAAAGAAGCAAGAAGGTAAAGGGGGGTCATCAAACTGCAAGATATGCGGAAAGGGCACAAAAGTGAGTGTCGGTTCAAGGACAAACCGTGTCCTATATGTGGGAAGACGGGACACACGGCTGCATTGTGCCCGGGAAAGGTGTCGGTGTGTTACAAATGCTACCAACCGGGTCACAAGAAATCTGAGTGCCCGGAGTTGGTTGGAAAGAAAGATGACAAGAATACACCTACTGAGGCACCAAGAGCAAAGGCGAGATCTTTCCAGTTGACAGCAATGGAGGCAAAAACAGAGCCCGATGTGGTCTCAGGTATATTTGCCATAAATTCAATTCATGCACATGTGTTATTTGATACGGGTGCGAATAAATCTTTTGTTTCATATGGATTTATTCGACATCCTTCTTTTGTACTAACAAAATTGCCTATGCCATTAGAGGTAGAGATAGGTGATAACAAAAGTTTTCTTGTATGTGATGTATGTCGAGATTGCAAAATAAGCGTTGATGATGAGGAATACTTGATAGACTTGATCCCTATGTCAATGGGAGAATTTCAAGTAGTGGTAGGGATGGATTGGTTATCCCGACATCATGCAAAGGTGATATGTTTCCGCAAGGAGATACAGTTGACATCTCCAAGTGGAAAGCAAGTCACCATTTACGGCGAAAAAGGGGGCAGTCCAGTTATGTGCTCAATACTAAAGGCCCACAAACTTATGAGGCGCGGATGTAAAGCATTCATGATATACGCAAACGAACCAAACAAAGAGATGCCAAAGATGGAAGACGTACCAGTGGTACGTGAATACGCCGATGTATTTCCGGAAGATTTACCAGGAATACCGCCAGTACGGGAGGTAGAGTTCGGGATCGAATTGGTTCCGGGCGCAAAACATGTGGCCAAGGCGCCGTATCGACTCGCGCCATCAGAATTGCAAGAATTGATGTCACAAATCCAAGAATTGCTCGACAAGGGATTTATTCGGCCAAGCGTGTCTCCATGGGGCAAACTGGTATTATTCGTGAGAAAGAAGGACGGGAGCATGCGTATGTGCATTGACTACCGGGAGTTGAATAAACTCACGGTAAAGAATCGATATCCGCTCCCAAGGATTGATGACCTATTTGACCAATTACAAGGTGCAAGCTGGTTCTCAAAAATAGACCTCAGATCTGGGTATCATCAGTTGAAAGTCAAAGAGGAGGATGTACCGAAAACGACTTTTCGTACACGGTACGGACATTACGAGTTTCTCGTGATGTCCTTTGGGTTAACTAATGCACCCGCGGCTTTCATGGATCTCATGAACCGGGTTTGCAAACCTATGCTAGACAAGTCAGTGATAGTGTTTATCGATGATATTTTGATATACTCCAAGAGTGAAGCAGAACACGCAAGTCATTTGCGTGAAGTGTTGGAGACGCTCAGGAAAGAGAAATTGTATGCGAAATTCTCAAAATGTGCCTTCTAGTTGCGAGAGGTGCAATTTCTTGGGCATATCATTAGTGCAAACGGAGTGCTAGTAGATCCTTCAAAAAATAGAAGCTGTGTTAAGATGGACTCCACCGAAGAATCCTTCGGAAATTAGAAGCTTCTTGGGGTTTGCGGGTTATTATCGGAGATTCATACAAGATTTCTCCAAAATTGCTACGCCATTGACCAAACTAACCCGTAAAGATGAAAAGTTTATTTGGGCCGAGGATCAAGAAAGGGCGTTCCAAACGCTCAAGGAAAAATTGACCCATGCGCCGGTGTTGACATTACCGGACGGAACGGAGGATATGGTAGTTTACTCGGACGCATCGCATTCGGGACTGGGCTGCGTTTTGATGCAGCGGGGCAAGGTTATAGCCTATGCCTCGAGACAACTAAAGACCCATGAGAAGAGATATCCTACACATGACCTCGAGTTGGCAGCAGTGGTGTTTGCCTTGAAGATATGGAGGCATTACTTGTATGGGGTGAAGTGCACTATCTTTACCGACCACAAAAGCTTAAAGTATTTCTTCGATCAGAAGGAATTAAATATGAGGCAGAGGCGGTGGTTAGAAACTGTCAAAGACTTTGATTGTGAAATACATTACCACCCCGGGAAGGCTAACGTAGTGGCAGACGCGTTGAGCCGAAAAACGGATTATGCACCTATTCAAGTACGATCGATGCAATTAATTGTGACATCGGGTTTACTTGAACAAATCCGAAAATCTCAAATTGAAGCAATCAAGGAAGAAAATGTGAAGAAGGAAAGGATAGTTGGGCAACTAAAAGACCTGGAGGATGGTAATCAAGGATTGAAAACTCGATTTGGGAGAATTTGGGTTCCAAATACGTGTGGGGCCAAGGCGCGTCTTCTTGACGAGGCCCATAAATCTCATTATTCAATTCATCCGGGGGCGACCAAAATGTATAATGACGTAAAACAAAACTATTGGTGGCCCGGAATGAAAAGAGATATTGTGAAGTATGTGGAGAAGTGTATGACTTGTTTACAAGTCAAAGCGGAGCACCAAAAGCCATATGGTAGGTTGCAACCGTTGGATATCCTGGTTTGGAAATGGGAACAAATCACGATGGATTTGTTAACCAAATTGCCCAAAACCAATCGCGGATTTGATGCTATATGGGTAGTCGTAGATCGATTGACAAAAAGTGCTCACTTCATTCCGATTCGTGAGACTTATACATCCGAGAAGATGTCGGAAGTGTACACCAATGAGATCATAGCACGTCACGGAGTGCCGATATCCATTGTGTCAGACAGAGATACTCGGTTTACCTCTAAATTCTGGCGCGAATTTCAAGAGCAAATGGGAACTAAACTGTACATTAGCACTGCGTATCATCCGCAAACGGATGGGCAAAGTGAGAGAACGATACAAACGTTGGAAGATATGTTGCGGGCTTGCATCATCGACTTCGGGGGCAGTTGGGATGTCCATCTACCCTTGGTCGAATTTTCATATAACAATAGCTATCAATCGAGCATTAAAATGGCCCCGTATGAAATGTTATATGGTAGAAAGTGTCGAACCCCGGTGTGTTGGGGAGCAGTGGGACCACGAGGATTAGCACATACGGATATAATCCGAAATACGAATGAGAAAATCGATAAGGTCCGAGCTCACCTAAAAGCAGCTCAGGATAGACAGAAGTCGTATGCGGATAAGCGAAATAGGCCTATTGAGTTTCAAGTGGGCGATAAAGTAATGCTAAAAGTATCGCCATGGAAAGGAATTATACGGTTCAGAAAAAGAGGAAAGTTGAGTCCGAGGTTCATTGGGCCATTCAGAATCACTGAACGGGTTGGTCAGGTAGCATATCGCCTTGAATTACCCGAGGAGTTGAGTGGAATTCATAGCACATTCCACGTGTCACATCTCCGAAAATGCTTAGCAGATGAAACCGATCGCATCCGCTATGATGACATCGAGGTGGATAACAGCCTCAATTATGTAGTGAGGCCAATTGCAATTTTAGATCGAAAAGAGAAGAATCTGAGGAACAAAGTAATCAACCAAGTGAAGGTTAAGTGGGAGCACAGGAAGGGTGCGGATACCACGTGGGAATCCGAAGAAGAGATGCAACGACTCTACCCTAAACTATTTGGTACGTACTACGGTTTCGGGGACGAAACCCTTCTTAAGGGGGGTGGACTTGTAACATCCCGAAAATACAAAACTTTATATTTAAAAATTATGAAGTTTTAAATAAACAAGAATTTATCTAACTAGGAAATTATAACCTAGTTAACTATGAGTCTATGAATAACTAGAAATAAGGTTAGATTAACCAAAACTAAATATTAAACAAAGTGGAGGGACCAATGTTGATAATCTTGAAACTGTTGTTATTATTTTGTTTAATAAAACAAACCAAACACCTCAAACTGAGGTTCTGGTCGATCAACAGAGGGCAGGGGGCGACACCCACAATTCCAAAACCTAAAAATCTACTAAACTCTCAAATTGAAGGCCAAAATCCAGTAGAAATCGAAATCTAAACATGGAATCGTGATCACCTCGTCAAGGGGGTCATAAGGTATGCTGAATTAGGTCATTTTCATTTGATACAAAGTTCATGCATGTGATCAAAATCAAATGTAGAGCTTGATTATGTGTTGTAAACATGAAATTGGAAGTAATGTAAGGTTTAGGGACAAACCCTAGATGATTTCTTGACAAAATCTTGCATGTTAGTTGTGAGGATCAAAATCACCATAGTGGGTGATTTGTAAGTTAGTAGAGCTTGATAAACACTAGGGTTAAGACTTTTGTTCTAGTGAAAACTGAAAATTTTGGGTTAATCTCTGAAATTATTGATGTTAAAATATGTGTATATTGTCTAATTGAAGCTAATTTGAGTGATAAATTCAAGTTATGAACTTGGTTTAGATCATGTAGAAATTTGACCCGCAAGGTGTTTGATAAAACGCCTAAATGAGGGTTAAAATGTTAAAGATTGCTAAAAACGCAGATTTGCATAAGTTATGAATGAATGCGTTAAAGCTTATGAAAGAGAGTTCTAATCTTATTATAAATTGAACTCTTTAGGCAAGGAATCCGGAACGTCAAGTGGACACGCCGGAAGTGATACCCGCGGAAAAGGTGTGCTTTGAAGGTACGTGGCTTTAGCCCCGTTAAAATTTTGTGTACATGATTAGTTTTGTTGTGTGAACGGTGTTGAAATAAAATGGATGCGTTTGATGCGTTGTTAAAGTGGCGTAGTACACTCGACCATCAAACGGGTCAAAGTAAAGATTTGGTATATAGTTTGGCTAGTCAATAAAGTGATGGTTTTCACTAAATGGCCAAACGGGTCAAAATGATGTTTTCAATAGAATCATGAGAGTAGAGACTTGAAATGTCGTATACCTTGTTAAACGACAAATTGTACCACACCAATGATTTGGGTGATGTTAATCTAAGTATAAGAACCCGGAAATATGGGTCGAACAGTAAAAGTTAAATGAAAAAGGGTTGTTGAAACGGAATGCTAGAATTCCGAAGAAACAAGTGTTAACCCTAGAGAAATTGCAAAGCCATGGAATTGGCGTGAATACACCAAGTATGTGAGCCCGGGTAATTGGGTAATTATGTCTAAAAGGTTTTAAGAATAGAAAAAGGGGTGCTATGCACCTACACTAATGGGTTGAATAATGGAAGTAAGGAAATTGTGAACCAATTGACAATATCTCGGTTTCCGCGTCTTGAAATTTACATAGTTGAATCCGAAATTTTATTACGGACTCATAGGAAGAAGAATCGGTTAAATCGGACTAATGTGTAAAAAGTTATGACATTTTAAAGTTGAAAAAAATAGACTAAGGATAGATGTGCAGAACCCACCATAAATTACGGTCCCACCGTAATTTATGGTGGACATCAAAAAGTTTTACGGTGTAATGCCCCTGTGTTACGGCAGATCAGGGTTGTTCAGGGTCTACCGTAACTTACGGTGACACCGTAAGTTACGGTGGAACCCTGAAAACTTGAATTTAGTTTGTTATTTTGCGACGTTATAATTCATTTATACGTAATGTATTGTTATCAAAACTAATGATTTTAGTGTTTGACCTTAGGTATGATGAAGTTTTCCCCCGGATGGTGATCAAGCACTTTGCCAAGAACCGAACACATTCATTTTGAAGTTTCCACATCAATCTTAATCTTGTCTAGACTCAATCATGTAGTAAACACTTTTGTTAATCACGTTTTAAATCCCTTAATCTAGTGGTTAGTTTACTAGTAAGGGTTAACTTTTAAACTTGTTATGGATTATCTTGGGAAGTGTTGGTACTATCTCAAGTGTGTATGGTTAAACACGAAATGTTTTTGTAAACTCTGATTTTATTAAAGTTTCATGTAATTATTAGTTAAATTCCGTCAAATTATTTAGGGTGTTACACCCCGCCACCACCCACTGCCACCACCTCCGACCATCGCTACCATTGCCACCTATCACCTCCCACCACCACCGACTACCGTCACTCATCACCGATTTTATTCCTTCGTCTATTCTTTCCTACCAAACAACACAAAGTAATGATTCATTTCATTCTCACATGGTAACCAAACAAGACATGGAATGGTAATGATCCATTCCATTACATCGTCCATTCCATTACCTCGTGCATTCCATTCACCTGTCTATTCCATTACGCCATACCAAACAGACCCTAAATGATATGGAGTTAGGAACATGAATAGTCACAATAATACTATTTTTTATAGAAAATTAGGTGATTTACAATTTAATTTAAAAGATGATGATTTTAAAATTGCAGTACGAAATTATAGACATATTATATGTAGCACCCACTTTTTCACATCCAAAAATAACAAAAATGAAATACAATTTTTTAACAAAAATTGGGCATGACCCGTTCGTAATATAAACAATTCCCCTGTTTTTAACAAACATTAACCAATTGAACTTCTACGACACTTTTTCAAAAGAAATAAAAGTTGTAACCATACAAGACTTAACACAAGGGATATGTCCGAACAACCCAAAAGGTTTTAAAAATCCAAACTACTTACGAACATCCTAAAACACAAATTTTACATTTACATTACAAAAATTATTTTGACCCATTACAAAAGATAACTTGAACCGGAAGCGCAAAGGGCAATTTAGTGTGTGTTCGATCCGAGCTCGCCGTCGTCAAGTATGGGATTTACCTAACATGCATAACACCAAACATTCATTAGTTCGATTCACTAAAAACAAATTTAGGCTTTTATTTTCTTATCATTGTTTTACCCGTTAACCAATTCCATCGCTTGTTAACATTAACGTTTTAAACATCCCTTCCTTGCAAGCGCATATTTTCTTTACATCCATTCATCCTTACATATCGAATTCATTCAACGCATAGACCTTTCAACCCATCCGAAATGGGTTGATTCTTACCATACATTACTAACTTAAATTTCTCATTTTGACCCGTTATCGACGAGTCTTTACTTTAACTAATTTGACATTATACAAATCAACATTTCCGACCCGTTTAAAACGGATCATTACACATCCGTCACTACATCATTACTTAAACATTTCTCAAGAATCTACATGTCGAATTCATTTGTGATCAATAATGCGAATTTACACTAAGACTTAAATACCAAGATTTACCATTCATACATCTACATGTAAAGTAAATAAGTTCATATGAACTTACCGTGATCTTGCGATGCTTGCGACTTTGAATGACCCGTGCTTTCTTTCTTCTTCGTGCCTATACATTATAGCCTCATATTTTTAGCTTTCGTATACATTACTCCACATATGCATTTTTTGATGTAATCATCACGACTTAACACAATTACACACACATCCATTTTCATTTACATCATTATTAAATCAAAGTTTCATGTCAAATTTCAACTAAATCATTCTAAGGTATTTCATCGAACACATAGCGTGCGTATTATCTATAAAGCATGATGTATAAGTAATTATAGCATATTCATCCTAAATTCATCAATTCAACAAGAATTTCATGCTCAAAGGATAACTTAATCAGCCTAGGCATTTCATCAAACATGTTGTGTGCGTACTATTTACAAGGCATAAAGTACAAGTATCTTGTGCATAAGCTTACTATTTCATATCAAAGTCATTGATTCAACCAATATCACATAACTTTCATTCTAATTAGGTTCATTTAACAATATCCTACAACATCTAACTTTATCCATCAAAATTCTATAAAACATAACACATGTAATCATCATCATCTTCATTCTACTACTACTACAAATGGGGTTTTCCCCAAAACATCAACATAATCGAAATTAAGCATATTACAACTTCTATATATTCATACTATCTAGAATTCCTACTCAATTTCAATAAACATTCATGGATTATACATAACCCATTTCATCAAAATCATTAAATCATAAAATTCGACTTACTTGTTGATGAGAACACTTAGGTGGTTATAATTCCTAATTCATGCATAACAATTTCGACCTCTAAGCCCCTTGATTTGAAGATTTTCCTTGCTAGGTTTTAAGAACAAAGTTTTCCCCTGCTTCCCCTTTCTGTCGATCGCACAAGCCCAGGGGAAAAACACTGGCCCTTTTTTATCAAACTTTAACCATTATTAACATATTTAGCCCCTCATCTTTTAGAATGTGTGCTCATATTTGAAGTTTCTAAACTAACTTGGTTACTTTTCTTTGGTTAACTTAGTTACATACATATATTTTAAACTTACTATCATTTTCTTACGGTACCGTTTTATAATTACCGTTTTCTGTTATTTAGCATCACGAATATAATATTATTTTATAACATACAAAATTTAGGGTGTTACAAGTCTACCCCCCCTTAAAGAAGGTTTCGTCCCCGAAACCTGAATACATACATTCTGACGAGTGTATCTATATCCCTTCATAATTACATACCTCGAACTTCGATAACATGTTTTCATTCGATCATCACTTGTGATGAATCGGTCGTTACTACTCTAAACTTGTCTAATACTTTTGGTAATTCAATCTTGTATGAATCAAAGTGATCCTATTACATTATTTCATGATTATCATTCAATTATTCAAGCTGATTTCTTAAAACTTATCTATCATATTATTCATTCCCGCATACCTCTAACATCTACTTAGGGGAAATAATTATCATAATATTTATACTTGTTCATTCCTATTCATTCATAATAAATCACAAATCAAACATCATTCAATAGTTTCTACATACTCCCCATCCTTCCAAGGCCAATATCAAGCAAAAATTTCTTTCATGTCATTTGCTTTATAGGTATTTTCATACTTTTCTTGTAATACCTTCGTATAATCTTTACCCGAGACCAATATTTCTTCCACTGATGATCTATCATAATGCATGGTTAACCACAACTTAATGTATACGTTTATACAAATCGTGTACATATTATCTTGCTCTAACCTCTTTACCGTTTATCCCTAGGTTACAAGGGCCAACATAACTCTTTAATCACGCTATCAATATGATCGTGTAATCAATACTTACATTTGAGCAACTCATATTACACTCGAGGTGTCATACTCAGCTATACTTGTCATCACATTCCATAGTCATCAAACATATGTCATTCCTTCTAGCAATTGTAATACTAAGACAATTACCCAACATTGTACCTCAAAGGGTTAATTCTTATCAACCTAGGTTCCGCTACATACGAGATTATAAGCTAATTACATATGCCACTCCATTTCACGTATGAGTTACATAAAACTTGGCACAACCATTCATTCGATAATTGAGATTACACTCTACCACGTAGAGTTGTTTTATAATACGAACCAAGAATCATGCGTATATAAAAAAAATTTAACTCTCGAACATTTCTTTAGAGGTTTTTTTTTCTTATAATTCCTCACATACGATAGGGAACTCGACAGAGGGTAAGATTTATTCAAATATCCATTCAAATATTCATCATATTTTACATTCCACTCGACCCCTCTTTATGTAACATTCCTTCTCTAACAGTTACGCATTCTTATATTTTCATTCTAGCTTCCTTCGACGTTAACCTTTCACATTTTCCATACAGTTCTTTCTAATTATTCTAAATTTGACATACTAAGTGTGTACACCGCTTTCTTAACAGTTCCTCGCTTTTCTTTCCTTTCTATTACCCATTTTCCGATATGCAGGTCGACTCTTACCATCTTTCCATCATGACATTTCAAGATATCTAATAACCATACTTTACAATAAACAAGAATTTAGAGCCGCCATTATTCCCTGTATTGATATGAAGATAGTAATTTATTTACTAGCATTATGAGTCATTTACTTCTGCCTTCCACGTTACTAACCATACCTGTTCCTTCACTATGCCGTTAGAAACAATAATGCTCACGATGAGCCTACTACTTGATTTCTCTATTATTAATATCATCATTCTTCCTATTCACCCCCTCTTGTGACGTAAAAACTTTGGCTACTAAAGTATGTGTGTGTGTGTGTGTATATATACATATACTTGCCTAATTTTTTAGTGACTCTATTACTATTAGTTGCTTGTTAATCCATTCCTACAGTATGGACTAATTCGCACATTTGTACTTCCTTCCTGGTTTTAGACATACTTGTTTTCATTTTACCATTTCTTACAAAAATCTTTATCCTCGTCAGTACTTAAATCATCCATCTAGGTCTTAGCCCATTATTCATTTAGTCCTCATAAGTCGATCATCACATGCTTAATACGCAACGTGTTCGAAGCATACTTCTTTCATCATAATCTTATTACCTCAACATCTTTCTACGTATATATATAATTACTTACACCATTATATGTTACCACATTTGTCATATGTTTTACTCTTACTTGTATATCTCGCTTAGGTCTACGACGATTAACTATCAACATATCCCTACTCACATTCCCATAACCAGCGGCAACATGTCTCACATACGTTCACATACACAACATTTATATATATACGTGTGTGTGTTTTTTTTGTCCTACATTATGCTTGACCAACCAGGCTATCTGTACCACTTACTTGTTTTGTTTATACTTATCTTTAGTTAGGTGGAGAAAAAACATCTCCTCATAAATATCTTCCTTTAAATTTTTTTTAATTCTACTAACGTTTACTTTTGTTTGACAAAATTTTCATCCTTAGGATCATACTATACTCGGAATTTCATCATCCTTTCATGTTCAATATTTTCTAAGCTTAGTCGTAATTATCATTCTTACCTTTCATTACATTCTAGGACCACACCATCCTCTTTCGTAATCATTGCTTTTATTCCTTCCTACCATGTCATTTGTTATCGTTTGTATTTCCTTCGTTTGTCATCTACCTTAAGCATTTTCTACATTCATTACTACATATACATTCCATGTCATCTTAAGTTATATTGATGCATTCATAATCATATTTCAATAACTTTCATTCCACTTGTGCATCATCATCAACATCGGTCACGATAGTCCACATCATGCATACCTTTCGTTCATAGGGGAATAGAATCCCTCATCCTTCTTACTTACTTTCTCGCACCATCCGTTACTCGGAACATATTTTATTAACAATTTTCTTCGTTTTCACCAGCCATCTACTATATCATTCGAGATCATTATTAAAAGTTATTCTTTGGTCACGTTCATTTCATTCTAACATTTTAAATTTTTATACTTTCCTTTCTTTCATGCTAGGTGTTAACGGTCCTTTATGGCCACACCACATATCTCTCATTATAGGGTTGATAAACCTAACTAGAACTTCATTCACAACCTTCCAATCATATACGTTCTTACTTTGAAACATTTCGACATGACCCGGTTGACATTTAGAGGATCCTATTTATCATAGGTTGCATTTTTGGAAACTTAACGAAACTATTGGTTTTGCCTCAAGAAATATTCTACAACATAGTTTAGGAAATATGTTAATATTCCTAACATATTTCAGTGACTTTCATTCTCTTACTTATTACACATTCGTTAATTTTATATATACTTTTCACCTCATTATATGTTACTTCATGCCATCATGCTTACGTCTTATTGACATTTGTCCTTTTAATTAGAGTTATCATACTTATATTCCATAATTCCGGGTGTTAATAGCCACTTAGTGACCATACCGCATTCCTTTCATCATCCTCGGTGTTAACGGCTACTTCGTGCCCACACCGCATACCATTCATCATCCCCGGTGTTTACGGTCACTTCGTGACCACACCGTATACCATTCATCATTCTCGGTGCTAACGGTCACTTCGTGACCACGCCGCATATCATTCATCATTCTCGGTGTTAGCGGTCACTTCGTGACCACACCGCATACCATTTATCATAGGGCATCATCTTTACTATCATTATTGGTAATATCATTATCATCATCATTTACACTCACTGCACCTGCCATCTACAATTACATACTTTATTAGATACCGCATCATTCTTTTCTTTATCATTCATGCATTATTTGCTTTCAATAATTCATTTACGTAGGTCATAAAACCATACTATCCTTCATTACGAACACTCTAGACATGTTAATCGAAACATACATTCATTCTTACACTTACTTCTTATTCATTCGTTCTTTAACTAATAGCCTTCATGTTAGTCAACTTATATTCATGGTTTTATTAACATTTAGGGGCTTTTTTCTAAGTTTAACGAAGGTCTGGAACTGAATTAGAGGCCACGGAATAACAAACAAAACAAAACAAAAAAAATTGCCAGTATTGGGAGCTCTCGCGGGCCGCGAGGGCATACCCACTTATTTGTCGCGGGCCGCGACCGCGGTCGCGTGACGCGACGATGATACTGAGAGGGTGTCGCGGAATGCGACGCCCCATTTTCGACAGACTCTATGTTTGTTTGTTGCTGCACTTACCCAGCTCCACATTTTCCAAAATCCTAACTTTAAAACCTCATATCTTTAGTTCTACTAGTCCGTTTTACTCGATTCTTTTTCCTACGTGTCTGTAATTTAAATGCGGACCCATTTAACATCATCACTCACCTTAAAACTCAGTTTTAAACAAATAACCTATAAATCCCTTTTTATTTCTAACTATAAGCATAATCAAATTTACAATTTACTTACTTGCATAGCGCTTCGGAACGAACACACCTTCATACGAGCTTTCGGTTTGAGTTCAAGCATTTTAGCTCAAATACTTGAATCCCTCAAACCTCGGCTCTTATACCAACTTGTAGCACCCACTTTTTTCACATCCAAAAATAACAAAAATGACATACAATTTTTTAACAAAAATTGGGCATGACCCGTTCGTAATATAAACAATTCCCCTGTTTTTAACAAACATTAACCAATTGAACTTCTACGACACTTTTTCAAAAGAAATAAAAGTTGTAACCATACAAGACTTAACACAAGGGATATGTCCGAACTACCCAAAAGGTTTTAAAAATCCAAACTACTTACGAACATCCTAAAACATAAGTTTTACATTTACATTACAAAAATTATTTTGACCCATTACAAAAGATAACTTGAACCAGAAGCGCAAAGGGCGATTTAGTGTGTGTTCGATCCGAGCTCGCCGTCGTCAAGTATGGGATTTACCTAACATGCATAACACCAAACATTCATTAGTTCGATTCGCTAAAAACAAATTTAGGCTTTTATTTTCTTATCATTGTTTTACCCGTTAACCAATTCCATCGCTTGTTAACATTAACGTTGTAAACATCCCTTCCTTGCAAGCGCATATTTTCTTTACATCCATTCATCCTTACATATCGAATTCATTCAATGCATAGACCTTTCAACCCATCCGAAATGGGTTGATTCTTACCATACATTACTAACTTAAATTTCTCATTTTGAACCGTTATCGACGAGTCCTTACTTTAACTAATTTGACATTATACAAATCAACATTTCTGACCCGTTTAAAACGGATCATTACATATCCATCACTACATCATTACTTAAACATTTCTCAAGATTCTACATGTCGAATTCATTCGTGATCAATAATGCGAATTTACACTAAGACTTAAATACCAAGATTTACCATTCATACATCTACATGTAAAGTAAATAAGTTCATATGAACTTACCGTGATCTTGCGATGCTTGCGACTTTGAATGACCCGTGCTTTCTTCCTTCTTCGTGCCTATACATTATAGCCTCATATTTTTAGCTTTCGTATACATTACTCCACATATGCATTTTTGATGTATTCATCACGACTTAACACAATTACACACACATCCATTTTCATTTACATCATTATTAAATCAAAGTTTCATGTCAAATTTCAACTAAATCATTATAAGGTATTTCATCGAACACATAGCGTGCGTATTATCTATAAAGCATGATGTATAAGTAATTATAGCATATGCATCCTAAATTCATCAATTCAACAAGAATCTCATGCTCAAAGGATAACTTAATCAGCCTAGGTATTTCATCGAACATGTTGTGTGAATACTATTTACAAGGCATAAAGTATAAGTATCTTGTGCATAAGCTTACTATTTCATATCAAAGTCATTGATTCAACCAATATCACATAACTTTCATTCTAATTAGGTTCATTCAACAACATCCTACAACATCTAACTTCATCCATCAAAATTCTATAAAACATAACACATGTAATCATCATCATCTTCATTCTACTACTACTACTACAAATGGGGTTTTCCCCAAAACATCAACATAATCGAAATTAAGCATATTACAACTTCTATATATTCATACTATCTAGAATTCCTACTCAATTTCAATAAACATTCATGGATTATACATAACCCATTTCATCAAAATCAGTAAATCATAAAATTCGACTTACTTGTTGATGAGAACAGTTAGGTGGTTATAATTCCTAATTCATGCATAACTATTTCGACCCCTAAGCCCCTTGATTTGAAGATTTTCCTTGCTAGGTTTTAAGAACAAAGATTTCCCCTGCTTCCCCTTTCTGTCGATCGCACAAGCCCAGGGGAAAAACACTGGCCCTTTTTTATCAAACTTTAACCATTATTAACATATTTAGCCCCTCATCTTTTAGAGTGTGTGCTCATATTTGAAGTTTCTAAACTAACTTGGTTACTTTCCTTTGGTTAACTTAGTTACATACATATATTTTAAACTTACTATCATTTTCTTACGGTATCGTTTTGTAGCTACCGTTTTCTGTTATTTAGCATCACGAATATAATATTATTTTATAACATACGAAATTTGGGGTGTTACATTATATCTCTTACTTTTTGGCTTTATAGTTTATATTGTTTAGATAATATGTTTATGTTTGCATTGATCATATTTCATAATAACATTTGATGGAGATGATTTTGTAGTATACAATAGTTGACAGAATATTATACTATCAAAAAATCTGTTTAGTATTTAATATGTTCATGTACATTCACTTCTGATGTGTAATACTTGTATTTGACATATAAATTTTAATGTGATTGTTCGTAACAATTTAACTAGAAATACAATACAATACGATAAGTGTAATGTTTATAGTGTTCTTATTTGATATATAAGAATAAGAAATTTGATGTTTTATATTACATTACATGACATGTTATCATATAATTTTTAATCTGTTTGATGACAAATTATAGCTATATTTTAGTAGTAAAAAAATCATATATTGATTTACTCATCTTTCTTTATAAATGTTATCTTACTATTAATCAAGATATATGATTTTATTGTGGCTTTCATCATATATCAACTTTGTCCTTTATAGAACACCACTAATTTGAAAGCTAACGCACACGATGTCGATAAATTAGAGCATAACCTATAATAATAGGCTTATCACTATTGCAATTTATTGCGTCTTTTATATGCTTTAATTTATTTAGATGATATGTTAAATAAAAAAATTATATATTTCTTACAAGTGATGAAAAAAAAAATATTATTTCATAAGGTTGTGTCAAAAGTCATTTCTTATAGTGACATAATATAAAGTGATGCATTGTATAATCATCACCTTTACATATTACCATAAACCTTTTTAATAGTGGTCTTGATATATTTTAATATTCAATCATGACAGTAAGACAAATTAATTATATGTATTTTATTATATTGTATTTGATGAGAATACATCTTATATTAATTATATATTTTACAATTTGACTTTGTACATTAATATGTCATTGTTTATGCATATAAACAGTATTCAATGAAGCAGCAAAATTAAGTTGTGTATATGATCACACGTTATAAACATGATTGAATAGTGATCAAGATTTATTTATAATATGACATTCGAAATTTCAAACTCACTAAAGCTTATTGTAAATTTATTGATGCTTGTAAGATTTTGGACTGATAAATCTTAATGATTCGGTCATATAATTGATGTTATGTGGTGAAAAGATTAGTTATACATGTGGAAAAAAACAATTTCCACTTGTCAAACCTCAAATGCGCTCTTGATATATAAGCTTTGAAACAGTCACCATGAAAGTTGTCTGACTCTATTCCATTCCTTGAAGAGAATGTGATGATAAAAATATATATTATAATCCATTGAGCAAAACAATTTTCATCGTCAAATATCATTAATTGTTAAAGAATATATATAAAGTTTGAAACAACAAGCATGAAAGTTCTGTGGTTCTAATCCATTCCCTAATATGAATGTGATGATGATCAATTCAAAGGTTATGATCATATACATAACTAAGAAAATTGTAATCATGCCACCATGAATGTTGTATGGGAGTATAGCAAATATGGCCAGAAGGCTATATTAGAAGTTACTAGAAATGATACTAATTTTCTACAATATTCCATTAAATCAAATATGGTGAGTAACCAGAAGTTACTAGAATATTTATACGTTCACCACATGGCATAACCAAATAGGTCATCAAGATAGCATCATGATATGCTAAACAATCAAACATGCTAACCGGCACCTTAGCACCTCTAAGTAATCTAAAAACATTGCTCCCAAAATGCCTTATCATATGTCTAGTTAGTTTTTTTTTTTTTTTTTTTTTTTTTGTGGCAAATAAATTTTTATGCCCTTCCAAACAATAAACTCCTACAAACAATCCCTCTTATATGGGACCATTGAAATGTACAGTTGTGTGGATTATGGCATTCATACATGGTTATATGTGAGTTTTTAGCTACCCGTATGTAGCATATGCCTAACACTATGAAACGTTGTTTATTTTTTTGTTTTTTTTTTTTTGACATGGTTTAACATTGTTCTTTGACAACCCAATTTTAGGGACCATTGTTGGGCACAATGTGAAATATAGTGAGAGGCATACGTAGTCGAGACGGAATTCGTCGATTGATTATATCAATTCAAAACCAACTGCTTATCACAAATACTCCCCATTACAACCGGTCTCTTGAAGAGAACCAAGTTTTCATTTTTTTATATATTTTGTTGTGCAGGCTATGTACCAATAGCACCACCATAACATAAAAAATGGGATATGTACATCGTATTCCCAGTCTTAGGGGGAGACAAGAAAATGAAAGACTGGTAACATAAAAAAATGCATCATATTGTATATCGACCCCTAAAGCGGTCAATGCAAATCTGAAGTCCAAAAGAAAGAGTGTGTATTTGCAAATAATAACAAATGAAATACAAGATGCATTCACTAACACAAATAAGGTGACAAAGTCACATATACCAGCTTAAACTTATCTGCTCGAATGGAAGTACTTACAAAATGATTATCATATTGATAAATTGTGAGAGATAGATCGGTTCCAAAAAGATAAAACCCGCAAACACAAAAAGAGCAGAGTAACGCAGTTGGTGTAACCCCAAAAGAGGTGGCACATAAAACACCATAAGTGGTTGCATACAAAACCCCATAAGTGGTTGCATACTAAACCTTAAAGAAGGTTGTTGTCAAAACCCCAAAAGAGGCTAATGGAGTTCTAAAAGAAACTCTAGTACCAAACAAATATGAGATCGCGATGAATTATGTACAAAATAAGTACAATATGGAACCATAATGAAACACGTGTAAAATGATATATTTGATTATGCTATAACAATAGCAATAGATGTAATCAATGAAAAAAAAAGATTACGTATATAGAAAGTGTGCAAGAGTGTACGCACACAAATAGCCAAAAATGGCTACATGACTTAAGGTTGAACTAAATTTGCTCGACAAACTAAACGTTTTCGAACCAGCAGTTCGAACACCCATAGACGTCAAACCAGTAGGTTATAAATGGGTGTCTTTAAATAAAAGGAAACGTAAATAATGAGTTTTTGCGATGGAAGGCACGCGTTTTAACATAAAGATTTTTCCCAAATCCCAGCAGTTGATTACGAGGAAACGTATACCCCTGTAGTGGATACGATAATCTTTAGATGTTTAAGCGGCCTCACAATCTCAGAATGACTTCAGATAAAACAACTTATGGATGTCATCACCGACATGTATGAGACAATTGCAAATGATATCTATATGAAAACCCCCTGAAGGATTAAAAATGCTCAAAGCATTATGAAACAATAACCCCATAGGTGTTATATATATGAATCTTAAAGGAAACTACTCGTATGTGGTACAGTCGACTATACTCTGAAAAGAGAGGTATAATTTTGATAAAATGAGCTACATCTATTTAACAAGATTTCACTCTTACACTGATAATGTAAACATCATCGAGTGGGAACTCTCAAACTAAAGAGGAAAATTTTGAATGACCTTTACAAAGTGTAGTTATTCTCGACCTATAGTTCGAGTATATATGTACTATTTTTGCTCATCAATCTGACTACATCTAGAAGATGTTATATAGAAAAAGCTCATTCGTTAAGTACATGAACGATTTTCTGATCGCTTGACATAGAAAAAAATATTCTTATCAACACCAAGAAAGGGATGTTGAACTATTTAGTCAAGAAGTACCATACTTAATTGCGATTAGAGCATTGACGTATCTTGCAAACAAGACGACATCTGATATTACGTTCTTGCTAGATGTATTGGTAAGATTACAGTTCTAATCTCAAATGTTGCACTATTTTTCCCTTCACTAAGTTTTTCCCATTGGGTTTTCTTGGTAAGGTTTTTAACGAGACAACATAACTGATCCAGTAGTATCAGTTTATCTTATAGGTCCCGAAGTACAAATTTAACATCATCATAAATCATATTGTTAATTATGTATAATTCATAGTGCACTCTTTTCCCTTAGCTACGGTTTTGTCCCATAGGGTTTTCCTGGCATGGTTTTTAACGAGGCAGAATTATAAAGCACATTAAATAATTATTTGACATATTTACAAACTCGAGACACGGGATAGTTCCACAAGAACAATATGGCGTTCTGGGTTATGATTGATATATATTAGACTCGCATAGAGTTCGATCTCAATCCAGATACAAGTTATGAAGGTCGAAGATTTCAACATATTTAAGAAGTATGTAGATTAGAGTTGATCAAGAGAAGCTCAAGCCAGACTGTATGAAGACAATGTAGACAACAACACTCAAATCAAAGAAGACTACGCCAAATATCAAGTCAAGCAATTGTCACAGAAGATTGGATTCAACATCATCAAGATATACAAGTAAAATTGAGGGGGAGTAATGTACCCATAATATACACAGTGTATGTACTCTTTTTCCTTGACTAAGTTTTGTCCCACTGGGTTTTTCTTAGTAAGGTTTTAATGAGGCAACATAACTGGTCCTGCAGTATCAGTTAACATCGGTCCTGAAGAATTGTGTAAACATTATCTAGTATTTTAATGTTAACAATGTATGTGTGATGTGTGTAAAATGCAACATATAAATTACATCAAATGAGGCATAAAACTAACCCTTTTTAAGTACTAATGTTGGAAAAAAAGTGTTTTTGTCTTCCTTTTATATTTTCAGGATTAAATGAGCTCAAATTCACAAAAGAAGCAAAAAGACAGCTAAATCTAACATAAATACAAGAAAAGGAACATAAGTGGACTGCCCGACCCCTCAACGGCATCTTCCCAAGCAAAATAGAGAAAGCAGAAGACTGAACACGCCCCGTGCTCAGCCAGCACGGGGCCGTGCCCAAGAAGCAGCAGAAAGGACAAACCTATAGAAGCTTCTATTGCCCACCACGGGGCCGTGTCCAGTGAACACGGGGGCGTGGCGAAAGTACAACAGGCGCATTAATTGTAATTGCGAATTACAATTAATGAAGAGAGAGAATGTCAGACAGGCACGGCGTGCCCAGCCTTCTGTTCAGCCTATAAATAGGAGTGCTTGGTTTCATTTCAACTCATCCCTTGGCACACCACCTCTCTCACACTTCATCCACCACCCACCACCATCACAACACCATCATCCACCACCATCATCCATTGTCCATCATAGAGTGTGTGAGTCGTCTCGGGATCCAAGATTGATCGTAAGAGTTCTTGACAATCAAGGCCATGTTTGCCTAAGTCTCTTACATCACTTGGTGAAGACAAAGTGTCTAGTATAATACTTTTTATTTCTAATCTTTTGCACTTTTTATTTGGTTTTGTATTAATGACTTTAATAACTAGTTACTGACGTGACCGTGTCGTCCCGATCAGTCAAAAACCCAATTAAACCTAGGTAGCTAGGGTAAGTCGGGTATCGTATCCACGAAGAGCATGTGGTCAGTATCGCACGACCCGTTCGATTAGTTAGACTATTTACAAATAATGTACAAGATGATTATAAAGATTGTTATTTTTATTTATTTGTTTGGTTTTTAAAATAAATCGGAATGAACCGACAAATTGATGTTATCGAAAACAATGATTTATTAACTAAACTTGTAAACTAAACTACTTAATTGAAAACAGGAATTAAGAATACGGATAACACTCGGTTTCGGTAATTGTAAGTCCTAGGGTTCCTACATATTTTAATTCAACTCAATTGCATACGATTAGCGGATTTAGTGTACCGTGACTTAGGTGCCAATAACTATCAACGTCCCGAAGAACGGACAAGAATGCACTTTGTAATCAACACAAGTAAATCCTAACCACGACAACGCATAACTACACATAACCATTTCGCAAAGTCATAACTTTTAACATCGTTCGACAATTTACGAATACGAAACAAATGTAAACTATTGCCAGTGGTTTCAAAAATCAATACAAGTTGTCACAAAGTCGAATCAAAGAACAAATGCATAAACCCTAGAAAATACAACTACCTACACCGGGGTGAAACCGAAGAGACTAGCCACTCATGGTTGGGTGGACGCGATCACCGGCTTGAGAGAGTGATGAAGACATGATTGGTTCGGGTGAGTGGTGTCTCTGATGATGATGATGATGTTTTGTGTCGTCCGTTTTCAAGCTTAGATGTATGGCTGCCAAAAATCGCTATATGTTGCTGCCCACTTGTCGAGATAATGGCCCAATCTTTAGTGGATGATGGAAGCCCAAAACTGTTGTTAATTGCTGCCAATTTTCGAGAGTTAAAAGATGTTTGTGGCTGCCAAAATCGAGTGTTAATGATTGGTTATCTCCCCAAAAAGTCAATGAATGTTGCTGCTCATTTTCATGGATCCAGCCCCCTCAAAAGTGTTATATGGCTGCCCCAAAAATCGTTCCCCCTAAAGTCCTATATTGGGCCGCCAATATCTCCTTAAAACCCCTTTAGAATAATAGTGCCCACAATTAATTCTCTAAGGGGCTGTTTGGTAGCCTCTGAATGGTCATTAAGAGGCTACCTCTTAATAGAACCATTAAGAATTTTACCAATGAGAAGGTAGAAGAATGTGGCATGTGATGATTTACCATTCAGAGGTAACCTCTTAACCATTCAGACTTGAGGTTACCTCTTATTCATTCAGAAGTTTTAAACCATTAAGAGGTAGCATCTGAATGATCATTAAGAGGCTACCAAACATCCCCTAAGTCTTCCACTAGTCCAATCTCTCGGCCCACTCCCTTTATGACATGGATGATGTTTTTTTATCAAAACCAAAGCCTCCTCATTAATGTTGATGATGTGATGATGCCCTCATGATGATTGATTATCAATGCTCAAAACCTTCACGTGACAATATGTGTTGATTGATGTTGTTGACTTCTGCCTCTTCAATTCATATGTCAGCTCTTTTTCTTTGATAATGACCGTCCAACCGTAAGCTCTTCTTGTCCCTAAGCCCCATCTCTTTTATTTACTCATTTCAACTTTTATCAAATGACCGAATGGCCCCCCAGACTTCATTCTCTTGCGTTCCTTGTGCATCCAAACTACCTTTCGACCCGAGTCAAGTCCCGTGTAACATGATATCTCCTTAATAATCACCCGTTATTATGTTTCATTACTAACCACTTTAAATTCACCGAATTACGCGATTGACCTGTAAAATCACGAACCTTCGTAGTTAACATATTCAAAGCATATAATCACGTAAACAACACTAAAATACCTAACATAACACACTTTAAGGCACGGGTTTCACTCTCTCCATCACATCCCCACACTTGTCGTTTGCTTGCCCTCAAGCAAATCTGTCTTTCACTTTCACGTGGGTCGAACGAGAAACACACTTCCCATTCCAGAGACAAAGGTTAAGGTCTAATGTCATACTCGGTTCAAACTTTTTTTACAATTTACGAAATATTTAACGGAAAAGTGAATAATCCCATATAAAATGGTTATCCAAGATTAACCCGCTCGTAAAACTAACAAGTCAAGCACATCCCTCACAATGTTCTCTCCACTCGGTTTAAAATTGGCTAATAGTTAATGCATTAGCGCTTTTTGAAATAATCACTCAAACCGATTAGAACACGTACCCGCATAGGCTTGCAACTCAATCGTTCTCCACCACCGAACACGAATATTAAGAACAAGTCATAAGGTCTTTGGAGGGTTGTAACGAGGCTTGGTTAAGGGTATGGAATTTTTTTTTAAGTGGCTAAGGTGATGAAAATTCGATTTTTATTACAAACGACTATGCTAAATAAACTAAATATAATCATCAACTATGGGGCAATAACTTTCGCCTTTTATTCAACAACTACTAACACTTCTTTTTGTGTTTTTCTCAACGCTTTTTCAATTCTTTTTCATAACATTTTCTGATTTTTTTTTATTTTTATTTTTTTGCAAACAATCAAATACAACTATACAAATACAACTCCTATAATCGAATTTCCATCACACTGGTTTAAAAGAAAAAAGGTTTAAGGTTATGGGCTATAGGGTGATCAAACGAAAGGATTAGGCTCAAAATTGGCTACTAGGGGATGATTTTTGGGTAAGGATATAAAAATGGTGTAAAATGGAAAAGGTTTACCTAATGCCTTAATCATTCTCGTGCTTGTATTCGGTCTATGGTCTCAAACGTATCAAAAGTTGCAAGTTCTACAATACATGACTAATGGTTCACTCAAACAAAGAAACATAAGTATGTAATCTATGATATAAAGTGGCTCAAAACCTCACATATCTAAAAGGGTATGGTATGTGACATGCATAAAATACTTGTTTCTTAGGCGGATTATTCCCAAATAACCACCCGCTAAATACCCGACATGCTATTAATTTGAACTTGACCATGACAAAAGACCAAATGGTTTGTGACATCCCTCGTTGACTTAGTTACTTGTGCTTTAAGACCGCTTTTGAAACAAGATATTTTTGAAAATTTTTTGAAATTTTCCCCCATCCCCACACTTGAGGTAAACATTGTCCTCAATGTGTAGTATTTAAATGAACGGGTCAAAATCGAAAACTTTTACTGCTCCCCCATCCCCACACTTGAGGTGAACATTGTCCTCAATGTGTAAGAACTAGAGTTTTAAAAACGCCTAAGGGATGTGACACGGCTAACTTCCCAAAATTTTCACCCCGGAAAATAAAATACAATTTACAGTCCATTTATTTGCTAACTAAAAATCAAAAGTAAAAAGAAACGTATGCACCTGATTTTTGAGCTCATTCCTCGTGTGCTCCTCTTCTCTTCAAGACAGCGGTTGTCCCACGAACACAATGTACCTACAAATCTTAACACTTGTGTAGAAGCATGCTTCTCACAACCATCAAAATTTGTTAGTTACCTAGTTCTACCGCTTTTATGAAAACATTACCAAGCCATGCGTTATTTACTTTTGATTTGTGTGGAAAATTAACTTACAACAATAACAAACCTAACTCACTTTCGTAGGAATCACGGTTTCATTTAGCTTATGCAACAAGCCCTTTTAAACCACCCGATAGCTCGGGAGGACGAGAGGACTCGTGAGGGTTATATATGGAACACACCCACAACGTTCATTTAACTACTAAAAAAACAAATAATAATACAAACTCTACAACAATTATACCTGATTTGCCTCTCATGGTGGTCGAAGTGCACATTTTCCTACCGAGTTGCCTACATACGCTCGGTATTTGGCATGCCGGATCCATTCTCTTTTTATTTTGCCCGGCATGCATATTGTACAACTTTGGGGTCGCTTCTTACTAAACTGGCTTATGTCTTGCAACGCCACCCTTCGAATCCTTATACCCGAACCCGCATCCCCAACTTTGTTGGTTGGAGTGATAAGTATGGGAGAAGGATGGATATGAACGTGGGCATCTTTCGGATCCGACTCGTCCCGCGGTGTGATGTCTTCCGCTCGGTTCAAACATTCATTTTCTTGCTCGGGAAGATCGATAACCTCTTCCACCACATCACCATCTACTATTGTACCATTGGCCCAAACCTCTTGGTCTCGTTTAAGTTGGGCTAATTCCTCCGGTAATGGACCCACTTGCACCACCAATGCTTCATGGGCTTTATCTCTCACTTCATTAGCTTTCTTCATATCTTTGATATCCTAGTGATATTCTTTCATCATGTCCATGAGAGCATCAAGCTTAGAATGCATCGAATCTTGTGGGTTCTCGTATACCGGTTGAGGGTATTCATTATAATAATCATCATACTCCTCCTCCCGGTAACTTGAGAAATATGGTGATTTGGGTTCATAGTAATAGTCTTGATAATGTGGTGGTGGCTTGTAACCGGACTTTATTTTTCCTTTCCAAAACACTGGACAATCTTCATGTATGTGAACTTTTCCACAACAAGGGCATGACTTTTCTTGCTCCGGTGGTGGAGGTGGTCTAGTGTATGGATAAGGTGAGGATGGACCATTGAAATCTTCATAATCCGCCCTCCTATAATCAAACAATCCGCTGAGGTAGTCTTCCCGTTCCTTGTTGGCTTGAACTTTTTCGTAGAAAACAGAGCAATCCTCTAAATAGTGCTCTCCGCTTCCGCAACACTCACACGGATCATCATCTACCCAATTCATATTGAAAGATGGTACCTGCAAAACATGTACCTGCACAAACAAGCTCGACCACCCAAAGTAAAATCACAAAAATACAATAAAGAAAAACTAAACTAAAATCGAACAAGCAATGAAATATTAAGCGCACTAGCTCCCCGGCAACGGCGCCATTTTGACGTGACCGTGTCGTCCCGATCAGTCAAAAACCCAATTAAACCTAGGTAGCTAGGGTAAGTCGGGTATCGTATCCACGAAGAGCATGTGGTCAGTATCGCACGACCCGTTCGATTAGTTAGACTATTTACAAATAATGTACAAGATGATTATAAAGATTGCTATTTTTATTTATTTGTTTGGTTTTTAAAATAAATCGGAATGAACCGACAAATTGATGTTATCGAAAACAATGATTTATTAACTAAACTTGTAAACTAAACTACTTAATTGAAAACAGGAATTAAGAATACGGATCACACTCGGTTTCGGTAATTGTAAGTCCTAGGGTTCCTACATATTTTAATTCAACTCAATTGCATACGATTAGCGGATTTAGTGTATCGTGACTTAGGTGCCAATAACTATCAACGTCCCGAAGAACGGACAAGAATGCACTTTGTAATCAACACAAGTAAATCCTAACCACGACAACGCATAACTACACATAACCATTTCGCAAAGTCATAACTTTTAACATCGTTCGACAATTTACGAATACGAAACAAATGTAAACTATTGTCAGTGGTTTCAAAAATCAATACAAGTTGTCACCAAGTCGAATCAAAGAACAAATGCATAAACCCTAGAAAATACAACTACCTACACCGGGGTGAAACCGAAGAGACTAGCCACTCATGGTTGGGTGGACACGATCACCGGCTTGAGAGAGTGATGAAGACATGATTGGTTCGGGTGAGTGGTGAGTCGTCTCGGGTTCCAAGATTGTGAGTGTGTGAGTGTGTGTGTCGTCTTGGGTTCCAAGATTGATCGTAAGAGTTCTTGACAATCAAGGCCATGTTTGCCTAAGTCTCTTACATCACTTGGTGAAGACAAAGTGTCTAGTATAATACTTTTTATTTCTAATCTTTTGCACTTTTTATTTGGTTTTGTATTAATGACTTTAATAACTAGTTACTTATGTTGAAGGTGATCTTTCCTTATCGTTTGTTCGTGGTGTCTTGGCATTATTTTACTGTCTATATAAAATAAAAGATTTTCACCATTCATATCTCCACGGTCTATATGGAGGTATGTTGGCTACCTGGTCGGGGGTTAAGGGAACGGTTTGGTAAAGGTCTTGCCATTGTTCAGCGTTTAGAGGTCCTGCAATGGACCTGGGTCAAATTTAGTAGGACCTCCTTCAATGCTTCACGGTATTGGATGGCGGGGGTCCAAACTCTTTGATCCCCTCATAAGTTAACTTCTATTAATACTATAACCCGGCTATTTAGGACTGTATCCCTGCTGACTCAGACTACTTAGCCGAGGGTAACGTCACCGCCAAAAGCGGGGCCTACCATAATTTGCATTAATAACTTAATTAATTATCTTCCAATAATCCACCCTTTTAGGATTGTATCCTTGCTGACTCAAACTACTGGGGTGAGGGTAACGTCACCTTCAAAAGAGGGGCCTACTACAATAACTAAGATAATCTCTTAAATATGTGCAAAAGTGCGGAAATAATCAAAGGTTATACTAGATACGAGTCGGAACCAAGTGATTCATCTTGTCTATCTGTTTTTTCTTTTATTTTTATTTTCAGCATTTTAGTTAGTTTTTATTTTTTTAGTTCAAAACATTTTTCTAAACTTTTTATTTTAATTAGACGTTGAGGATAAACCGGTACTAAAAGCTCTTGTGTCCTTGGACGACCTCGGTATCTTACCAACGCTATACTACGCCCACGATGGGTGCACTTGCCCATATGTGTGTTTAGTGTTAGTAAAATATCGTGTTTTATAAATTTAAAACTTGGCTAAAAAGTGTTAAAGGGGCTTAAAATATACACCTAATATATATAACACTTCACACGCATCAAGTTTTTGGCGCCGTTGCCGGGGAAATCGAAACTCCTCAAACTAATGCCAATGAGCCTTCTTTTCTCCTTCCAAGGGAGGTGGAGGAGTGGCTCGCCGACATGTGAGGAAAGCCGCACCCCGAAGAAGGAGTTCTAAAAGGCCTTGTCTAACCAAGATTAGTAGCTTCTTGGAAATTTTGCTAATTAAAATAAAGTAGAGGCTAGAACTCCATGGTTTAATATTTCTTTGTTTTCATATCTAGTTTAATATAAATTTAGGACTATGTAAGGTCTCTCTATGAGTGCAATGAAATGATGGTTTTTAAAGTTTGGATGGTTCATAATAAATAAAACTCACTCATGGTGGTAAGGGATGAAAATGGGAACGAGAAAAATGACCCCATGCACAAGAACAAGGCAACCCGACATCAATCTCTTTATTTACAGAAGGTTCAACACGGGCCGTGTCCAATCAACACGGCCCCGTGCTGAACCCCCTGCAGAAAAATGCCCAGTTCAGGTAACTGGACACGGGCCGTGTTCACCAGACACGCCCCCGTGTCCAGGCTTCTGTTTCTTTTCTTTAATTTTTGTTACTGGCACCTGAACACGGGGCCGTGTCTAGACTACCAGTAACATAAATCTTTGCTTTTAACACCATTTTACACATCTAATCAACCTAAAAATTTATTTTTGGGACACATTGAGGACAATGTGTAATTTAAGTGTGGGGGGGATGCTAAAACCTTGAAATTTTGCAAGTCCTAATAACAAGCCTTACACAAAACTCTATTGGAACCGCTAAACACCCCAAATTTTTTCAAAAATTTTCATTTTTTTACTTGTCTAAAGTTTAAGTTAGGAATCATAAGATTAATAAGGTTATATTTTTACAAATTTACAACCGAGAGCGCCATGATAACAAGAACCAACATAAGAAAATTATGAAACGGCATGACAAGCTTAGTTAAAATTTGATTATATATACTTGATCACATAGAAAAACCCGTTCCCACAAAAAGTGAGTTTTTGAGCCTTTATTGAGCATACAAATTTACATCTTTAGACTAAATGCTCATTTTTCGTTTCTTGTGTAAATAGCCGCTTGGTTCTTACGACTCTAGAACTTGCCACGACGATTCATTCCCGGTCCTTACCAACTTAAACCCAAGTAAGTAAATGATGGAGGCATTAGGACTAACATTTTTATTTCTACACCATTATTTTTCTTTTTTTTTTTACCACCTACCCAAAATCCCCCTAGTTAGCCCCTTTGAGCCTAAACCTTTTCATTTCATAACCCAAACCAAACACCCTTTTACCCACCAAAACCTTTTTCATTTTAACCCTTTGTTTTAGTAACAAGTTCGGTTTTTCGTATGATCGTTAAAAAAAATGTGTTGATGATGAAGCAAAAGAAAATAAACAAACAAGTTCATCAAAAATAACTTTGTTTGAATAATAGCTTCATCAAAATAAAAGTTACAAAAATAGAAAGTCCTACGAAAACCGACACTTGTTACGCTTTTTCACCCTTTTTCTACTAACCACTAACCCAACCACCTACCTTTAACCCAAGCCTAACCCTTCACCCACAAAGTCCTCTTGATATTTACAAAGGTATAAAAGTTAAAAAGGAGGAGGATTGATTGCTTGGCAAGCTTATGGTAGGAATAAGTTCCATGCCGCTCTCGAGTGATTCACTAAAAATACACCTTCGGCCGAGTGTGTGTGATTTCTCCCGTGAGGTATGTGAACTTGTATATAAATGGAATTTTAAAAAGGCATGTTATGCCCAAATAAGTAATTTCTCCTATGAAACGTTCTAAACAAATCATAACGAATAGGATTGTAAATAGATAAAAATAAAACCCAAAAAGATCTTGGATTCCCAACACTCTATGACAAGCCAAAACCTTCTCTTCTACCCATTCCATTTGGGAGTGTAAGCCACATATTAAAGAGTTTTGCTTGAGGACAAGCAAAAGTTCAAGTGTGGGGGTATTTGATGTGTGTAAAATGCAACATATAAATTACATCAAATGAGGCATAAAACTAACCCTTTTTAAGTACTAATGTTGGAAAAAGAGTGTTTTTGTCTTCCTTTTGTATTTTCAGGATTAAATGAGCTCAAATTCACAAAAGAAGCAAAAAGACAGCTAAATCTAACATAAATACAAGAAAATGAACATAAGTGGACTGCCCGACCCCTCAACGGCATCTTCCCAAGCAAAATAGAGAAGGCAGAAGACTGAACACGCCCCGTGCTCAGCCAGCACGGGGTCGTGCCCAAGAAGCAGCAAAAAAGACAAACCTATAGAAGCTTCTATTGCCCACCACGGGGCCGTGTCCAGTGAACACGGGGGCGTGGCGAAAGTACAGCAGGCGCATTAATTGTAATTGCGAATTACAATTAATGAAGAGAGAGAATGTCAGACAGGCACGGGGGCGTGTCCAGCGGACACGGGGCCGTGCCCAGCCTTCTGTTCAGCCTATAAATAGGAGTGCTTGGTTTCATTTCAACTCATCCCTTGGCACACCACCTCTCTCACACTTCATCCACCACCCACCACCATCACAACACCATCATCCACCACCATCATCCATTGTCCATCATAGAGTGTGTGAGTCGTCTCGGGATCCAAGATTGATCGTAAGAGTTCTTGACAATCAAGGCCATGTTTGCCTAAGTCTCTTACATCACTTGGTGAAGACAAAGTGTCTAGTATAATACTTTTTGTTTCTAATCTTTTGCACTTTTTATTTGGTTTTGTATTAATGACTTTAATAACTAGTTACTTATGTTGAAGGTGATCTTTCCTTATCGTTTGTCCGTGGTGTCTTGGCATTATTTTACTGTCTATATAAAATAAAAGATTTTCACCATTCATATCTCCACGGTCTATATGGAGGTATGTTGGCTACCTGGTCGGGGGTTAAGGGAACGGTTTGGTAAAGGTCTTGCCATTGTTCAGCGTTTAGAGGTCCTGCAATGGACCTGGGTCAAATTTAGTAGGACCTCCTTCAATGCTTCACGGTATTGGATGGCGGGGGTCCAAACTCTTTGATCCCCTCATAAGTTAACTACTATTAATACTATAACCCGGTTATTTAGGACTGTATCCCTGCTGACTCAGACTACTTAGCCGAGGGTAACGTCACCGCCAAAAGCGGGGCCTACCATAATTTGCATTAATAACTTAATTAATTATCTTCCAATAATCCACCCTTTTAGGATTGTATCATTGCTGACTCAAACTACTGGGGTGAGGGTAACGTCACCTTCAAAAGAGGGGCCTACTACAATAACTAAGATAATCTCTTAAATATGTGCAAAAGTGCGGAAATAATCAAAGGTTATACTAGATACGAGTCGGAACCAAGTGATTCATCTTGTCTATCTGTTTTTTCTTTTATTTTTATTTTCAGCATTTTAGTTAGTTTTTATTTTTTTAGTTCAAAACATTTTTCTAAACTTTTTATTTTGATTAGACGTTGAGAGTAAACCGGTACTAAAAGCTCTTGTGTCCTTGGACGACCTCGGTATCTTACCAACGCTATACTACGCCCACGATGGGTGCACTTGTCCATATGTGTGTTTAGTGTTAGTAAAATATCGTGTTTTATAAATTTAAAACTTGGCTAAAAAGTGTTAAAGGGGCTTAAAATATACACCTAATTTATATAACACTTCACACGCATCAATGTGTATTTCTAAATGTCTGAGGGGGAGTGTTATGAATGCAGACATTCAGACTCATAGGCCAAGCCTGACCTAATGTTAATGGGCTTTAGGGTTGTTGTTGTATTGATCTATATATATATGATATATGTACACTCAATGAATTAGAATTCTCTCATTTTCTATACTTCTCGTTGTCTCTATATTCTTTATAGTATCTTTTACATATTAGATGTTGCTATTAGGCCGTTGTTTTATAACAGTTATCAATTTATTTATTTTATTGCCTAAATCAAATTAGAATTGATATGCTAATTTTCTTTTCTCGATTTCTGTCCATCTCACATGTGTTGCACATGATATCATATGCGTTAATTTCTTTATGCAACTCTCCAAGATTTATCAGTTAATATTGTAGAACAAATTAGCTGAAGAATATCTATTTTTCATTTGGCGTTTTTTAATGGTAATTTTTTGTTAATCTTTGTGGTCTGTAAGATTTGAAGTCAAGACCTTTTCCTTTTCAAACTTTGGTGTAGGCTTTATCTTTGTCAATAGCCACCACCCCATTGGTGTTTACTTTGGCAATTGATTAGTCACTATATCTTAGGTGGTGTTTGGTATGCTGGAATAAGAGGCTTAATGACCATTATGAGGGAAAGAATAAAAGGGTGTTTCGTTGGTCAATGCAATATGGAACCACCTATTACATAACATAACGCATTCCATTCCCTCAAAATCATTCCATCTTCCCCTATATTTTTTTTTTTCATTCCATCCTCACTTGCACTTGCACCCTTCACTCATAACACCCTAACCCACCACCACCACAGTCACTACATCTTAGGTGGTGTTTGTACTATCTGATTCACTAAATTTTCTTTCTACAGAGCCGTGTGTGTGCTTTTTTAGGTGCTGTTTGTTTTTTTCAGATGTAAAATGTCTGTAGTCTGCGAACCACATCTGCAGACATCTGCAAGAGAAGATGTGGCCCAAATGTCTGCAGTCTGCAAGGAGAAGATGATTTGTTTTTTTTTTTCAAAAACAACTTCAACCACACAACACACACAAGCTCTCTCTCTCTGCTCTCTCTCTAGAAACTCTCTCTCTCTCTACAACCACCACCACCACCGCACCACCTCTGCCACCACCACCGCACCACCTCTCTGCTCTCTCTCTCTAGAAACTTTCTCTCTCTCTACACGAATCTGAATCGAACCAAACTCACCTGGTGTCGAACCAATCTAACGGAACATCACCACCATCATTGTTGTCGCCGCCGGCGTGGCTCCGCCAGTGCCGCCGTCGGCCACGACGCCATCATCTTCATCATCATCAATCAACAGCATGTCATTAACGTCTTCTCACAGAAATTTATCATCACCTTCAACAGTCACCGATTCGTGCCCCTTTTTTTTGACCGATTCGTGAAGGTGGTCGGCCGGTCTTCAAGAGAGGGAGATAAGGGTATGCTTACCTGTACACGTCGCCGGAAATCAGGAATTTGGTGACCGGAACCCTATTGCCGTCGCCTGCGTAGCGTCGCCGGCTCCTCCATGGTTATCCGATCATGAGAAACGAGGAAGAGAGAGAGTGGTGGCGGAGGTGGTGCGGTGGCGGAGGTGGTGGTGGCAGGGGTGAAGAGGAAGAAAGAAGGGTGTGTGAAGATCTGATCTATTTGTGAAGCTATAATCCATAGCTTTTTTTTTAAGCTATTAAAAGCCATTTTAAGATCTTTTTTTTTTTTAACAAACAGTCTTCAATGGCTTATGTCTGCCCGCCCGCAGACATAAGCTCTTTACAGACGATATAAGCAAAAACAAACAGAACCTTACTTTCTTTTTCTTCTCTTTTGAATTTTTATTTATTTTTGAATGCTTATAAAGTATGCATGTTCTAATACGAAAACAAATTAATCAGCCTATCAAGTTAGCAACTATGTTAACTTGATATCGGAATTAAAGCAACTACGTTTTGTTCTTGTAGTTTACGCAACGAAATTTTGTTCCTAATTGCCCTTTAATCTTTTTTTTAAGTTTAGGTTAAATTAATCAAGAATATTATGAAATTGTTCTGTTAGAAATAAATCTAATCTCAAAACAAGTGGAGACCAATTGCTTCATGTGAAGATGTGTTTTACTGTTACCTTTGATGTTCACCATTATTTTTTACCAAGTTTTCTATCACTAATTTGTTTTTTTATGCACCAAAGATCAAGGCCCAATCACAACTGATTAAGTGAATAGTTCGACCAACACGGAAAAAAAAATATCAAATCAAGTTGATCGATGTCCGAAAACCGAATGTTAGTATACTCTTGAAATATACTTTAAAAAACATTTAGATTCCCAGACACCCTTTTAGATTCCTTATCTTTACAATGAACTTTAAATATATGTACGCATGATTTTTAATTTCTCACATCTAGCCTCAATTTCAGTGCACCCAATTATGTGTTTTTTTTAACGGCCAACAAACTCAATCCCGAGCACTCTCGGGGCACCCACTGGATAAACGGAGTATTCCGAGAGTAACCCGAGTCCACCACCAATTCCGGGGAAAACCCGGTAACCCACCCGCCCGTAGGCACGACGGTGAAATTACCGGTAAAACCTGTTTGGCTCAAGGATCCAACCCAGGTTTCCCTGGGTCTCCTATCATTACCCACCAGTGCCTCACTCTGCACCAAGTGGGAGTCGGACTTGCATCTCTCAAGAGAAATGCAAGCCCTCCACCACTTGATCTAGAGATCATTGGCTAATTATGTGTTTGTATTGAGTTTGAGTTTGTTTATGCACGTACCTTTTTTAACCAAGGAGTTTGTGGTGGAGTGGTAAGGGGGAGATATGGTGTTTTAAGTGACTCAGATTCGATTCCTATCTTACCATTTAGTTCCATAGGTACCTGGTGATGATGAGAGAATAGGCGAGAAGGCGGAAATCGCTAGTTCGATCCTAGAACTGAGCATGTTTTACCTCACCGCACTGTCGTGCCTTTGGGTGAGTGTTCACGGGCTTCAGCCAAGGTGAGGGTTTTTCCCGGTTCGGAGGTGAGTGTATCCCGATGTGATGAATTTCGTCAGTAACTCATTTGAAGGATTTGTTGACCGTTCAAAAAAAGAATGTATCTTTTTTTATTTATTTGAGTGGGTCCGTTAGATGTGGTTTTGTAGTCACGACTAAGGTTACGTTGGCACTAGGTAACCCAAGATTTTTTTATTTTACTAGTGTTACTTTATAAAAATGTTTGGATATATTTTAGTTTTTATGTTTAGACAAATTAGAGTAGAGTAAATTGCCATTTTAGTCCCTGAGTTTTGTCCAAATTTGCCAGTTTAGTCCAAATAGTTTTTTTTGTGCATCTGGGTCCTTGACTTTTACATTTTGTTGCCATTTTGATCACAATGCCTAACTCCATCCAAAAACCCAGTTTGTAACAGGGGTATTTTGGGGATTTCCTTAAAAAATGTTTTCAGTTGCCATTTTGATCCAATTCCAAAAAATCAAAAAAATCAAAAGAATTCCAAAAAAATATAAAAATCAAAAAAATTCTAAAAAATCATAAAAATTCTAAAAAATCCAAAAAAATCTAAAAATAAAAAAATTCTAAAAAATCATAAAAATTCTAAAAAATCAAAAAAATTATAAAAAATCCAAAAATCATTAAATGTTTCGGCACGAACCGTTTCGACCCGTACCGTTTCGAACCGTACCGTATCGAACCGAACCGTTTCAACGCGAACCGTTTCGAGCCGAACCGTTTCGACCCGTACCGTTTCGAACCCGAACCGTTTCGAACCGTACCGTTTCGACCCGTACCGTATCGAACCGAACCGTTTCGACGCGAACCGTTTCGAGCCGAACCGTTTCGACACGAACCGTTTCGACCTGTACCGTTTCGAACCGTACCGTTTCGACACGAACCGTTTCGAACCGTACCGTTTCGACCCGTACCGTATCGAACCGAACCGTTTCGACGCGAACCGTTTCGAACCGTATCGAACCGAACCGTTTCGACGCGAACCGTTTCGAACCCGTACCGTATCGAACCCGAACCGTTTCGACGCGAACTGTTTCGAACCGAACCCGTTTCGAACCCGAAACGGTTCGCGTCGAAATGGTACGGGTCGAAACGGTACGGGTCGAAACGCTTCGCGTCGAAATGGTACGGGTCGAAACGGTTCGGGTTCGAAACGGTATGGGTCGAAACAATACGGTTCGATACGGTACGGGTTCGAAACGGTTCGCGTTGAAACAGTTCGGTTCGATACGATACGGGTCGAAACGGTTCGGTTCGAAACGGTACGGGTCGAAACATTTAATGATTTTTGGATTTTTTAGAATTTTTTTTATTTTTAGATATTTTTGAATTTTTTGTAATTTTTTTGATTTTTTGGAATTGGATCAAAATGACAACTGAAAAACATTAGTGATTAAGTACAAACTGTTACAAACTGGGTTTTTGGATGGAGTTCGACAAAATGATCAAAATGGCAACAACATGTAAAAGTCAGGGACCCAGATGCACAAAAAAAACTATTTGGACTAAACTGGCAAATTTGAACAAAACTCAGGGACTAAAATGGCAATTTACTCAATTAGAGTATGTTTAATTTCTGACCAAAGTACTTGTTTTGCTGCTTAACATTGGAAATAGTGGTTGTGACCAAAGTACATGTTCTTTACGGTTGTTATCAACTAAATGCTGCTAAAATATGTGAGGAGCCATGCATAAGGGTAGGGGCGCTCATCACTCGCAGCATCCAATAATTTCAGCCATGTCATCGAACATTATTCCATCACTAGCGATTTATTTTAGTGGAAATGTCCATCACTCACCACACACTATCAAAATCATTCTAACCACTTGGGGTGTCCCAGTGGCCAGCCTCACCCACCTCTTCCCAGAGGACCCGGGTTTCGAATCCTGGCAGGCACAATTTCCTCCAGGCTTTCGCTTCTGGTTGGGTAGTAACCGCCAGCCAGCTATGGGGCTAAGCTAGCTTGTGGAGTGAGATCACTCCAGCGGTTGGAAGGACCGTGCAATATCCCCCCCCCCCCCCACTATCAAAATCATTCATAAAAAAAAAACAAAACTGAATTCAATCAACTTTCTTCACGCGTGATGGCTACAACGCGTTTTAGGATCCACGCGTGGTCAATATGGGTGGCGGCGGTGTTCCCTTGCATTCCACACGTGATGGTACCTCCATCACGGGGTGCCCAGTCCCCCTAATTGCATATACCATGCTGGATTTGATATGAAAGTGGAATAGATTCTAAAAACTATTATGAGAAAGAACATCCGACCCTGAGAATTCATGTACGTATACCCTGTTCGAGTTCGGAAAAACGTGCCCTTAGACCTTAACGAAATTTAGTATTGGGCTCACTAAAGGTCTAAACCATAAAAATAGTTTTTTATGTGAGCCTATGTTGGTGTTTGTATGGGTACACCCTATTAATTTATGTATTTTATATATACATATCGGAGTTTTTTTTTAAAAAGTAACGTGTCTTTCGAAATATCAGACCCTGGCCGGTGGTCCTCCCCGCCCACCTATAGCGCCGGCCAAGTCGATGACAGTAAACTGGAGACACTGAGTAGAATGTTAGATTTACAGGAGTATGATCTGGAATTCGTACGAAGAAATGAATGATAAATGTGTTCTTGATTGAATTGGTGAGGAACACCGAACATACAGATGAACGTATATATACATTAGGGTTTCATGAGATAACCGCTAATACTTAGGTTATCATCATAATAATAATAATAATGTTACAAAATAAAAAAAACTAAGATAAATAATACTTATTCTAGCTTAAATATTATTCTCTAACACCCTCCCGTAAGCTAGAACGCTGCAACATTCATGAGATTCTTCATATGTACATAGTCCTTCGGCTGAAGTGCTTTGGTCAGGATATCTGCAACCTGATGTTTTGTTGGACAGAATAAAACTTCTAATTCATTGTTCTTTATCAGGTCTCGAATGAAATGATACTTCACTCTTATGTGTTTACTCTTCCCATGATACACTGGATCCTTTGCCAAGCTAATTGTAGATTTATAATCACAGAAAATGGTAAGAGATTGATCAACCTTTTCCTGCAATTCCTTTAATATTCCTTTGAGCCATAACGCTTGACATCCAGCCATGGAGAGTGCAATATACTCTGCTTCCGTCGATGATAATGCCACCACCTTTTGTTTCTTTGACTGCCATGCTATCGGTCCTGAACCCAAATGAAAGAGATATCCGGATGTGCTTTTGCTATCATCTATACTCCCAGCATAGTCGCTGTCGCTAAAACCGATTAAGGTTCCTTTGCTTCCCTTGGAATAAATTAGTCCATGATTCAGACTTCCTTTTAAATATCTTAAAATTCTCTTCCCAGCTTCCCAGTGGCTCCGTTTTGGTTGCTCCATGAATTGACTTAGTTTATTTACGGCGAACATAATGTCCGGTCTTGTATTTGTTAAATACATAAGACTTCCAATCATGCTTCTATAGAGATTTGAGTCCATTTCTTCCTCAGGATCTTGTTTGGATAATCGTATTCCATATTCCATCGGTGTGGAAACTTCTTTACAGTTCATCATCTTGTATTTATCAAGTAGACTTTTTGCATATTTTTGTTGCGAATGTATTATATCACCGTTTCTGTGAATCACCTCCATGCCAAGAAAATAGTGTAGAACGCCCATGTCTGTCATCTCGAACTCCTGTTTCATGGATTCTTTGAATTCTAGAATCATGTTTAAGGAGTTTCCGGCTATAATAAGATCATCTACGTAAAGACAGATTATGATCTTTAAATCATTATGAATCTTGGTGAATAGAGTATGTTCGTATGCACACTTCTTGAATCCACATGATGTAAAATAACTTTCTATTCTACTATACCATGCCCTTGGAGCCTGCTTTAATCCGTATAATGCTTTCTTGAGCCTACAGACTTTCCTTTCCTCTCCTTTTGTGACATACCCTTCTGGTTGTTCAGCAAATACTTGTTCTGTTAACGTGCCATTAAGGAAGGCAGTCTTCACATCCATTTGGTGCAAGTACCATCCATAGTGTGCAGCCAAAGCCAAAATAAGTCTAACTGTATCAAACCTGATTACTGGAGCGAAAACATCTTGATAATCAACTCCATGTATTTGACTGTAACCTTTTACCACTAGACGAGCTTTGTGCTTGCTTATGTTACCGTGTTCATCATATTTAGTCTTATATATCCATTTCATGCCAATAGGAATTTTATCTTTTGGAGGATCTACTAGTTCCCATGTATCATTCTTAATAATTGACTCCATTTCCATATCCATTGCCTTTTTCCACTTTGTCTCTTTACATGCTTCTTTGTAGGTAGAAGGATCTTCATTTGTGAATAGAGCAAATTGAGTTGAACTACTAGCATTCTGTTGATCTTTCTTGTACAGTTCTGCAACTTGTGTTTTCGTTAAAGCCCGCGATCTTTGGTACACATTATTGACACTCTTGGTTTTTATGATCTCGTTATCAGACGATGAGGATTCTGAACCATTGTAATTATTAGAGCTTTCATCTTCACTGTTTTCACCATTCTGATCTACACTTTGATCGTTTGGTGCTTGTATAGTAGAAATATTTTGACTGTTTGATGTAGCTTCCACTGAAGCTTCTTGATCATCTTCGACTAATAGTGGGTTATCTTCCTCATCATATCTAATCTCAAGATATGAAGTTGCTTCCTTTCTATTCTCATTAACAATCCAGTGTTGGTCTTCATTGAATATTACGTCTCTGCTTATGATTATCTTATTTGATATTGGATTGTATAGTTTATATGCTTTACTATTCTCACTGTATCCCACGAATATAGCTTTTTCTGTTTTGTTGTCGAGTTTGCCTCTATGGATATTTGGTATATGAACATATGCAACACATCCGAAGACTCTTAGATGTTCCACATTAGGTTTTCTTCCACTCCAGGCTTCCTGTGGTGTGATTTTAGGTGCCCTCTTTGTGACAGCTCTGTTTAATAAGTAAGTTGCACAAGCAACTGCTTCAGCCCAGTAATCATGCGTTAAATTTTTCATTTTCAGCATACTCCTTCCTAATTCCATGAGCGTTCGATTTTTCCTTTCTACCACTCCGTTTTGTTGTGGCGTATAACTTGTGGTAAGTTGATGACGTATACCATTTTCCTTAAGAAAGTTTTGAAATTCGTGGCCACAATATTCCCCTCCTCTGTCGGACCTAATGCCTTTTATTGTAAGACTTGCTTGATTTTCCACATGTTTTTTGAAGAATTTAAATCGGGCTAATGCCTCGGATTTAAGCTTCAAGAAATATATCCATGTCTTTCTAGTGTAATCGTCTATGAAAGTGATGAAATACCTGCAACCTCCTATTGACTGGGTTCTCATAGGTCCGCATATGTCTGTATGAATGAGTTGAAGTGGTTTACTTGCATGCCATGATGCTTGTTTAGAAAATGGTTTCCTTGCATGCTTACCAAAGATGCAACCCTCACAAATGTTTTGAGTTCTGCTCAGTTTTGGTAACCCTTTCACTGTTTCATTTACTCCCATATCACATAAAGTGTCTAAATTTAAGTGCCCATATCTTCTATGCCATAGTGTGGACGGATCAGTTGTTGTCACATTGCATACTCGGGATATTACATCTTTGCTTAAGTTTAATGGAAACATTTTGTTTCCAGTCATTTTCACCGTTCCTATGTATGCTCCATTAGAGTCTTTAATCACACACCCTTGATTGTTAAATCTTACTTCATAGCCTTTTTGAACTAACTGTCCGACACTTAATAAGTTGTGTTTTAGTCCTGCGACGTAAAACACATTCGGAACTCGTTTTTCTTGACCTTTAACCTTGATGGTAACATCTCTGCAGCCCAGGACTTCGAGTCGTTTGTCATCCCCGGTTCTTACTTCCCTTCTCTCTGATTCATTTAAATTAATGAATAGATTCTTATCGCCCGTCATATGATTACTGCACCCACTATCCAGATACCAACAATCATTCCTTTTTACTTCCTCTACATTAAAAATCATGAACATGGTTTCTTCGCTTTCTTCCTCTGTCTCATCTTTGTGCATTAAGGCACTATTCACTTTTTCATCATCATCCTTTTTGTTACAGAATCTGGCCACATGTCCTAGTTTTTGGCAGTTATAACATCGAATGGAATTATTGTATCTTCCTCGTCCCCTACCACGTCCTCTACTCGAATAATCTGTTCTAGATGATCTAGATCTTTCATAGTTATTTCCTTGAATCTGAAATGCCTGTTCTATTGGTACATCTTCGTATTGTTTTAACCGAAGTTCGTGTGATTGTAGAATTCCCAGCAACTCATCGGTAGTAATCATATTTAAATCTTTGGATTCTTCTATGGCCACTACTACTGCTTCATATTTTCGCGTTAAACTTCTTAAGATCTTTTCCACAATACGTTGTTCCTCTATTCTTTCTTCATTTAATCTTAACTGATTTACTATTATGGTCGTTCGATTTACATAATCTTCTATCGATTCATTTTCTTTCATTCTTAATGAATCAAATTCACAGCGTAGGGTTTGTAATTTTACCGTTTTGACTCTATTTTCACCCCTGTATGCTTTATGAAGAACATCCCATGCATCTTTAGATTTCTGACATGTAGCAATCCGTTCGAAAACAGTTTCATTCACCGCTTGAAAAATGATATGTAATGCCTTCTTGTCCCTTTTGATCTTTTCTTTGTAAGTGTTCTGATCAATTTCGGACGCATTCGGGGCAATTTCTGTATAACCTTCTTCCACTATTGACCATAAATCTTGTGATTCTAGTAACACCTTCATTTGGATATGCCAGTGATAATAGTTTTATCCCAGGAGTTTCGGAATTTGAATTTGGATTCCTCCATTTGTCGTCATCGAGAAAAAAAAAACGATTTAGGGTTTATGAAGAAGAAAACTGTAAGGAACGATTTTTCGGATGATATTCACTCTAAGTTATGGATCGGTGGCTCTGATACCACTTTGTTAGATTTACAGGAGTATGATCTGGAATTCGTACGAAGAAATGAATGATAAATGTGTTCTTGATTGAATTGGTGAGGAACACCGAACATACAGATGAACGTATATATACATTAGGGTTTCATGAGATAACCGCTAATACTTAGGTTATCATCATAATAATAATAATAATGTTACAAAATAAAAAAAACTAAGATAAATAATACTTATTCTAGCTTAAATATTATTCTCTAACATAGAATGGTATGGCAAAATTCTGATTTTAGCAGACTACTATTATCTGTACTCAGAAAAAGTACAGGCTCTCTGTTCTAACACTAGAGATGGATCATATTGGTACAAAGTTTATTTATTCATTTTCATATTTGCGTCTATACATATATTGATGAACATATGTTTACATGTTTAATAGGGTGCGTGTGCATATCCTATACGTGCATATATACATGTGTGCATACTTATATACGTAACGCGTACATACATATATATATATATGTAATGCACTAATGCATGCATCTTATATATGTAATTCATACATTTATATATTGTATACATGTATACGTGCATACATCTATGCATGCTTGTATACGTTCCTACATACATAACTACATACATACTGATCAAATAAAATACGATACTTGGATTTTGGATCATGATTGGTACAAGAAAAAGAAGGTGCCAATACTTGTAAATACAACTGGAAAGGAAGGACATAGTTGGTTATACATATGAAAAAAAAGAGTCTAAAGAGGGTAAATTCTAAAATAATTTAGTAATAAATAAGAAAATAAAAATAAAATTCAGTTAAAGCCATATACTTATTTATATTCATGGAATCTGTGGACTCTGCCTCCAGCAAAGTGTGTCTTTTGCTTTCAGAAAGTGAAACCACAAATTTTCAAATTTCAACATGTTATCAAGAAAGCAGTTATAGAATTGGAGGACTAATGGAGATAAACAAAGTTAGTCATGATCATAATAATAATAATAATACCCAACAGCCACAACCAAAGAAACAAATTAGAAGGAGACTCCACACAAGCAAGCCTTATCAAGAAAGCTTTATGAACATGGCTGAGGCTAGAAGAGAGATTGCCACTGCCCTCAAGTTCCATAGAGCTTCCATGAAGGCAGCTGCCAATCACGACCATCGATCCGAACTAGAAAAGAAGCCGGTCGATCCGGATATGGTCACCACCAACTACTGGCCTCTTGTTCCTCCACCTCCACCATCACTAAATCAAGAACATTATAATCTGGAACAGCTTCCTAATCAACCATTGGGGCTAAATCTCAATTTTAAAGATTTCAACAACTTAAATACAAGTATTTACTACAACCCAATGCCTGCTTCCTCTGCTCAATCGGCCGCCAAGAAGTCCTTGGAGACCAGTGAAATTGGAACAGTGGAGGATGTGACAAAGTCTGTTGATTGGTGTTATGAGCCTTTTGAGCAAGTCATGGAGTTCCCACCATGGTTGATCAATGCAAATGAGACCTCTTGCTCCCAACACATATATGATCACCAACTTTCTCCTGATCCTCCATTGCCTTGGTAAGATTCTTATTCTTATCAACTTTACATTCACTTCTTGTAGGGCCGGACCGATAGGCTTCACATTTTAGGCGAAGGCCTAGGGCCCCAAAAAATAGGGGCATCCAATTTTTTTTAATTTTTTCATATGTTACATGTGTATGTGTATTTGGCCCAAATGAACAAACACATAATGATCCAAACAAATAAAATATCTACACCCAAAGGATTATTGGCCAAATCCCTTTTTCTGGAATCCATAAGTTACTAGGTCCATTTTTTCTTGAACGCAATTGTGCATCCTCTGCCGATGCACAGCTGGGAGAGAAACCATGGGTAATTGATTGCTGCCGATGGTGCGATTTGCGAGTGATCACTAACAATAATAAAATTTGTGATTTGATGTTTGCGATTTTATGACTTGATATTGCGTTTTGCTATTGCCATTTGATATTCCTTTAGGTTCAATTCTCACAAGGGCCTAGATTTTGTACTTTGCTTAGGGCCTCCAAAAATATTGGACCGGTCCTGACTTCTTGAGTGATTTTATTTCTTCCTAGCTAGAATTACAGGCTTATTTGCACCAAGATGCTACATACTTTTGTTTTTACCACATACTTTTACATTTTGATGGAATTGTATATTGGAAGAATGTGACACAAAGCGGAAACAAAAAATTAAAAAAAAAAAGGTACTCATGATAGAAAAAGTTGATAAATTTCTTTATGAGAACAAGTATTATATCATGATCATATAATAGAGGAAAAAACTAATCTTGGCACGTATCGAAAAATTTGACAATATAGTAATTAAAACGCGTGAATTAATAAAATCCACAATCCTTGTATTTTTTAGATAAACAAAGAATTAATTAAAATGGAGAATTTTGGGGAAAACCTGTTAAAGTAAAAAATCAAAGCTTCATATATGAAGAAAAAACTGTAAAATCCGAAGTGGTTTTCGTCTATAACTGATTATGTAACTTCATGCGCATTAAAAGTTATGTATGTTTTAACTTAAGTTAGACATTTTTCTAGCTTGTTTGTTTTTGTACAACTAGTTTTCGTCTATAACTGATTATGTAACTTCATGCGCATACATTGTAAAAAGGCTTGATGCAAAACTACTATCGAGCCGGGGGTCTCACTGGAAGCAGCCTCTATATTCTTATGCGGTAGAGGTAAGGCTATTTACATCTTACCCTCCTCAGACCCTACCTTTATTTTTTATTTTGTTAGTGGTGGGATTTAGTGAATGATGATTAGTAGAGCTTCATTCAAGTTACTAATGTTGATGAGGCTGTGATTGGTTTTGTCCTATTCTAGTAAAAAGACTAGACATAATTGCATTATGGGACTTCAAAACCATGACAGTGAGACCACAGAGGCCCCCACCGCCATGTTTTCTCAGTTTGTGCTAGAATGCACTTGGTGTCATTTTCAGATTTTGTGACAGATACAGTGACCTCTTTTAATTTGGTCTGAAAATTGTTGTTTAAAATCTCCATGTTGCCTATGCAATAAAATGGAAGTTACCATCTTTCTTACTGCCCTCTTTTCACATAGCATTAGGTTCATAAATGCTTTATCGGTTTGGGCCGTTTTTCGCGACCCTTAGCATTCGGGTGTCATGCCTGTTTCAGTCATGTCGACTTTAGGAAACATTGTTTTTCCATGTTTATTTGATTTGCAAAGATGTAACTAACTGTATGTGGTTAAAATTTAAAATTGCAGCATGGACATTGATGACATTGAAGTGATGGATGGTGAGGAGTGGCTTGCCTGAAAAAATATTTTGATTGTTATTTATGGCTTATCTATGGCTACATATTTATGCAACCTCTTGTGTCGCTATAACAAAGTTTCTATTGAACACGTATGTATTTGTTGGTCATATATAAATGCCTCCTTCGAGATTTTGAAAGTTTTAAACAAACAAACGTCATATTTCCTAGAAACCATTCACTTTAAAAACACAAAAAAAAAGTTAAGAAAGCCACAGATGCAGAACCTCGATTCTTCTACATTGAGTATTGATCTGAATGAAGTTTCACTGCTTGGATTCTTCTCTGAGTTGGGTATCTCTATAATCTTTTGCTGAATAAGATGGACAAATATTCAAGAAAAGAGACTGATGACACTGATATTACATCATGTCACTTTGTTCTTGATGGATATGTTGATGACATGAAGGTATCAATATATTAGAGCAAGCGTTGGTCTTCAACATGTCATCAAAAAAGTATATATCCACCCACCATAAAGGATGCCACAAAAAATAAGCATCTTCTAAAGACGGGCGTTATGTAGGAAAATAAGAATCTACATAAGGTATTCAAAAACAGGTTCATAACGCCAAAAAGTTAAAGTAGGAGGCTGATAACAATGAAGATTTGGATGAGAAATTAGTTTATGATTTTTAATTTTTTGTCATTTTCTATTGTTTGTTATCTAATTCTCTGTTGTTTATTATCTAATTCTCTACTAATTTAAAAAATGAGTATAAAACGCCAAAAACTACAAACACCAAAACGCCTGATAGTGTGAAAAACTGTGAGAACGAATGCTAGCAAAGAACGATGTTGCTATATAAAACGCCAAAAAACGCAAACAAAGTATTACTGGAAAAATCAACACTAATTGACAGATGAAAATTCAAAGAAACAAAGTATTATTGTCAAACATTTATTTATATTAAAAGCCAATACATGGAAAATTGAAATTTATTTATCTTTTCAAAACGCCATAATTGTTGGAACTTTTGAGATCGTTCATACTTGTACTGGATTAGTTTTATCATAGTTTGTAGCTTGTTTTAAAGTCTACGGGCATATTTTGTAATTTCATGAAATTAGCAAACCTGACCTAGTGTAGATAAGATGCCAGCATAATTATAATTATGCTGGCAAGTCAGGTTCTATATAAACTCAAGCATTGTTGCCCTAGCCAAGCTTTTGGCTCTTTTGGTGAATAGAAGTGTTGTTTACATTCAATCTTTGATATTGTGCTCTAATCAGATTTCCAAGGTGCTTTATTGATTTACATTCTTGTTTGGATTCAATACAACACTTGTTGTACTCATCATTCCATTAGCTTCATCTTCATTCTTGATTCTTCTTAACTTTTTCATAGTACAAACACTTAATCAATAGGTGTTTTGGACTAAAACAATCAACCACTGTGATCCGGATTGATATTGGGATCTACAATTTGGTATCAGAGCCTTAGTGCTCTTGGTTGTTGTGTCTTTGTTAAGATTTTTCAAAGTTTTGAAGGTTTTTCAAAGTTTCAAGGTTTTTCAAATTTTTGGACTTAAAATGGATTGATTTGGTGTGTTTAATTGATAGGTTGTTGTTAATCTGTGATTAGGGAGTCATTTTGGACATTTTGATGCATAAAAACATGGTTTTTGAGTCGTTTTTGGGTGATTAGAGGGTTTTAGTTCGTGTTAAACCCTCTGGTTGGCGAAGATAATCTTGAATATAGCGAAATTATTTTGAAGATAGCGAAATAATTTTTGAATACAACGAACTTAAGCTTGAATATAGCGAAATCATTTTGAACATCGCTTAATTGTCCGTTTCGCCGACTAAAACTCGAGCGAAGTTGTCGATCTCCGGCGAAATAGTGCCAGTTGTCCCTATGGTGAAATTATCGAAGGCGACTTCGAGAACCGTGATAAAGAACCACAGCGTTTTTATCACGGTGTACGGCGAAAAAAGCCAAACTAACGTGTGTGTTTATTGTATCAGCGGAATTAGCTTCTTCGCTCGTGCAGGATTTCTCCGGGTACCGGCGAAGACAGTTGACCAGCGAAGATCATCGGCGAAATTGGTGCTGTTTCTCTATATTCAGTCAGATATCCGGTGATATTACCTATTTCTCCGGCGAAAGTGTTCACCTGCAGTCTATCAGCGAAATTAACCTTTGATCAGCTTTCTTAAGTCAAAAACAAGTCAAGATGTCGGTGAATCAGCTAAGTCCAATTGCTCAAGCTGAACTTGAGACCGGAACCACCACAAGACCACCAAAGTTGAAAGGAGCTGAAGATTTCGGTACTTGGAAGAATCGAATCAAGTCTTTCTTCTAATTCACCGACTACAACCTATGGCTTTCTGTCATCGCTGGACCTCACGTTCCAATGGTCATTCTTCTAATTCACCGACTACAACCTATGGCTTTCTGTCATCGTTGTACCTCACGTTCCTACGGTGATTCGAGGAGATGTGATAGTCAATAACACCGACCCCACAACCTTCACCGATGAAGACAAAGCTCTAATCCAATGCGACCGTCGTGCACATGCTGCCTTAACCATGGCTTTGTCAACTGACGACTGTAACATGTTTGAAGAATACAGAACTGCTAATGAACTCTGGCAAGCTTTGATCGAATACTACGAGGGAAATGAAGAGCTAATTGAGAGCAAAAGAGACATGGTGCAGAAGCAATACGACATGTTTGGTGGAATTCGTGGTGAAAGCCTTTCTGATCATATCAGTCGCTTTCTGAATATGATGACCAAGATGAAGAAGGCAGGAAATCCTGTTACAAATAGTGCTGCCATAAAGAAGCTTCTGGATTCGCTTCCAAAGGAATGGAGCCTTCAATGCATGATGATAAAAAGGGATTTCCTTAACAGCCCAAATCCTGTCACTTTGTCCGATTTAATCAACATTCTGAAGGATTTTGAAATGGACGTCAACAAACGCGAAATGAATACAACAAGTTACTCCCCAAAGGCAGCTCAGACTTCTACTGGACTGAAGAACGTGGCATTTCTAGCTTCAGGAGGCACCAGTAAACAAGCCTCCGAGATGTCCTACTTTAACGTTTCCGCAAGCGCGAGAAAGGCTCCACAATCTAGTGATAAGGCTGTTGTGGTTGGTGATACTCAAGCTTTGAAAGTGTCAACTGAACATGTGGCACTTTTTAACATGTTTTTGAGTAGCTACGAAGCTTTAATGTCGGGAGAACTCAAGAAGGAGATGCTCACTGCTGAAGACATGTTTCAGGTTGATCCAGATGACATGGAGGAGATGGATTTGAAGTGGCAGATGGCTATGATCACTTTAAGGTTGAAGAAGTTTCAGGATAAGACCGGGAAGCGTGTGGGTCTTGGAAAAGCTGGTTTTGACAAATCTAAGCTGAGATGTTATAACTGCAAGAATCTTGGTCACTTCAAACGTGATTGCCCCTTGTTGAAGGAAACCTCGAAGCCACTCCTGCTGTGAAACAAATCACCATCGAAGAAAACAAAACCAACGCGTCTCCCAACACACCAAAAGCTCTTGTTGTTGAAGATTATGATTAGGGTGAAGAAATTGCTGAAGCCAAGGAACAAGTCAACAAAGCTCTCATGGCAAAGATCTCAAGCGGGTCGTCATCAAAACAGTTTGAGAAACAGACTACTGGAATCCCAAAGGGGGACAACATTGCTGACAAGGGTCTGAAAAGCATTCTCATCTCCCCGGAGCCTGAGAAAGGAAAGAATTCTGAAGAAGCTGAAAAACCAAAGGAGCATGTTCCTAAGGAGTCATCTGATGAGAATAATGAAAAAGTCTCAGCAGCAGCAATGAAAACAGAATCCTCCAAAGAAAAAACTGACAAAGACTTGGTAAATAGTATTCCACATAACTTTAAAGTAAAGTTATGCACATCAGCATGCGTTGATGTCGTGGCACATTACAAATCTCTTAATCTAGAATTTGAGAGGCAAAAAGACAAAGCTTTAAAATTTAACAAAGAACTTAAACAGAACGAGGCCGCATATCAGAGAAAGTTGAATTCGACTTTAGCTGAAATGCAAACTCTAAAAGAATTTGTCTTTAGAAAAGATTTTATCATTAACGATCTTACAGATAGACTAGAAAAGGCTTTGAACGAAAAGAAATTATCATAGACAAATGGAAGTTAGAAGGCCTTTACTGACATCAAAAACTGCCAACGACCAACGTATGTAAAAGATGGGATCGGGTATAAGGATAGGCAGGGAAATGAAAGAAGACTTTTCTTTCCACCACATAGCAAAAACTATGTGTCCATGCCAACTCCTCATCCCGACAATGATCTCATTGATGAAAAGGCCTCTGTAGAACAAAATGATTCTTTCAAAAACGAAACAACCGCTAACATTCCTAAAAGTAATGCAGATTTCAATTGTGTGTAAAGAAGATGTGTGCGATGAGGATGGAGACTGCGGCGGTTCAAAAATAGGAATAGGTTATTCAGGCGACAGTTATTCCACCGTTAACTGGTTCGCCTGGAACTGTTCTAAGAAAGACAATATTAGGGATGAATGTAATAATTTAATTAGGACGGATGACTGTAATGGCCGTGTGCCTAAATTTAACTCTTTGGATGACTGTAAGGGCCATGTGCCTACATTTGAGACCCGTGATCGTGAACATGCTATGCTTGAATGTCATGATTTAAATTCTGCATTTTGTGATGATAAAAATGTTTGTAAATCTCCTGTATTTGTGCCAGAATTGAAAAAGAATAGCTTTGGAAAATTCCTCACCGAGGAAATTCCAGAATTTATTCCATCTCGAACAGGTATGACAAATTCCGAGAAGAAAGTCGCTAAAGATAGCAGCAAAGAGGATTCAAACTCTTCTGCCTCAGAAAAGGAAGAAGAGAAGTCAAGTTCTGATGAAGAACAAGTATCAGAAAATTCAAGTGAAGATCAAACAACAGAAGGTGAAAGCTCCGAAGATTCGAGTGACGAAACAATTGAAGATCAAAATTCAGAAAGTTCAAGTGGAAATCAGAGCTCCGATGATTCAAATGACGAAGCAAGTGAAGATCAAAATTCAACTGAATATCAAACAACAGAAAGTTCATCAGATTCCGACAATGATGAAGACTGTTCAGAAGATGAAAGCCGAGTTGACAAGAAAATGAAGAAAGTCGAGAGCTCAAGATACACTGCATCAAAAGACTTATCAAAAAGCTCAAGACACTCATCACATACATCATCTTATAACACAAAAAAGCCCAGACGAAAACGATGTTTTCGCTGTGGTCATTTAGGACATACAGCGAAACATTGTAAAAACAAGAATTTTTCTAAACCAGAATATGATTTTGTTAAAAATTTCACAGATCAGCTTGATTATCTTAAAAAATCTGTTAAAAATTTGGTTAATTCAACAGCATATTTTTGGAAGCCAAAAGAGGACATCGTGGGTCAAAACCACGATAGATCCAAAGTAAAGAAAATCTGGGTTCCCAAATCAAACTAATCTGTGTATATTCTTGTATTTCAGAATAAACTCCAGAAATGGCTTCAAATGCTCATGGAATACATCTGGCATGTCAACAGCGGATGTTCAAGACACATGACAGGATTAAAGGAACTTCTGACGAATTTTCGTTTTATTGATGGCGATTTCGTGTCATTCGCTGGAGACGAGAAAGGATGGAAGATCGTTGGAATGGGAGATGTCGTGTCTGAAGCACTCACTTTGGAAAATGTCAACTATGTCCCAGAACTGTGCTACAATCTTATGAGCATATCACAAGTCTGTGATAAAGGAATATCGGTGCTTTTCAACGACATGGAATGTTTGTTTCTTAAGCCTGAATATGTGGTTCCTGTAGAAATGATCATGCTCACTGCTCCAAGACAAAACAACACATACGTGCTCAACATGAAAAACACCAAGACATATGATAACTTGACTTTTTTAATCTCAAAGGCTTCAGAATCGGTGTCACTGCTTTGGCACAGGCGATTGGGGCATGTAAATTTCAAAAATATGAACAAACTCTCTAAGTTAAACTTAGTAAGAGGTCTTCCGATAAAAGAATTTCCTTTTTCTGAAAAATGTATAGCATGCGCCCAAGGAAAGAAACATAAGAAATCGCACAAATCCAAAGCTGTGAACACGATTACTACGCCGCTTCAGTTGATGCATATGGATCTTTTTGGTCCAATAAGTGTTAAAAGTCTTGCTAAAAGTTCTTACTGTTTGGTGATTACAGATGATTTCTCTCGTTTTTCATGGGTTTACTTTCTTGAAGCCAAGAGTGAGACAACTGATATCCTTAAGTCATTCATTCCCTTCATTGAGAACGTGACCTGATTGAAAGTGAAGTCGATCAGAAGTGACAATGGTTCTGAATTCAAGAATCAAAGCTTCATATCCTTTTGTGCTGAAAAGGGAATTCATCTTCAGTACAGCGCGGCTAGAACTCCTCAACAAAATGGAGTAGCTGAACGAAAGAACAGAACCTTGATCGAAGCCGCAAGAACCATGTTGGTGGACTCAAAGCTTCCAATCATCTTTTGGGCAGAAGCGGTAAATACAGCATGCTACGTTCTGAACAGAGTTCTCATTGTAAAACCTCATGGAAAAACTGCATACGAACTTCTCTTCAAAAGGAAGCCACTCATCGATTTCTTCAGACCGTTTGGATGTTCTTGCACTCTTCTGAATACTCAAGAGAATCTCATCAAATTCGAAGCAGTGGGTGACATTTGCTACTTTATGGGATATTCGTCCACACAGAAAGCCTATAGAGTCTACAACAAACGAACAAAGATGGTGATTGAATCATATTATGTGGACTTTCAAGAAGGAAATTACACCAACACCGGAAGCACCCCTGATTGGTTTTATGATGTGGGTGTGATTTTCAACACCTTCGAAATTCCAGAAGATGTTCTAGAAGCAGAACCTGCAGAAGTCGCTCAAGTTGAACCTCTGTTTGATTCTTCAGATATTGGTTTAACTCCTTTCACTACTCGTTTCTCTCCATTTTCAGCTGATCCACTTATCTCTATAGATGAAGTAAATGGTGACACTTCTCCTGAGAACACCCCTGAAAACGGTGCTTCTTCTTCACAGGAGAATGTGGATGAACCGACTCAAAAAGATGACCCTCCAATAATATACGTTGACGAACACTTCACCAACCTTCCGCAGCAAATTGAGTCTCACACAAATGCAGGATACAAGACAAATCGCAATCACCCTCTTGAAAATGTCATAGGCGCAGTAGAAGAAGGAGTACGTACACGTGGCCAGTCATCAAGCATCAACAAAGGGCTCTATGCAGCGTTTCTCTCACAGTCAGTGCCACGGGACATTGAAGAAGCCATTCAAGACTCCAGTTGGGTTCAGGAAATGCAGGAAGAATTATCTCAATTTCGCAAACTCAAAGTCTGGGAGTTAGTAGATTTACCTAAGGGAAAGTTTCCGATTGGTAAAAAATGGGTCTTTCGTAACAAGATGGATGATCGTGGAGTAGTGATCAAGAACAAGGCCAGATTGGTGGTGCAAGGTTTTCGTCAGGAGGAAGGAATTGATTACGAAGAGGTTTTTACTCCAGTTGCAAGATTGGAGGCAATCAGAATATTCCTGGCATACGCATCATACAGAAATTTCAAAGTCTTTCAGATGGACGTAAAGAGTGCTTTTCTGTGTGGGAAGGTAAAGGAAGAAGTCTACGTGTGTCAGCCTCCAGGTTTCGAAGATCCTCATTTTCCAGGTCGCTACTACAAGTTGGACAAAGCCCTATATGGTCTTCACCAAGCTCCACGTGCTTGGTACGAGACTTTGTCAACTTATCTTCTGAAGTGCGGATACACCAAAGGAACGATCGACATGACTCTCTTCACCAAACGAATTGGATAAGACGTAATGCTGGTTCAGATTTATGTTGACGATATCATCTTCGGGTCAACAAATGAGGAGTTATGTAAAGAATTCGAGACCGTGATGAAGGCAAAGTTCGAAATGAGCATGATGGGAGAACTCACGTTCTTCTTAGGGCTAGAAGTGAAGCAAAAGGAGGACGGCATTCTTATTCATCAGGCTAAGTACATTCGGGATATTCTCGTGAAGTACAACATGAACGACTGCAAAGTTGCAAGCACTCCATTTGCCTCTCAGACGGAACTTACTCTAGATCCTCAAGGAAAACCAGTGAACAAGTCCTTTTACCGCTCAATGATAGGCTCTCTGATGTACTTAACTGCAAGCAGGCCTGACATTATGTGGGCAGTCTGTCTCTGTGCTCGTTTTCAGACTAATCCCAAAGAATCACATGAAACCGCTGTGAAGCGCATCTTTCGCTATCTTAAAGGAACTCCGAAACTAGGTCTTTGGTATCCTAAAAATAGTAATTTTGATCTTATTGCTTATTCTGACAGTGATCATGCAGGTTGTAAAGTAGATTACAGGTCTGTATCAGGAGGATGTCAATTCTTGGGAAATCGTCTGATCTCTTGGCAAAGCAAGAAGCAGACAACGGTGTCCACCTCCACAGCTCAAGTCGAGTACACTACGGCCTTCAGTTGCTGTTCACAAAATCAGTTGTTGGATTATGGAATCAACATCATGAAGACTCCTATATTCATCGACAATGAGGCATGTCTGGGAATTGTGAAGAATCCCATCCACCACTCCAGAACAAAGCATATCGAAATTCGTATTCACGTAATTCGAGATGCCTACGAGAAAGGATACATTCAAGTGGTGCCAGTGGATACAACACAGCAACGGGCCGACATTTTCACAAAAGCCTTCGATAAAACCCGATTCAACCAGCTGGTAACCTGGTTGGAAATGGTTAATTTCCTTGAATGGAAATGAATCTTGTTGTCCAAAAGCTTTCGTAAATACTCTATCTTTTGTCCATATTATTTAAAAAAAAACGTTTGTTAAAAGTAAAACAAGTATCGTAAAACGTTGCTCACCAAAAAGATTTTCTAAATTTTAAAATTTCATTTTCGGGCAATGGACTCTCGAAAATAAAGATTTTAGGGGGCATATTCCAGAAAATCAAAAATTAGATGCTTGTGTCTGACTCCTGTTAGAGGAAATGATAGAAAATTGCTAACACTTTGTCATTTCTTGAAAAACAGAAAACAAAAGAAATTAGGGTACCAAGCAACGACGTGTCGGTAGATTCAGCAACACCAACGAGTAAACTGCTGTTAGGGAGCAAAACATAACGTCTACACAAGGATTCTGGCTTTTCTCAGGCATTACGCATCATAGTAGGTAACACGTTGCGGCATATGGCTTAATAGTCTTAAATCTTGCGTTGATAGATTGCCAAAGTCTGAGATCTCGGGTCTTTATATTGGTTTTTCATTCGGGGATATCATAGTCGTTCTTCTGCTGCATCCAGATACATGCTGACCTAGACGCTATGATATCTTTTCATAATAAGTGCCTAAAAAAGGCCAAACCCTTTTATAATAAGTGCCAAAATTGGCCAAAACTTTAGATGGATTAGTTTGGTCTCTCTGTTGTACGAAAGTACTGACCTAACTATCTATCTCCGCCCTCGGTAGTTTTCGGGATCTCTGCTGTACGAAAGTACTGACCTGATCTCCACTCTATCGTTGAAAAGAATGAATCCAATATACTCACCTGTTATGAGGAACCTTTGTGCATACCTTGATCGCGGGGGTATGTCCTGATGTGGGACTCATGGGTGTAATGATTCTATTCTCAATAGCTTGTGTGGGGGCCATAGAAGACTTGTCAATATTACCGAAAACAAGATAATCGCGCTCTCCGAAGGCATGTTGAAAGAAGGATGCATGGATTTAAGCGGACAAACATACTAGCAGTTTTTCTTGTGCCTTGATTCGCTAATAATAATAATAATAAATAAGAAATTGACAAGTGTTGGCAATATGATCTTCTGCAGGTAAGTCGACGAGCGTCAAAAGAATCAAGAAATTCAGCTTAAAATGGAACCTCCCAAGATTGAAACACGAAGTTCGGAGTCAAATTGGACCAAACTTTCTCTAGTTTGTAAATATTTCATAATTTATGCTATTTTAAACAAAAATGGGCATGTTTTTCGAGAAAGTTTGAAATTTACGAGCGGATTTAAAATTTGGATTTTGAAAAGGATGTTTTAATCTGAAGCGGCGAAATAAAGATTCCGGCGAAATTAATAATTTCGCCCAGTACTCTAAACCGTTTATAAATATCTCTTAACCGACCTATTTCAAACTTTTCAAAAAGAAACTTCTTTTTCTTTCTCCCTAAGTTTCGGTTAACTTCACTCAAATTCTCTAATCTTTCACAAAGATTCATTTACATTCAAGATCTTCTGGTAATCTACGAGTAAATCATCAACATTGATCGCTGCACTCATTGCTTGATGTCTTCGGTTAATGGTTCTCAGTTTAAATTTTATGTTTGGTTCTTGGCTTTAAAATTCAAACTTTTATGTCCATTAATCAGTAGTATTTAGGGTATGTTGTAAATAGTTAAATAGATATATCGAAGTTTTCATAATGCTCGTTCTTGTTTAGTCTTGTCTGAAATCAGTGTTGATCTTTGGGTGAAATCAGTTAGGGGTTTAGATGGGTTTTTCAAGAAAAAGATGATGCCAGCGAAATAACGTTGAATATGGCGATGTTGGTGAAATTATCATGAATCAGGGAATCTCAAAAGTCTCGAACGGGAGTTCGAGCAACCGACAAAGTAATTTTATTTCGCCGGTAATTCGGCCTAGACGAATGTCTTCGCTGATGAAGGGGTTCGTGACCAAACTCTGTCTTCGCCGAAGTTCACCAACGAAATTAAATTGAAACAACATGTTCATTATCGGCGAAATCACTTTTCACCCGCTTTTGTCATCGGCGAAAACATTTGATCTGTGCCGTAACCATCAGCGAAATATTGGATGGTTTCCTTTAGTCGTTGCCGGTGAAGACGCACATGATCCGATATTATTGCCGGCGAAATAGCTTGCTCTCGATAACAATTTTCAGCGAAGACAACCGATTGGGTTGTCAGCGAATTTAACTCTTAATTATTTTTTAATTATTGTAAATACCAAATTTGACTTTTAATTATACCCTAAAATATTTTTGTAAATATTTTCTAATTTCATTTTCCTTTTATAATATGTAAATATTTTGTAAATAATTTGTTTTAAAAAAATTTGCTTTATTTATAGTATTTCATTGTGAATATTATATTTCTATCTCGAAAATTTTCTAACTTGGCTCGTTTCTCGTGTCAGAAACAGGATGGTGAAAATTGTTGAGTGGGATAAGACGTTGAAGCATAATCAGAGTATAAATCTTGAGAAAGTACCACAGGATTTTCAAGACGCAGCAAGATGGATACGGTCGAGCAGGATTGGCTACGCGGTTGAAACATAAGTTCCCATTTATCGCATCCACATTCAAGATTTCTGGGAAAATGCGAAGCCTGAAACTATTAACAAAGCCAGAGGGATATCTTCAACAGTCCGCAACAAACGTATAATTGTAACTGAAGAAAGGATTCGAAAGGTTCTGAAGCTGGGAGATAATGCAGAGGATCCAATCTTTTTAAACAAGGATGACATTCTTGACGGGTTTCGTGGCATGGGTTATGTGGGAGATTTTCGTCAGAAGAAAGAGATCAAAAGAAACGGTCTAACAAGGGACTGGAGATTCATAGCACACGTGATTGCTATGTGCTTAGCTCATCGTAAAGGTGGATATGACGGCCTGAATCTGGAGTGGTCAACAGCAATGCTAAACTGGTGTTTGAATAAAAAATTCAACATCTCTGGTCTAATTTCAATTACATGCTAGAGAATGTAAGTGGGCCGACTTGGGCAATGTATCCCAGATTCATCCAGATGCTGATCAACGATCAATATGAAAATCCGCCGCATGATGGAAACGTCTACACCTTTCATGTTCCCACAAGTCGACAATACACAGAGATCAAAACAAACGAATGGGTGATGTTACATGAATGGATGTATACTGCCGAGAGACTGCCGTTGGTCAAAGAAGCTTATAGAAAGTACAGAGAAGCAGTTCTAGCTAAACAACAAAGAATCGAGCAACAGGCTGCTGAAAAAGAGAAAGAACAATTGAAAGGAAAAAGGAAAGCAGGCAGCAGATGTCACACCCCAACCGATGGCGGAATCATCGGGGCGCGGCACTAGGCGAATCAGATTGCTCAAGAGAATCCATAACAACTATATTGCGATAATATTTAATACATTCGTTATCCCATACTAACAAATAATACAATCACGTAAGTTATCACAGATTTCTTGTCCTCTCGAACAATACAAATCCGACAACCTAGATTTTAGTTGAGTTTCTAGACTCCCTAGCTTGATTTGATATAGTCTGCGATCTAACCTGCAACATACGTTAAAAGATTTGTCAATACAAAAGTATTGGCGAGTATACAGGTTTGATAAGTATAGCATAGTAGATTAAAAGTGCTGCGAATTTCCACATGCATAAACGTAATACATGACATATATACTCACAAAACTGATACTACCAACTAAGTCCTCGATGCTCGAATGTACGATGGCATAACTAGACCCCGTCGGGCGCAATAGTACTATACTAGTCTTGGTGGGACGTCGCGAGTATAAGCCCTAGCACATATGCAACTAGCATCACGTATATCTATGCATAACAGTTATTCGCAAGTGATAATTCGATTGATTGGATAGTTCGATTGATGAGTTCGATTTGTTAGAAACGTATGTTACACCCAAAATTCGATTAAAAAGGGGTCAAGTATACTCACAGTGCGTATTTAGCGAGATTACAACTTGATTGAGTCGGTTGCGAGTATGTCTGTACTGATCCTTGAAGAAACGAAGTACGGTTAATCAAGATTAACTTGAAAAGTTACTCGTTTGATTGGACTGTTACCATCCGTGCGGATGGACATGTTACCCGCCCGGATGACAAGTCATCCGTCCGGATGACATGTTATCCGTGCGGATAACATGTGATCCGTGCGGATGATGTGTCATCTGTGCGGTCAATGTATCATCCGTGCGGACAATGAGTGATACGTGCGGACGGTCGTACGTGTGGTTTAGTATGTTATCCGTGCGGATAGTCGTACGTGCGGATCGGCATGTCGTCCGTGCGGGCAGCCGTACGTGCGGACAGTGGTGCGTGTGGACAACATGGCTGTGCGTGCGGATGGGCAGGTCATCCGTGCGGACTGAGGTTAGCCGTGCGGACTGACTTGTCATCCGTGCGGGCTGCCTTGTCATCCGTACGGGCTGGCTTGTCGTCCGTGCGGACTGACATGTCTGTTTCGCACTTTGAACACTGCTTCCGGGTGTATAACGGGAGGAAAAGCGTTCGTTTTTACTAGGGTTGCGTAATTTCGCACTAACACTTGAAGTTCCGTTAATTCCGACTCATTCTAACGGCCGGGAATCACCCCGTTCCATCAGATTTGGCCGTTCATGGTGGTTCTTCATGGTTAACTCGAGATCGCACAGATTTAGGTGTGATTTGTCATTAAAACATGTGGAAATCACCGGGATCTGAGTCGTTTATAGTGAAATGAGACCCCAACTTGAAGTTCATAAGAACTCTTGGTGACATCACCTCAAAACGCCTCAAATCCGCAGATTTCACGGTTAGAATTAGAGTTTTGAAAGATAGAATGATGTAGATTCGAGTGTAGATTGTAGAAGTACAAGTTTTAGGTTGAATTCTTACCGGAATCGCGAGGAAATCGAGAGAAAAGGGTCTTGGTGCGCGTGTGGTTGAACAAGAGCTGTCACATCACTTGAACAGTGATGTGACATGGTATTTATAGACAACAGAGAAGAGGAAAGGAGGTCTGGCCCGGATAGCCCATCCGTGCGGATGGCCCATCCGTGCGGATGGCCCATGCGTGCGGATGGCCATCCGTGCGCATGCCCATCCGCCCGGATGGTCTATCCGTCCGGATAGACATCCTGACGGGCCGGACTTCTTCGTTTTTGATCGATTTGATAGTTTTCGAAGCGTGTGTCTTTCATAATCAATTTATATTATTATTATAATGTTATTATTATATATATATATATATATATATACATCACTAAGGGTCGTATTTACGTATCCATAATCCAAGGTTTCGATACTTTACAGTCGGTTTCCGATTCGAGTATGCGATTGTTATCGACGTTGCACGGCCATCAGTGAGGGTAGCATAGGTCCTTTCTTGATGTCATCGTGAACGTTATTTCGTGTAGTGCCACAAAGACTGACGGGGTACCGTTTACTCGTATTGTCATCATCGTCATGACGACTGGAGCTACAGCACTCACCCGAGAGTACTTGTTAGCGTCATTTGTTTACGTTCGACACATCACGGCCACTGAGGAGGGTAGAATAGGTCCTCACTCAGTGCCTCCGTGAGTGTTAGTGTGAAAGTAGTGTAGTATAATGACATTGTAGCTTGAAAATATACGATTATCCTTCGAATAGCGATATATACGATATAGTTACATTATGATCTGAATCTCTGGTGCTAGGCGTAACGAGTGTAACGAGTAGTAACAACGCACGAAAGTGCGGGTTGTTACAGCAGACGATGAACCACCAAAGAAGAAGAAATCCTCTGAAAACCCAGAAAGAGTTATGGGTGCAAGCTTATCACACCCCGATTTCCACGTGTCACCGGTGGGCCCGGTGGGGGAGTATCGTGACGTGGTTGGCAACATAATAGTCAAACAACACAATATTTAATATGCACAGCGGAAGCAAATTTAAAAATATGATACAACCGAATTTAATATTGTATATCAAAGTCACAATATCCGGAAGTTTATCCACAGTCGGATCGAAATAAAATAGTATTTATGGTTCAACAGACTTCAGGCATCTTAAGCTTGCGAGACTTCTAATGATGCTAAGGAGAAATCCCAGCCAATTTCGCTTAGTACCTGCATTTAATCTTTTTTGGGAAAATACGTCAGTTTACACTGGTAAATACATTCAACTAACTCATTTTGGAAAATGATTGAAAATTGGTTTGGATGCACATGGCATAAACATTTTTATTTAACTTGGGAGAATTATTTAATATTATAATCTTGTGAACGAATTATATGTTCCTTGTGCGTTCAGTAGCCCGGATCTTGTCCGGGTTAAAAATCAATAGACACACCACATTATTCTTTTATGCACTGACGGGTGTACGCCTACACCCCGCGCTTAAGTCGTGGCCATTTCGTAAAATGATGCCAAGGATATCCGGGACATGGTCATTAACCCCCCAAAGGCTTTAAGTAACAAGACTGTTTAAACGAGCCGATCAAATTATTCAACTACCCACCTAACGGTGGAGATTTGATGCCCGATCAAGCGGTATGCTATATACCGTAACCCAAGCCCGTATAGGGAAAATAAGTTAAAAGTATTTACCTGAGAAAAGTATAATTCACAATTAGCAAAATGCACATAGCTTTTACTGGTCCTCCTAATCTGGAACGAAGGTTTTATAATAACCTATTAGAATCCTAACGGGTCTTTAATTAAGCTTAAGCTTAGACCGGCTAGTTTCAAAGATACGGTACGTACGCACGATTAAGCGAAGACCGGATAGAATGTGATTTAGACCCGACAAGTTTGAAGACTTGTTTAATATGGGTTTATTATTCACATTCTGGATTTTGAGATAAAACCGTTAAGGTTTGACCCGTTTCGGCTAATTTATGTAAACTTGTTACATAAACCGAACCGTACGCGTAATAAGCATGACGGGTATTCATGAGAGCTATATACAGGTTTCCTATGTTAATTATGCCTCAAATATGTTGTGACATCAGTAAGATGTCTTTCATTATGCCCGAAACGTGTTTAAACACAAACTAGGCCCCGTAGGGGTAGTTTGGTCATTTAAAAGTTTATAAAAGAGTTTAAGTAACAACCTGAGTTACAGGTCTGATGTAATCAGCAAATATACTCAATTTTCTAAGTTATATCAGTAGGTTAAAACATGTATGTGAAATTTATCATTTTTAACCAAACTATGCCCCGTAGGGGTATTTTGGTAATTTCACATAAGCCGAAAAGCTCAAAACTGAAGTCTGAGTTTATCAACCTTAGCTTACTGTTAAAATGTTATAATTTTCCTCATATCTCAGTAGGTATCAACCCGGGTATATCCAATATACTTTTAATATATACTTTGCGCTAAAAACGCTTAATAAGGCGATTAAAGGCCATTTCCGGGTTCGATACTTAAATCTGATATTTTTATATTTCCAGAAGGCTTAAAATAATTTATTTATCATATGTGATCAGTAGCAAAAGGTTTGGAGTCGTTTAGATATGTAAAACTCATTTTATGGCCCGTAAGGGCAAAACCGACAATTACCGGATTAAGCCTACGACTACTAGTTATGCTCAGCCTAAAATTAATTAAAAATCTTTAAAAATCCCAAAATAATATATTACATCAGTGGGTAAAAGATTTGGTATAAAAAAGTAGGCTTAACTAGGCTATACGCTAATTACGCCGTTTTATTAACATAAAGCATTAATTTTGCGATAATGAGCATAACTCTCAATCTACAATTCAAGCTGATGTCAAACTTTGCATACAAGTTTATATATCAGTATTTAAAGTTTCTACTCTTTTACATTTTCAAAAATCACGTTTTAAAGTAATAAGGGCATAACGGTCAACATATGAGCAATTAACGGAAACATGCATATTAATTGGATAACTAGTGAACCAAGGTGTAACATCACAGAGGGTTATTCTAACATGTAACCTAGTCCAATTAAAGCTCTGAGGCATTTCTAAAACATGCCTAAACGGGTCAGAACTGAAAGTCAAAGTGAAAGTCAAACTATGTGACTTTCGGTTCCGAACCGGGTTTAAACAGGAAATTGTCGGGTTGAACATGTTTAGACATGTCCTTGCACGTATTACTAAGTTATAATAATGATCCAACAGGTTGTATATGATCTACAATGTTAATTATGCATAAATGGCATTTTAGACTTCCTGTTGACTTTTTAAATATAAGTTTGACCCGACTTTTGACCTGGTTAGAGTGGTAATCAGGGGGAACCCTTTTAAGGTTTTATTACCCACATAAATACCAACTTATAACTACTTTTACTTCGAGATATGACTGAGCCATTGCTGACTAATCTCGAAGTCAAACCGTAATTACGACGGTTTGACTGTTAGCTAAATAACTAAGCTAAACTCAATTAAAGAAAGGATTAGAAGGCTTACAAGAGTCCTTTGCACGATTAGAGAACACTTGAGAGGAAGTTTGAGCTCCAGAAGTGATCCACAAATGCAGATGAAGGTGTGAGGAATTGTTTGAACACTTGTGGCCTTTTATAATGAATTCAATCACCACAATTGGTTGACAACAAGGTCTAGCACACACCACAACTGGTATACACATGTCCCTAGTGCTCTAGAACAGTTTAGGGGTCGCCCACCATGTTAAAATGTCGTTTAAAGATCGATTTTCCGCGTTTCCATGAGGCTGGTCGAGTTTTCTGGTTCTGGGCGCCTGACGCGGCCCGCCTCATGTTTAACCGATCCTAACGCGGGCCGCCTGGGCCTGCAAATCAGATTTTCAATTTTCTATTTGTTGCAAAGTTGACCCTTGGCTCTTCGAAAGGGCAACCAAGGTTATTTCTTGCATTTTGACCCCCTTATAGTTACCCACAAGGGCTTTAGGACCTATACCCACTTTGCCAAGTCCTTGGACATTTCCGGTTAACCCGAAAAGTCATGACTTTCAACGTTTACGCTTTAACCCCTAGCACACGAATTTGATCATAACTTTCTCATACGATAACGAAACTTTATGAAATTTTTATAGTGCATTCTAGTGAGTATAATTAATCGTTACAAAGCTTCGGGTTTGTCAAAAGGTCACTCAGAGGTATAATTTAAACATGTTGACACATTTGGTCCCTGTAGTTTGAAATCTCTCACTTTTAGCTTCGTATGATCCATGATTTATTCGTTTGAAGGTATGAGCATCATGTAGGGTTAATGTACATTATATTTATTCACAGTTGACACTTAGAATACGTATATTCACATACTTTCCATGTTTGTCAACTTTAGTCCTTCTATAATGTTCTTTCACACGTTTTAAACATATGACACGTGTCAACACATTATAGGACGTGAATTTTCGAGGTGTTACATCCTCACCCCCTTAAAATAAATCTCGACCCAAGATTTACTGAAATAAATAAGGGTACTTTTATTTCATCGTGGATTCGACCTCCCACGTGTATTCGGGACCTCTACGGGCATCCCATTTGACCTTTACAATAGGTACATGCTTCCTTCGAAGCTTCTTCACCTGTCGATCTTCAATCGACAAAGGTTTTTCCACAAATTTCAAGCTCTCATCTATGTGCACATCTGTATGCGGTATTACCAGTGATTCATCAGCGAAGCACTTATTCAGATTGCAGATGTGGAACACATTGTGAATTCCACTGAGCTCTTCCGGTAAGTTTAACTTATAGGCAACTGACCCGACACGTTCGATAACCTCGAAAGGTCCTATGTATCTCGGGCTTAGCTTGCCTTTCTTACCAAACCGCATCACTCCCTTCCAGGGTGACACTTTAAGTAGGACTTTGTCACCTACTTCGAAGTGAAAATCCTTACGCTTTGGATCAGCGTAACTCTTCTGCCTATCCCTGGCAGCTTTGAGACGGTCACGAATCTGGACAATCTTGTCCGTCGTTTCGAACACTATCTCAGGTCCTGATAACTGGACATCTCCAACTTCCGCCCAACAAACTGGCGTTCTACACTTTCTACCGTATAATGCCTCAAAAGGCGCAACCTTTATGTTGGTGTGGTAGCTATTGTTGTAGGAGAATTCGATTAACGGTAGGTTCTTATCCCAACTACCACCCAAATCGATTGCACATGCACGTAGCATGTCTTCCAACGTTTGAATAGTACGCTCACTCTGGCCGTCTGTCTGAGGATGGTAAGCCGTACTAAAGTTCAAACGTGTGCCCAAAGATTGCTGGAAGCTCTTCCAAAAATGCGACGTGTACCTAGTATCTCTATCAGAGATAATAGCCACATGTATGCTATGCAAGGCTACAATCTTATCAACGTATAACTGGGCTAACATATCGGAGCTATAAGTCTCCTTGATGGGTAAGAAATGAGCTGACTTAGTCAGTCTGTCAACTATAACCCATATTGTATCATTTCCTTTCCTTGTCTTAGATAACTTGGTGATAAAATCCATAGTTACCATTTCCCACTTCCACGTAGGAAGTTCAGGCTGTTGTAGCAAACCTGACGGTTTCTGATGCTCGGCTTTGACTTGCGCACATGTCAAGCATTTAGCTACATGGGTGGCTACAGACTTTTTCAAGCCTATCCACCAATAATTTTCCTTTAGATCCTGGTACATCTTATCAGCTCTAGGATGAACGGAGTATTTGGAACTATGGGCTTCCTGGAGGATAACATCTCGAAGACCTCCATAAATTGGAACCCATATTCGTCCATTTAATCGTAAAATTCCGTCCTTGCTAAGAGTTAACTGCTCCTCAGTTACTCCTAGCTTTTCATTAGGACAGTTAGCTTCCAACACAGCTTCTTTCTGTGCAGCTAACAATATTTCCATCAGACTGCTCTTTATCTCCATGCGCTTGGCATTGATTCGGATGGGTTTCACCCTTTCCTTCCGACTCAAGGCATCGGCGACTACATTCGCCTTACTGGGATGGTATTTGATTTCACAATCATAATCATTTAAAGTTTCCATCCAACGGCGTTGCCTCATGTTTCGTTCCTTCTGATTGAACAGATGTTGAAGGCTCTTGTGTTCAGAATAGATCACACACTTAATCCCATAAAGATAATGCCTCCACAGTTTTAGTGCGAATACAACGGCACCCAATTCCAAATCGTGGGTGGTGTAATTCTTTTCATGCACCTTTAACTGTCGTGAAGCGTAGGCAATAACTTTGCCTTTCTGCATAAGCACACACCCCATGCCAGTGTGCGAAGCATCACAATAAACCACAAATTCTTCTATCCCATCTGGCAATGTTAGTACTGGGGCGTTGCTCAGCTTTTGCTTCAAAATATCAAAGGATTCTTGCTGCTTAGGGCCCCAAACAAACTTAACCTTCTTCTTAGTTAAGGAGGTTAGGGGTGCAGCAATCCTTGAAAAATTTTCAATGAAACGCCTGTAATATCCTGCCAATCCCAGGAAGCTACGAATTTCTGTAGGCGTCTTTGGCTCTTGCCAGTTCATTACGGCTTCAACCTTAGCGGGATCCACCTGGATACCACGCTCACTAACCACGTGACCAAGGAATTGGACTTCTCGTAGCCAAAATTCACACTTAGAGAATTTGGCATAGAGCTTCTCCTGATGTAGAAGTTTGAGAATACAACGAAGGTGTTTCTCATGGTCAGCTTGATTCTTAGAATAAATGAGAATGTCGTCGATGAAAACGATGACGAATTTATCCAAGTAAGGCTTGCAGACGCGATTCATGAGATCCATGAACGCGGCCGGTGCATTAGTGAGCCCAAAAGGCATCACTAGGAACTCGTAGTGACCGTAACGAGTCTGAAATGCAGTCTTGTGAACGTCTTCATCTTTAACCTTCAACTGATGGAAGCATGACCTCAAATAATTTTTTTTGAAATAACTTGCCCCTTGAAGCTGATCGAACAAATCGTCGATCCTGGGCAAAGGATACCTATTCTTGATCGTGACTTTATTAAGTTCGCGATAGTCGATGCACAGGCGCATCAACCCATCCTTCTTCTTGACAAACAAGATTGGCGCTCCCTAAGGAGATGAACTAGGTCTAATGAAACCTTTAGCCAGCAATTCATCTAGTTGCGTCCTCAACTCCTTCATTTCTGTGGGTGCCAATCTGTATGGTGCTCTAGCAACTGGTGCTGCTCCGGGGATGATATCGATTTTAAATTCCACTTGTCTATCTGGTGGTAAACCAGGTAGATCTTCAGGAAACACTTCTGGGTATTCAGAAATGACAGGGATGTCTTCTATCTTTGGTTTAGGCTCATCAATAATCACTTGCGCCATGTAGATGACACACCCCTTCTTCAAACAATTGGAAGCCTTGAGCATAGTCACCTGCTCAGGCAGCCCATACTGGGTATCTCCCCGAATGGTAAGTGATTCACCATACGGAGTCTTTATTACCACTTGTTTCTTGTTATAGACAATTTGGGCCTGGTTATGAGATAACCAGTCCATACCCAGAACTATGTCAAAACCGGCCAACTTAAAGGGAAGTAGAGACAGAGGAAAAGAATGGTTCTTAATGGATATAACACATCTATCTAACACAGTAGAGACGGTTTCTAGGGTGCCATCTGCTAACTCCACCTCATAGTTCACTTTTAGGGTTTTGACAGGTAATTTCAACAATTCACAAAACTTATTGTCTACAAACGACTTATCAGCGCCAGAATCAAAAAGTACTCTAGCATATACGTCATTTACAAGGAAAGTACCTGTAATAACGTTGTCGTCTAGAATCGTTTCTTTTGCGTCCATTCTAAAGACTCTAGCATTAGTCTTCTTGGCCTCTTCAGGCTTCTTGGCGTACTTAGGGCAGTTGGTTTTAATGTGGCCCTTTTCATTGCAACGGTAGCACGTTGCGTCTTTTATTTTTTTTTTCAATCCAAGGTTTTATGATCCGTGGACTTGCATATACCACAAGCATAGAATTTTGATTGAGTCTGTGAGTTTGACTCAAGTCTGCACTTTCCAAAGTGCTGCTTCTTGCAAATTTTGCATTTGGGCTTCTCACCAGAGTTATGCCCATCTTTCCTTGACTCCGATCCTTTCTTGTGGTCACCGTTCCCACGGTGCTTCTTGTTCGACCTTCGTGAACCATCATCTTCACGCTTTCTCTTCTCAGCCTCCTTATTCCTCAGCGATCTCTGCCTGACCGCATCCAGAGTGAGGGATAAGGAAATGTCAGCTACTGATCTAAATGTAGCTGGCCGAGAAGCTTTCACGCTTGCCTTGATCTCGGGGGCTAAACCACCGATAAAACGAGCTATTCGCTTTGGTTCCGGGGTTACTAAATATGGAACCAACCGAGACATAGTATTGAAGCTCGTTAGGTAAGCTTGACAGTCAAGGTTTGTCATCACCAATGATAGAAAGTCAGATTCTATCTTCTCCACCTCATGCTGAGGGCAGTAATTTTCCTTGATTAGGGCGACAAATTGATCCCATGACATAGTGTACAATGGGATTTTCCCGGTAGCTTGAATTAAAGATCTCCACCATGCTAATGCTTCACCCTTAAAGGACTGTGACACAAACTTAACCACATCCCGTTCAGCGCATCCGCTGATATCTACCACCGTGTCCATCTCGTCCAACCAAGTCATGCAGTCGACGGCTCCCTTTTCCCCAGTAAAATCCCTGGGCTTACAAGACACGAAGTACTTATAGTAGCAACCCTTGTTACGGGGCTCTTGATTCAGCACTATATGCTGAGATGGGACACTTTGATGGTTGGTGGACTGGCGGTCATCACCATCTTTCTTGGGAATATCCTTTTTGGGAGGAGGCTTGCTATGAGCCTCAGAATGTGTCTTGGGCTTTGAATGCGGTGCAGATTGGGTCCTACTTCGAGTACCACTGTAATCATCATACTGCCGCTCCAGAGCCTGTGTAACAGCGCCGTCTATGATCGCTTTTAATTCAGCACCCGTTAGATTGATTCGGGCGTCATTATTAACCTCCACTGGATGGCTATTAACCTCGTCTGAGTTAGCCATTTAAAATTTAACTGTTGCAGAAAACAAGGACAATAGTTTATTTGGGAGTTTATGGAATTGTCTTTTATGGCAATTCATTAACCATGGTACAGAGACCATATTTGGTTAATTTATAAATCATATTTATTTAGGATTTCTATTATAATTTATCCTAATTATAAAACATTAACAGTTTTATTTGTGGCTCAAAAGGCCTTGTCACTTGGACACTTTTAATTTAATCTATGATTTCAGAGAATCAAAACATTAAGGTATACTGGCACAAATGGCCTAGTCACAAGGACAATTATAAATTATATGCTAGGATTTCAGAGAATCAAAGCATTTGAGGTTTGAACCTAGTTCATTACCCTTATTTGACAGGGAGTCATAGCTACCACTGTCTTTTGGCTCATTTAGAAATGAGCAGGGCCCGTAGGCGCTATATTACCACGTGTGATAAAAATATGATCATCTTAATTGATGACCTAAACCCATGATTCAGAGATCATAAAATTTGGGTTAGGAATCTTCTAAAGAATCCTTATACATATACAATGACGTGTGATTTTAACGAATCACTTCTGCCAGGAGTGTTAACATGTTTTCAGATGTTAACTTGGATTTGAATCTTTTGAACAGGTCTTACCATCTTGGCCCGGTCTTATAATGACCAAAAGGCTAGGTTTCACACTTTAAGATTCTTAATTTATAATTACATAGGCAGATTAATTCAAAAGGAATGATTTTAATTTATTTATTTCATTTATAATTTATTTATGCACAAAATGGCAAACATGAAATTTATAAAACAACATCCCATTAATTTATTCAAAATTTTACATACTGCCCTAAACGGGTATTTTCAACAAACAATTACCCACGTAGGGGTCAATCAACATACTTGTCCACGCAGGGAGTTTAAACAAACATCATAACCACGCAGGGGTTAACGGAAATTAGACCCACGCAGGGGTCAAAACAACACACATACATACCCACGCAGGGGCTTAAACAAATACAGGAAATACAGGCCCATGCAGGGGCTCAACAACAATTGGAAGGATTTAGTGATCCTTCTTGTTCTTCCCTTTGATCAAACTTGCTAATCCTTGAAAGTCTGTCTCTCCCTACGGTCCCTGTGCACTTCCCGTTCAACCTGATCCATCCTCTGAAGGAGTTCTTCACGCTCAGGTGGGGAGAACCTAGGCGGCTGCGATTGAGTCCGTATGACAGGCCTAGGTGGTATCTGGTACCCATGTGTTGGGTACCCAACTCCCCATGGAGCTCCGTATGGTCCTTCCGGGTGCAGGGCATTGTAGTTGGCTGCCACCATGTAAGGGTCGGCCTCTACGTACCCGTAGTTGTTGTGGACCGGTGGCTCGAACGGGTTGTATGCCATGGAACCCGTATACGCTGGGATTGGGTTGTCAAAACCCATTGGCGGCGGCTGCGGCATCGCTGGGTTGGAAGGCCCACCCATTTGTGGGTCCTCCTGATGTGGCGGGTAGTGGCTGCCACTGGATTGACGTGGGGAACTGAAATGGAAGTCCCCTGCTCGTGCCGACATGCGGCACCGGTTCTCCTACGCCTTGGCGGTTGAGGAGGTGCCGGCTGAACTGGTGGCGGCGGAGGTGGTGGCGTAACTGCCACAAATCGGGGGTCCCCAGAGGAATCTTGATGATGCTGCTGCTGAGGAGGCGACGAATGGTGAGGAGGTGTGTAGTACCACTCGTGCCGAGTGAACATAGCTTGGAAGCTATCTGGACCAACATAGGGTGATCCGTGGAACGAAGATCCGTCAGAGATCTCGATCGGGTGGTTCGGTGTACCACTGGCTGGCTCGACGGGGTCCATATCCTCGTCCATGTCGTCCGCATTATCTCCAGAGAAGTGATCATCTGGCCCCAGTGGGTTAAAACCCACGGGTTCTTGTATGTAGCCTACCGGATTAAACTGACCCCGAAAAACAGGCATGGGGTCCCCGTAAGAATGGTGCGATAAAGATCGCTGTAACGGTATATAGGACGATTGAGGGTTGTTCGGCTCGTAGTCCGATTGTGGCCCATAGGGGTTTTGGACCGTCGGTGTAGAGCTGTGTGATACCGATCTTCTTCCTGGTTCAAACAGGTTTCTCCGATTCTGTCGGGGATCGTCACTTTCTGTTGTAGATGGGGCCCGAGCACTCGAAGGCCCAGCTTCGTTATCGTTGGGGTCGGTGACTGGCCCCTTGCCTCGTCCTCTCCTTCGGAAGAATCTTGGCGGCATTTTGAAATCCTGTCATAATAATGTGAGATAACAAAACAAAAATATATGCAATTAAAGGACAACACAAACAAAGTGGAATTCGTCCTATGTTTATGTCTAGACTCGAAAGTTTAGAAATGTGAAATTGTGTAACTGAGATTAAACACAAAAGGCTAGTGTTTAATTCACTAAGTGTTGGCTCTGATACCAACCTGTCACACCCCGATTTCCACGTGTCACCGGTGGGCCCGGTGGGGGAGTATCGTGACGTGGTTGGCATCATAATAGTCAAACAACACAATATTTAATATGCACATCGGAAGCAAATTTAAAAATATGATACAACCGAATTTAATATTGTATATCAAAGTCACAATATCCGGAAGTTTATCCACAGTCGGATCGAAATAAAATAGTATTTATGGTTCAACAGACTTCAGGCATCTTAAGCTTAGGAGACTTCTAATGATGCTAAGGAGAAATCCCAGCCAATTTCGCTTAGTACCTGCATTTAATCTTTTTTGGGAAAATACGTCAGTTTACACTGGTAAATACATTCAACTGACTCATTTTGGAAAATGATTGAAAATTGGTTTGGATGCACATGGCATAAACATTTTTATTTAACTTGGGAGAATTATTTAATATTATAATCTTGTGAACGAATTACATGTTCCTTGTGCGTTCAGTAGCCCGGATCTTGTCCGGGTTAAAAATCAATAGACACACCACATTATTCTTTTATGCACTGACGGGTGTACGCCTACACCCCGCGCTTAAGTCGTGGCCATTTCGTAAAATGATGCCAAGGATATCCGGGACATGGTCATTAACCCCCCAAAGGCTTTAAGTAACAAGACTGTTTAAACGAGCCGATCAAATTATTCAACTACCCACCTAACGGTGGAGATTTGATGCCCGATCAAGCGGTATGCTATATACCGTAACCCAAGCCCGTATAGGGAAAATAAGTTAAAAGTATTTACCTGAGCAAAGTATAATTCACAATTAGCAGAATGCACGTAGCTTTTACTGGTCCTCCTAATCTGGAATGAAGGTTTTATAAAAACCTATTAGAATCCTAACGGGTCTTTAATTAAGCTTAAGCTTAGACCGGCTAGTTTCAAAGATACGGTACGTACGCACGATTAAGCGAAGACCGGATAGAATGTGATTTAGACCCGACAAGTTTGAAGACTTGTTTAATATGGGTTTATTATTCACATTCTGGATTTTGAGATAAAACCGTTAAGGTTTGACCCATTTCGGCTAATTTATGTAAACTTGTTACATAAACCGAACCGTACGCGTAATAAGCGTGACGGGTATTCATGAGAGCTATATACAGGTTTCCTAAGTTAATTATGCCTCAAATATGTTGTGACATCAGTAAGATGTCTTTCATTATGCCCGAAACGTGTTTAAACACAAACTAGGCCCCGTAGGGGTAGTTTGGTCATTTAAAAGTTTATAAAAGAGTTTAAGTAACAACCTGAGTTACAGGTCTGATGTAATCAACAAATATACTCAATTTTCTAAGTTATATCAGTAGGTTAAAACATGTATGTGAAATTTATCATTTTTAACCAAACTATGCCCCGTAGGGGTATTTTGGTAATTTCACATAAGCCGAAAAGCTCAAAACTGAAGTCTGAGTTTATCAACCTTAGCTTACTATTAAAATGTTATAATTTGCCTCATATCTCAGTAGGTATCAACCCGGGTATGTCCAATATACTTTTAATATATACTTTCCGCTAAAAACGCTTAATAAGGCGATTAAAGGCCATTTCCGGGTTCGATACTTAAATCTGATATTTTTATATTTCCAGAAGGCTTAAAATAATTTATTTATCATATGTGATCAGTAGCAAAAGGTTTGGAGTCGTTTAGATATGTAAAACTCATTTTATGGCCCGTAAGGGCAAAACCGACAATTACCGGATTAAGCCTACGACTACTAGTTATGCTCAGCCTAAAATTAATTAAAAATCTTTAAAACTCCAAAAATAATATATTACATCAGTGGGTAAAAGATTTGGTATAAAAAAGAAGGCTTAACTAGGCTATACGCTAATTACGCCGTTTTATTAACATAAAGCATTAATTTTGCGATAATGAGCATAACTCTCAATCTACAATTCAAACTGATGTCAAACTTTGCATACAAGTTTATATATCAGTATTTAAAGTTTCTACTCTTTTACATTTTCAAAAATCACGTTTTAAAGTAATAAGGGCATAACGGTCAACATATGAGCAATTAACGGAAACATGCACATTAATTGGATAACTAGTGAACCAAGGTGTAACATCACAGAGGGTTATTCTAACATGTAACCTAGTCCAATTAAAGCTCTGAGGCATTTCTAAAACATGCCTAAACGGGTCGGAACTGAAAGTCAAAGTGAAAGTCAAACTAAGTGACTTTCGATTCCGAACCGGGTTTAAACAGGAAATTGTCGGGTTGAACATGTTTAGACATGTCCTTGCACTTATTACTAAGTTAAAATAATGATCCAACAGGTTGTATATGATCTACAATGTTAATTATGCATAAAAGGCATTTTAGACTTCCTGTTGACTTTTTAAATATAAGTTTGACCCGACTTTTGACCTGGTTAGAGTGGTAATCAGGGGGAACCCTTTTAAGGTTTTATTACCCACATAAATACCAACTTATAACTACTTTTAATTCGAGATATGACTGAGCCATTGCTGACTAATCTCGAAGTCAAACCGTAATTACGACGGTTTGACTTTTAGCTAAATAACTAAGCTAAACTCAATTAAAGAAAGGATTAGAAGGCTTACAAGAGTCCTTTGCACGATTAGAGAACACTTGAGAGGAAGTTTGAGCTCCAGAAGTGATCCACAAATGCAGGTGAAGGTGTGAGGAATTGTTTGAACACTTGTGGCCTTTTATAGTGAATTCAATCACCACAATTGGTTGACAACAAGGTCTAGCACACACCACAACTGGTATACACATGTCCCTAGTGCTCTAGAACAGTTTAGGGGTCGCCCACCATGTTAAAATGCCGTTTAAAGATCGATTTTCCGCGTTTCCAGGAGGCTGGTCTAGTTTTCTGGTTCTGGGAGCCTGACGCGGCCCGCCTCATGTTTAACCGATCCTAACGCGGGCCGCCTGGGCCTGCAAATCAGATTTTCAATTTTCAATTTGTTGCAAAGTTGACCCTTGGCTCTTCGAAAGGGCAACCGAGGTTATTTCTTGCATTTTGACCCCCTTATAATTACCCACAAGGGCTTTAGGACCTATACCCACTTTGCCAAGTCCTTGGACATTTCCGGTTAACCCGAAAAGTCATGACTTTCAACGTTTACGCTTTAACCCCTCGCACACGAATTTGATCATAACTTTCTCATACGATAACGAAACTTTATGAAATTTTTATAGTTCATTCTAGTGAGTATAATTAATCGTTACAAAGCTTCAGGTTTGTCAAAAGGTCACTCAGAGGTATAATTTAAACATGTTGACACATTTGGTCCCTGTAGTTTGAAATCTCTCACTTTTAGCTTCGTATGATCCATGATTTATTCGTTTGAAGGTATGAGCATCATGTAGGGTTAATGTACATTATATTTATTCACAGTTGACACTTAGAATACGTATATTCACATACTTTCCATGTTTGTCAACTTTAGTCCTTCTATAATGTTCTTTCACACGTTTTAAACATATGACACGTGTCAACACATTATAGGACGTGAATTTTCGAGGTGTTACATCCTCACCCCCTTAAAATAAATCTCGACTCGAGATTTACTGAAATAAATAAGGGTACTTTTCTTTCATCGTGGATTCGACCTCCCACGTGTATTCGGGACCTCTACGGGCATCCCATTTGACCTTTACAATAGGTACATGCTTCCTTCGAAGCTTCTTCACCTGTCGATCTTCAATCGACAAGGGTTTTTCCACAAATTTCAAGCTCTCATCTATGTGCACATCTGTATGCGGTATTACCAGTGATTCATCAGCGAAGCACTTTTTCAGATTGCAGATGTGGAACACATTGTGAATTCCACTGAGCTCTTCCGGTAAGTTTAACTTATAGGCAACAGACCCGACACGTTCGATAACCTCGAAAGGTCCTATGTATCACGGGCTTAGCTTGCCTTTCTTACCAAACCGCATCACTCCCTTCCAGGGTGACACTTTAAGTAGGACTTTGTCACCTACTTCGAAGTGAAAATCCTTACGCTTTGGATCAGCGTAACTCTTCTGCCTATCCCTGGCAGCTTTGAGACGGTCACGAATCTGGACAATCTTGTCCGTCGTTTCGAACACTATCTCAGGTCCTGATAACTGGACATCTCCAACTTCCGCCCAACAAACTGGCGTTCTACACTTTCTACCGTATAATGCCTCAAAAGGCGCAACCTTTATGCTGGTGTGGTAGCTATTGTTGTAGGAGAATTCGATTAATGGTAGGTTCTTATCCCAACTACCACCCAAATCGATTGCACATGCACGTAGCATGTCTTCCAACGTTTGAATAGTACGCTCACGCTGGCCGTCTGTCTGAGGATGGTAAGCCGTACTAAAGTTCAAACGTGTGCCCAAAGATTGCTGGAAGCTCTTCCAAAAATGCGACGTGTACCTAGTATCTCTATCAGAGATAATAGCCACAGGTATGCCATGCAAGGCTACAATCTTATCAACGTATAACTGGGCTAACATATCAGAGCGATAAGTCTCCTTGATGGGTAAGAAATGAGCTGACTTAGTCAGTCTGTCAACTATAACCCATATTGTATCATTTCCTTTCCTTGTCTTAGGTAACTTGGTGATAAAATCCATAGTTACCATTTCCCACTTCCACGTAGGAAGTTCAGGCTGTTGTAGCAAACCTGACGGTTTCTGATGCTCGGTTTTGACTTGCGCACATGTCAAGCATTTAGCTACATGGGTGGCTACAGACTTTTTCAAGCCTATCCACCAATAATTTGCCTTTAGATCCCGGTACATCTTATCAGCTCCAGGATGAACGGAGTATTTGGAACTATGGGCTTCCTGGACGATAACATCTCGAAGACCTCCATAAATAGGAACCCATATTCGTCCATTTAATCGTAAAATTCCATCCTTGCTAAGAGTTAACTGCTCCTCAGTTACTCCTAGCTTTTCATTAGGATAGTTAGCTTCCAACACAGCTTCTTTCTGTGCAGCTAACAATCTTTCCATCAGACTGTTCTTTATCTCCATGCGCTTGGCATTGATTCGGATGGGTTTCACCCTTTCCTTCCGACTCAAGGCATCGGCGACTACATTCGCCTTGCTGGGATGGTATTTGATTTCACAATCATAATCATTTAAAGTTTCCATCCAACGGCGTTGCCTCATGTTTAGTTCCTTCTGATTGAACAGATGTTGAAGGCTCTTGTGATCAGAATAGATCACACACTTAATCTCATAAAGATAATGCCTCCACAGTTTTAGTGCGAATACAACGGCACCCAATTCCAAATCGTGGGTGGTGTAATTCTTTTCATGCACCTTTAGCTGTCGTGAAGCGTAGTCAATAACTTTGCCTTTCTGCATAAGCACACACCCCATGCCAGTGTGCGAAGCATCACAATAAACCACAAATTCTTCTATCCCATCCGGCAATGTTAGTACTGGGGCGTTGCTCAGCTTTTGCTTCAAAATATCAAAGGATTCTTGCTGCTTAGGGCCCCAAACAAACTTAACCTTTTTCTTAGTTAAGGAGGTTAGGGGTGCAGCAATCCTTGAAAATTTTTCAATGAAACGCCTGTAATATCCTGCCAATCCCAGGAAGCTACGAATTTCTGTAGGCGTCTTTGGCTCTTGCCAGTTCATTACGGCTTCAACCTTAGCGGGATCCACCTGGATACCACGCTCACTAACCACGTGTCCAAGGAATTGGACTTCTCGTAGCCAAAATTCACACTTAGAGAATTTGGTATAGAGCTTCTCCTGATGTAGAAGTTTGAGAATACAACGAAGGTGTTTCTCATGGTCAGCTTGATTCTTAGAATAAATGAGAATGTCGTCGATGAAAACGATGACGAATTTATCCAAGTAAGGCTTGCAGACGCGATTCATGAGATCCATGAACGCGGCCGGTGCATTAGTGAGCCCAAAAGGCATCACTAGGAACTCGTAGTGACCGTAACGAGTCCGAAATGCAGTGTTGTGAACGTCTTCATCTTTAACCTTCAACTGATGGTAGCCTGACCTCAAATCAATCTTCGAGAAGTAACTTGCCCCTTGAAGCTGATCGAACAAATCGTCGATCCTGGGCAAAGGATACCTATTCTTGATCGTGACTTTATTAAGTTCGCGATAGTCGATGCACAGGCGCATCAACCCATCCTTCTTCTTGACAAACAAGATTGGCGCTCCCCAAGGAGATGAACTAGGTTTAATAAAAACTTTAGCCAGCAATTCATCTAGTTGCGTCCTCAACTCCTTCATTTTTGTGGGTGCCAATCTGTATGGTGCTCTAGCAACTGGTGCTGCTCCGGGGATGATATCGATTCTAAATTCCACTTGTCTATCTGGTGGTAAACCAGGTAGATCTTCAGGAAACACTTCTGGGTATTCAGAAATGACAGGGATGTCTTCTATCTTTGGTTTAGGCTCATCAATAATCACTTGCGCCATGTAGATGACACACCCCTTCTTCAAACACTTGGAAGCCTTGAGCATAGTCACCTGCTCAGGCAGCCCATACTGGGTATCTCCCCGAATGGTAAGTGATTCACCAGACGGAGTCTTTATTACCACTTGTTTCTTGTTACAGACAATTTGGGCCTGGTTATGAGATAACCAGTCCATACCCAGAACTATGTCAAAACCGGCCAACTTAAAGGGAAGTAGAGACAGAGGAAAAGAATGGTTCTTAATGGATATAACACATCCATCTAACACAGTAGAGACGGTTTCTAGGGTGCCACAAGCATATACCACAAGCATAGGATTTTGATTGAGTCCGTGAGTTTAACTCAAGTCTGCACTTTCCAAAGTGCTGCTTCTTGCAAATTTTGCATTTGGGCTTCTCACCAGAGTTATGCCCATCTTTCCTTGACTCCGATCCTTTCTTGTGGTCACCGTTCCCACGGTGCTTCTTGTTCGACCTTCGTGAAACATCATCTTCACGCTTTCTCTTCTCAGCCTCCTTATTCCTCAGCGATCTCTGCCTGACCGCATCCAGAGTGAGGGACAAGGAAATGTCAGCTACTGATCTAAATGTAGCTGGCTGAGAAGCTTTCACGCTTGCCTTGATCTCGGGGGCTAAACCACCGATAAAACGAGCTATTCGCTTTGGTTCCGGGGTTACTAAATATGGAACCAACCGAGACATAGTATTAAAGCTCGTTTGGTAAGCTTGACAGTCAAGGTTTGTCATCACCAATGATAGAAAGTCAGATTCTATCTTCTCCACCTCATGCTGAGGGCAGTAATTTTCCTTGATTAGGGCGACAAATTGATCCCATGACATAGTGTACAATGGGATTTTCCCGGTGGCTTGAATTAAAGATCTCCACCATGCTAATGCTTCACCCTTAAAGGACTGTGACACAAACTTAACCACATCCCGTTCAGCGCATCCGCTGATATCTACCACCGTGTCCATCTCGTCCAACCAAGTCATGCAGTCGACGTTTCCCTTTTCCCCAGTAAAATCCCTGGGCTTACAAGACACGAAGTACTTATAGGAGCAACCCTTGTTACGGGGCTCTTGATTCAGCACTATATGCTGAGATGGGACACTTTGTTGGTGGACTGGCGGTCATCACCATCTTTCTTGGGAATATCCTTTTTGGGAGGAGGCTTGCTATGAGCCTCAGAATGTGTCTTGGGCTTTGAATGCGGTGCAGATTGGGTCCTACTTCGAGTACCACTGTAATCATCATACTGCCGCTCCAGAGCCTGTGTAACAGCGCCGTCTATGATCGCTTTTAATTCAGCACCCGTTAGATTGATTCGGGCGTCATTATTAACCCCCACTGGATGGCTATTAACCTCGTCTGAGTTAGCCATTTAAAATTTAACTGTTGCAGAAAACAAGGACAATAGTTTATTTGGGAGTTTATGGAATTGTCTTTTATGGCAATTCATTAACCATGGTACAGAGACCATATTTTGTTAATTTATAAATCATATTTATTTAGGATTTATATTATAATTTATCCTAATTATAAAACATTAACAGTTTTATTTGTGGCTCAAAAGGCCTAGTCACTTGGACACTTTTAATTTAATCTATGATTTCAGAGAATCAAAACATTAAGGTATACTGGCACAATAGGCCTAGTCACAAGGACAATTATAAATTATATGCTAGGATTTCAGAGAATCAAAGCATTTGAGGTTTGAACCTAGTTCATTACCCTTATTTGACAGGGAGTCATAGCTACCACTGTCTTTTGGCTCATTTAGAAATGAGCAGGGCCCGTAGGCGCTATATTACCACGTGTGATAAAAATATGATCATCTTAATTGATGACCTAAACCCATGATTCAGAGATCATAAAATTTGGGTTAGGAATCTTCTAAAGAATCCTTATACATATACAATGACGTGTGATTTTAACGAATCACTTCTGCCAGGAGTGTTAACATGTTTTCAGATGTTAACTTGGATTTGAATCTTTTGAACAGGTCTTACCATCTGTGCCCGGTCTTATAATGACCAAAAGGCTAGGTTTCACACTTTAAGATTCTTAATTTATAATTACATAGGCAGATTAATTCAAAAGGAATGATTTTAATTTATTTATTTCATTTATAATTTATTTATGCACAAAATGGCAAACATGAAATTTATAAAACAACATCCCATTAATTTATTCAAAATTTTACATATTGCCCTAAACGGGTCTTTTCAACAAACAATTACCCACGTGGGGGTCAATCAACATACTTGTCCACGCAGGGACTTTAAACAAACATCATACCCACGCAGGGGTTAACGGAAATTAGACCCACGCAGGGGTCAAAACAACACACATACATACCCAAGCAGGGGCTTAAACAAATACAGGAAATACAGGCCCACGCAGGGGCTCAACAACAATTGGAAGGATTTAGTGATCCTTCTTGTTCTTCCCTTTGATCAAACTTGCTAATCCTTGAAAGTCTGTCTCTCCCTACGGTCCCTGTGCACTTCCCGTTCAACCTGATCCATCATCTGAAGGAGTTCTTCACGCTCAGGTGGGGAGAACCTAGGCGGCTGCGATTGAGTCCGTATGATAGGCCTAGGTGGTATCTGGTACCCATGTGTTGGGTACCCAACTCCCCATGGAGCTCCGTATGGTCCTTCTGGATGCAGGGCATTGTAGTTGGCTGCCACCATGTAAGGGTCGGCCTCTGCGTACCCGTATTTGTTGTGGACCGGTGGCTCGAACGGGTTGTATGCCATGGAACCCGTATACGCTGGGATTGGGTTGTCAAAACCCATTGGCGGCGGCTGCGGCATCGCTGGGTTGGAAGGCCCACCCATTTGTGGGTCCTCCTGATGTGGCGCGTAGTGGCTGCCACTGGATTGACGTGGGGAACTGAAATGGAAGTCCCCTGCTCGTGCCGACATGCGGCACCGGTTCTCCTACGCCTTGGCGGTTGAGGAGGTGCCGGCTGAACTGGTGGCGGCGGAGGTGGTGGCGTAACTGCCACAAATCGGGGGTCCCCAGAGGAATCTTGATGATGCTGCGGCTGCTGCTGCTGAGGAGGCGACGAATGGTGAGGAGGTGTGTAGTACCACTCGTGCCGAGTGAACATAGCTTGGAAGCTATCCGGACCAACATAGGGTGATCCGTGGAACGAAGATCCGTCAGAGATCTCGATCGGGTGGTTCGGTGTACCACTGGCTGGCTCGACGGGGTCCGTATCCTCGTCCATGTCGTCCGCATTATCTCCAGAGAAGTGATCATCTGGCCCCAGTGGGTTAAAACCCACGGGTTCTTGTATGTAGCCTACCGGATTAAACTGACCCCGAAAAACAGGCATGGGGTCCCCGTAAGAATGGTGCGATAAAGATCGATGTAACTGTATTTAGGACGGTTGAGGGTTGTTCGGCTCGTAGTCCGGTTGTGGCCCATACGGGTTTTGGACCGGCGGTGTAGAGCTGTGTGATACCGATCTTCTTCCTGGTTCAAACAGGTTTCTCCGGTTCTGCCGGGGATCGTCACTTTCTGTCGTAGATGGGGCTCGAGCACTCGAAGGCCCAGCTTCGTTATCGTTGGGGTCAGTGACTGGCCCCTTGCCTCGTCCTCTCCTTCGGAAGAATCTTGGCGGCATTTTGAAATCATGTCATAATAATGTGAGATAACAAAACAAAAATATATGCAATTAAAGGACAACACAAACAAAGTGGAATTCGTCCTATGTTATATGTCTAGACTCGAAAGTTTAGAAATGTGCAATTGTGTAACTGAGATTAAACACAAAAGGCTAGTGTTTAATTCACTAAGTGTTGGCTCTGATACCAACCTGTCACACCCCGATTTCCACGTGTCACCGGTGGGCCCGGTGGGGGAGTATCGTGACGTGGTTGGCAACATAATAGTCAAACAACACAATATTTAATATGCACAGCGGAAGCAAATTTAAAAATATTATACAACCGAATTTAATATTGTATATCAAAGTCACAATATCCGGAAGTTTATCCACAGTCGGATCGAAATAAAATAGTATTTATGGTTCAACAGACTTCAGGCATCTTAAGCTTGCGAGACTTCTAATGATGCTAAGGAGAAATCCCAGCCAATTTCTCTTAGTACTTGCATTTTATCTTTTTTGGGAAAATACGTCAGTTTACACTGGTAAATACATTCAACTGACTCATTTTGGAAAATGATTGAAAATTGGTTTGGATGCACATGGCATAAACATTTTTATTTAACTTGGGAGAATTATTTAATATTATAATCTTGTGAACGAATTACATGTTCCTTGTGCGTTCAGTAGCCCGGATCTTGTCCGGGTTAAAAATCAATAGACACACCACATTATTCTTTTATGCACTGACTGGTGTACGCCTACACCCCGCGCTTAAGTCGTGGCCATTTCGTAAAATGATGCCAAGGATATCCGAGACATGGTCATTAACCCCCCAAAGGCTTTAAGTAACAAGACTGTTTAAACGAGCCGATCAAATTATTCAACTACCCACCTAACGGTGGAGATTTGATGCCCGATCAAGCGGTATGCTATATACCGTAACCCAAGCCCGTATAGGGAAAATAAGTTAAAAGTATTTACCTGAGCAAAGTATAATTCACAATTAGCAAAATGCACGTAGCTTTTACTGGTCCTCCTAATCTGGAACGAAGGTTTTATAATAACTTATTAGAATCCTAACGGGTCTTTAATTAAGCTTAAGCTTAGACCGGCTAGTTTCAAAGATACGGTACGTACGCACGATTAAGCGAAGACCGGATAGAATGTGATTTAGACCCGACAAGTTTGAAGACTTGTTTAATATGGGTTTATTATTCACATTCTGGATTTTGAGATAAAACCGTTAAGGTTTGACCCGTTTCGGCTAATTTATGTAAACTTGTTACATAAACCGAACCGTACGCGTAATAAGCGTGACGGGTATTCATGAGAGCTATATACAGGTTTCCTAAGTTAATTATGCCTCAAATATGTTGTGACATCAGTAAGATGTCTTTCATTATGCCCGAAACGTGTTTAAACACAAACTAGGCCCCGTAGGGGTAGTTTGGTCATTTAAAAGTTTATAAAAGAGTTTAAGTAACAACCTGAGTTACAGGTCTGATGTAATCAGCAAATATACTCAATTTGCTAAGTTATATCAGTAGGTTAAAACATGTATGTGAAATTTATCATATTTAACCAAACTATGCCCCGTAGTGGTATTTTGGTAATTTCACATAAGCCGAAAAGCTCAAAACTGAAGTCTGAGTTTATTGATGTGTGTATAATGCAACATATAAATTACATCAAATAAGGCATAAAACTAACCCTTTTTAAGTACTAATATTGGAAAAAGAGTGTTTTTGTCTTCCTTTTGTATTTTCAGGATTAAATGAGCTCAAAAACACAAAAGAAGCAAAAAGACAGCTAATTCCAACATAAATACAAGGAAAGGAACATTAGTGGACTGCCCGACCCCTCAACGGCACCTTCCAAAGCAAAAAGAGAAGTCAGAAGACTGAACACGCCCCGTGCTCAGCCAGCACGGGGCCGTGCCCAAGAAGAAGCAGAAAAGACAAACCTATAGAAGCTTCTATTGCCCACCACGGGGCCGTGCCCAGCGGACACGGGGGCGTGGCAAAAGTACAGCAGGCGCATTAATTGTAATTGCGAATTACAATTAATGAGGAGAGAGAGTGTCAGACAGGCACGGGGCCGTGCCCAGTGGACACGGGGCCGTGCCCAGCTCTCTGTTCAGCCTATAAATAGGAGTGCTTGGATTCATTTCAACTCATCCCTTGGCACACCACCTCTCTCACACTTCATCCACCACCCACCACCATCACAACACCATCATCCACCACCATCATCCATTGTCCATCGTAGAGTGTGTGAGTCGTCTCGGGATCCAAGATTGATCGTAAGAGTTCTTGACAATCAAGGCCATGTTTGCCTAAGTCTCTTACATCACTTGGTGAAGACAAAGTGTCTAGTATAATACTTTTTATTTCTAATCTTTTGCACTTTTTATTTGGTTTTGTATTAATGACTTTAATAACTAGTTACTTATGTTGAAGGTGATCTTTCCTTATCGTTTGTCCGTGGTGTCTTGGCATTATTTTACTGTCTATATAAAATAAAGGATTTTCACCATTCATATCTCCACGGTCTATATGGAGGTATGTTGGCTACCTGGTCGGGGGTTAAGGGAACGGTTTGGTAAAGGTCTTGCCATTGTTCAGCGTTTAGAGGTCCTGCAATGGACCTGGGTCAAATTTAGTAGGACCTCCTTCAATACTTCACGGTATTGGATGGCGGGGGTCCAAACTCTTTGACCCCCTCATAAGTTAACTACTATTAATACTATAACCCGGCTATTTAGGACTGTATCCCTGCTGACTCAGACTACTTAGCCGAGGGTAACATCACCGCCAAAAGCGGGGCCTACCACAATACTGCATTAATAACTTAATTCATTATCTTCCAATAATCCACCCTTTTAGGATTGTATCCTTGCTGACTCAAACTACTGGGGTGAGGGTAACGTCACCTTCAAAAGAGGGGCCTACTACTATAACTAAGATAATCTCTTAATTATGTGCAAAAGTGCGGAAATAATCAAAGGTTACACTAGATACGAGTCGGAACCAAGTGATTCATCTTGTCTATCTGTTTTTCTTTTATTTTTACTTTTCAGCAATTTTAGTTAGTTTTTATTTTTCTTAGCTTAAAACATTTTTCTAAACTTTTATTTTGATTAGACGTTGAGGATAAACCGGTACTAAAAGCTCTTGTGTCCTTGGACGACCTCGGTATCTTACCAACACTATACTACGCTCAACGATGGGTGCACTTGCCCATATGTGTGTTTAGTGTTAGTGAAATATCGTGTTTTATAAATTTAAAACTTGGCTAAAATAAGTGTTAAAAAGGGCTTAAAATATACACCTAATATATATAACACTTTACCGCACATCAAGTTTTTGGCGCCGTTGCCGGGGACACAAGGATTTTAAGAAAGCTTAAAATCGACGGCCTAATCAGTTTTTCAAAACTTTTTTTTTAACGCGCGCATTTTTTCTGCATTTTAGTTTAGATTTGCATTTACAGTAACCTGTACACGGGGCCGTGTTCACTGAACACGGGGCCGTGTCCAGCATTTTCATAAAAACACCCAGTAACAGAAGCTTGACCACGGGCCGTGCTCACTGAACACGCCCCGTGCTCAACGAAATCAGTAAATTTAATTAAAACGCCCAGATACAGATCCTGAACACGGGGCCGTGTCCAGCCTCTGTTTCCGTTTTTATTTTTGTTTTCTGATCTCGAGACTCGGTTGTGGTCTGCTGAGTGATTCTTATGGATCAATACTCAGGAGGTTACAACTACACCTATGATAAGGATGATTATAGGGGTAATTATTTCACTAATTGTCGTAATGCACGTTCGATTCAAAATAATCACTCATATCAACCATCCAATTCATACACCTACTATGAGGAGCCCAGGTACGAGCCATCAACTTCATACACATCCTATGAAGACCAAAGGTATGAACCTCCTCCCTCATACTCATATTTTGATGAACCAAGGTATGAGCCTTCTTACTCATACTTTGAGGAACCAAGATATGAGCAACCACCTTCATATGCTTATTATGAGGAACCATGGCGTGAACAACCCACCTCATATGAGTATTATGAAGAACAAAATTACGAACCTTATCCATCATATGCTTACAATGAAGAACAATGGTGCGAACCATCGACTTCATATGAGTACTATTTGGAACAAAGGGTCGAACAACCGGATTCAAGCTTAGAAAATTCTGATTCTTTTTCTATAACCGAAGTGACCGATAGGATATTAGAACACATTAGAGTTATCGATCGATGTATAAAAGAAGCTCGCGCAAGGGAAGATGAGTCCCGCGCAAGAGAAGAATTAAAAAAGGAAGAGATAACTGAAAATGTAAAAATGGAAGAACAAATAAGTGAAAAACCGACACATGAGTTAAACAACGGAAAAGGTGAGTCCGACAACGTTAAAATCCAAGAAGAGTCTAATTTTGAAGAAATTAATCTCTTGACACCTTCTTTCGAAAATCATTGTTTAGTACCCACTCATGCTAAGTTTTTAAAAGAGTTAAACACTAACACTAAAATTGACGAAATGGTAAGTGTTAAGTTAACTAATGATCAAACTTCGCTAATAAAAGAAGACCCATTTGAAATTAACATCACACCGGTTCCATGTTTCTTTCAAAATTCGTTTATTAGTAATGTCACAATCGATAAAGATCTTTGTGTTAACATAATGCCTAACTACATTTTCGAAAAATTAAGTATTAGTGAGTTTTCTCCACTTCAAATACCCATTTTTCTATCCAATCGGAAGGTAATAAAATCAATCGGTATAGTTGAAGATGTATTGGTTCAAACAAATCAAATGGTAATCCCAACCGACTTTGTCTTCCTCGATGACGCTCCTCTAGTGTTGGGACGACCATTTGTAAAAACTCACGAAGCTTTGAAAAACCGGAAGTTCAATAATCTACCTCTTCAATTAGGGGCATTTAAAAGAAGTGTCGATCTCGAACGATCAATGAAATATCCATTCGGCAATAATGACCCCCTAATTGAAGATGAAGATGAACCACCTGATACAAGTGAAGAGATTGGCCACTTTGTTGAAGAAGAGGTCGCCATAGAACAAACTTTTAAAGTTCTTGATCGAAATGAGCAACCAAATAAGGAGTCTCCTAAAGACCCACCACTTGAGCTCAAAGAACTTCCAAAAGGTTTGGAATATGCTTTTCTAGACAAAGATGGTAAGTTACCTGTAATTATTTCATCTAAATTAGATAACTTAGAAAAAGAAAAATTAATTAATCTTTTGAAAAAACACAAAAATGCAATAGCTTGGAAACTTGTTGACATAAAAGGAATTAGTCCTTCTATGTGCACACACAAAATTTTGATGAATGATGACTACAAATCGGTCATACAACCACAACGTCGAGTAAATCCAAATGTTCAAGAAGTGGTTAAAAACGAAGTCATCAAGCTACTTGACGCCGGACTTATCTATCCTATCTCCGATAGTCCTTGGGTGAGTCCCGTCCAAGTAGTTCCAAAGAAATGAGGTATGACGGTAATAACTAACGAAAAAAATGAACTAATACCAACGAGAACCGTCACAGGATGGAGGGTTTGTATAGATTATAGACGATTAAATGAAGCAACAAGAAAGGATCACTTTCCTTTACCCTTCATTGATCAAATGTTAGAAAGACTATCCGGTCATAAATTTTACTGTTTCTTGGATGGTTTTTCAGGTTACTTTCAAATCCCGATAGCACCCGAAGACCAAGAGAAGACAACTTTCACATGTCCCTATGGAACTTTTGCATATCGACGCATGCCGTTTGGTCTATGTAATGCCCCTGCAACATTCCAACGTTGCATGGTAGCTATTTTCCATGACATGATAGAAAAGACAATGGAAGTCTTCATGGACGACTTCTCTATCTTTGGGGATTCATATGACCAATGCCTCGATAACCTTGAACGAATGCTATCCCGATGTGAGGAAACTAACCTCGCCCTTAATTGGGAAAAATGCCATTTCATGGTAACGGAGGGAATAGTACTCGGTCACAAAATCTCAAGCGAAGGAATGGAGGTGGATCGAGCCAAAATAGATACCATTTCTAGATTGCCACCTCCATCCTCCGTAAGAGCTATCAGAAGTTTCCTAGGGCATGCCGGATTTTATAGGCGATTTATCAAAGACTTTTCAAAAATCTCAAGGCCTCTAACAAAATTGCTTGAAAAAGATGCTCCATTCATCTTTGACAAGGATTGCAATCAAGCATTTCTTACCCTAAAGGAAATGCTAGTCAATGCACCTATCATGATGGCGCCTGATTGGAAATTCCCTTTCGAAATCATGTGTGATGCTAGTGACTTTGCAGTTGGAGCTGTCTTGGGACAGAGAAAAGAAAAGCATTTCCACCCAATCTATTATGCTAGTAAAACACTTAATGATGCACAAGAAAATTACACAACAACTGAAAAAGAGTTACTAGCTGTGGTATTTGCTTTTGATAAATTTCGTTCTTATCTTGTTCTTTCTAAAACTACAGTCTATACAGACCATGCAGCCATTTGATATCTCTTCAAGAAGCAGGACGCAAAACCACGTTTGATTAGGTGGATTCTACTCCTCCAAGAATTTGACATTGAAATCAAGGACAAAAGAGGAGCTGAAAATACCGCAGCAGATCATCTTTCACGCTTAGAGGACCCAGCTTTAGAGGCAACCAGGGACGAGCAAATCAACGAAAAATTTCCAACTGAGTCCCTGGAAATGGTGGAATACAAGGAAGAACCATGGTACGCCGACTATGCTAACTACCTAGCTAGCGGTATAGTCGCAAAAGGATGGCCACGTCATCAAAGAAAAAAATTCTTTGCCAATGTGAAACACTACTTTTGGGAAGATCCATATCTTTTCAAAATGTGTGCTGACCAACTCGTCCGACGATGCGTACATGGTGGTGAAGCACGAAGAATTCTCTGCCATTGTCATGATGGTCCATACGGGGGACATCATGGTGCTGCCAGTACCGCACGAAAGGTATTCGATTCAGGATTTTATTGGCCAACCATTTACAAAGACGCCCAAAGTCTTGTAAAGACATGTGATGCTTGCCAAAGAACAGGTAATATTTCTTCCAAAAACGAAATGCCACAAAATGGCATTCTTGTTTGTGAAATATTTGATGTGTGGGGACTCGACTTTATGGGACCTTTCCCACCATCGAAAGGAAACAAATATATACTTGTGGCAGTAGATTACTTGTCTAAATGGGTTGAGGCCGAGGCACTTCCAACAAATGATGGAAGAGTCGTGGTAAGATTTCTAAAAAAATTATTCTCTCGTTTTGGCACACCTAAAGCTTTAATAAGTGATAGAGGTACCCGTTTTTGCAATCATCAACTTGAAATTTTTTTAACAAGATATGGGGTCTATCACCGGGTTTCAACAGCATATCATCCTCAAACAAACGGGCAAGCCGAAGTGACTAATAGAGGTTTAAAACGAATACTCGAAAAAACCGTAGGGATAAATAAAAAGGAATGGGCAGATAAATTAGACGATGCTTTATGGGCTTTTCGAACTGCTTATAAAACAACAATAGGTACAACCCCATATAAGCTAGTCTATGGAAAAAGTTGTCATTTGCCAGTAGAAATTGCACACAAAGCCTACTGGGCAATCAAAAATGTAAACTTAGATCTAGAATTTGCTGGTAAAAATCGATTTTGTCAAATAAATGAATTAGACGAGCTTAGGAATTATGCATACTCAAACTCTGAAATTTATAAGGAAAAAATGAAAAATTTGCATGACAAACATATTAAACCTAATGAATTTCGGGTAGGAGATTTAGTTCTTTTGTTTAATTCACGACTTCGATTGTTTCCTGGTAAATTAAAGTCTAGGTGGTCAGGACCTTTTTCCGTCACCCACATTTTTCCACACGGTGCAGTAGAAATTAAATCTCGAAATGGGCCACCATTTAAAGTCAATGGCCAACGGCTGAAACTCTATCAAGGATTTATTGAGGATGAGGAAGAAGAGATCTCGCTTCAAACAGTGGAAGAATAAAAACATCATGCCTGGTAAGTTACGAACGATTGAGAGGACAAAATAAAGCGGTAAGTTTTCTAACCATAGCTTATGGGAAAAGGGGGCACTCACACGAGCACAAAAAAAAAAAAAACCTCGCTCGGCACGAGGCCGTGTCCGCTGGACACGGGGCCGTGTTCGCGCTGCAGACGGGATAAAACCCCTTTTTCAAAACAGTTTCTTCATTCCACACGCCCCGTTTCCCCACAAAAGCTCTGGTTCCAGGCGATTTTTCGCGAAATTTCGACGTCTCCTATCAATCTAACAGCGTCAAGGTATGATTCTATCACTCTTAGTAGTTAGATTAGTTACTTGCATGTAGTTAAAACACCAAAAATTTGGGGCAAAATCTAGGGTTCTTGAAGTTCATCCGGATCAAACCTCAAATTTTTGTTTAGATCTGTTTGCATTTAGTTAGATTAGCGTTAAGGAAAGTAAATACACTTAGATTGTTCAAAGATTCACCCGATTTCTTACCAAAAACCCCCAAACCCTTGTTCTTGAACCGAAAAAGATAAAATTGATGGGGTAAACGGGATATTTTGGGAAAAAACGGTGTTTAGGGTTTCATTTTCGGGGGAAACCGCACCTATTGGACCAAAAATTTTCAAGTTTTCGAAACCGGGTCGAAAAATGAAGTTTTTGAGTAACAGACCTCTGGACACGGGGCCGTGTCCACTGGACACGGGGCGTGTCCAGCCCGCTGTTTGCAGTTTTGTCCGAAAACATTTCTGTTTTGTGCTAACTTTTGGTGTATTCTTGCAGATGGCCAGGAAGTTTACAAGATTCAACGCCAATGAGTTAGATGCAAGAGCTCGATACGAGCTTCTTCAAACAAGGCCGGAGGAACACCCGAGGCAGGCGTGCACAGAACTGCTAACCATGGTGAATCAAATTGACCGTTTCAACAACATTGTCACGGGACCACTCAGAGTCGCACTAACAACCCGACTCCGTTCCGTCCATGAATGCACCTTGGAATTATACAGCACCTTTGCATTCACTTCAAGGTGCGACTCGTTCGATAATGACGGGGTGTCATTCCGGTGTGGCGGGACGAGGTATTCGATCTCCATGGCACAATTCGGGTCGATTATCGGGTTGTATGCGGAAGAGGATGCGGGAAGCGAAGAAAATACAGGGGGATTGATAGAGATTGAAGACAACGAGCGCCAAGCCATGTGGGCTCAGATTGGGGAAGGGTTCTACAATCCGAGCAGCACTAAGAGTACCAAGCTGAGGGATCCGCTATACAGATACATCCATAGGCTCCTCGGCTACTCTCTTAGCCAAAGACATGACAGTGGTGGCGTCGTTGGGTTACGAGATTTGCTTGTCCTCCATTGCATTCACAACCGCAGGCCGCTCGATGTTCCGTTCCTCATGCTCCGAAACATGCATCACAACCGCCTTGCTAGTGCACCAACTCCTATTTTCTTTGGGGGATGGGTGTACCGTCTCTTCAAGCACTTCGCCCACATTCCGAGGTCATTTGAGAGGAGCCCATGGTCGGGAACGGTGGATATTCACATATGCCGCTCAATGAACCTAATTTATGAGGCAGAAGACGGAACGGTAACCTTTCAAAGGACGCAAGGTCATGCATGGAACCCGCAGGAAGCGCTTGTCCTCCCAGCTCCGCAACATCATCAGTACCAGTACCAACCCCACGGTGACCCGGGTCAATCCTCCTCGGGAGGCGGTTTTCCTAACTTTCAAAGTTTGCATGATTTGTTGCAGGAAAACCTTATGTGTACCAGGAACACCTACAACATGGCGAGCAACACCTACCACCGGGTCGGAGCTATCGAGAGAAACCTATCCGAGATCCAAGACGATGTCGGATACATACGAGACCACATTGGACGCCATGGAGGGGATGATGATGATGACGATGCTATGGAGTAGGCGAGAGTAGGAGCAGGAGGAAGCGGTTGATGGATTACTTCCCAGGTTAACCCTTTTCACTATTGAACAATTGGTGGCCTGCGTGCCAAGTGTTAGACAATTTACTTTTCCTAACTATTTTTTGCATTTTACTTTTCTTTTTCTTTTACTTTATGCTTGGAATAATTAACTATGGTAATTTAGGATGTTTGTGTTGCTTGGTGTGGTATTAAGTGATGAAACAGGTACAAACCGAGGCTTGGAATGCTAAGCCTCAGCACTTATAGGGCCAGGATGGAAAAACCGGAGGAAGAAACCTGTTTTTTAGGCTTTCAGACTGTCCACACGGGGACGTGTCCAGCCAACACGCCCCCGTGCTCACCTCCCAGACCTGCTGTTTGGCTACTGACCTGCAGATTTTTATCAGACACGGGGCCGTGTTCACCTTCTGTAAGTTCTCGTTACTGGCAGTTCGCCACGGGGTCGTGTCCAGTGGACACGGGGCCGTGTCCAGACTACCAGTGACATAAACCTTTGCTTTTTAAACACTATTTTACAGATCTAATCAACCTAAAAATTTATTTTTGGGACACATTGAGGACAATGTGTAATTTAAGTGTGGGGGGGATGCTAAAACCTTGAATTTTGCAAGTCCTAAATACAAGCCTTACACAAAACTCTATTGGAACCGCTAATCACCCCAAATTTTTTCAAAAATTTCATTTTTTTTACTTGTCTAGGTTTAACTCGGGAAATTCAAGTTCTCAAAAAGGTTATATTTTTACAAATTTACAACCGATAGCGTAGTGATAAAAAGAACCAACATAAGAACATTATGAAAAGGCATAGCAAACTTAGTTAAAATTTGATTATATATACTTGATCACATAAAAACCCATTCCCACAAAAGTGAGTTTTGAGCCTTTATTGAGCACAATTACATATCATTAAAACTAAATGCTCATTTTTCGTTTCTTGTGTGAATAGCCGCTTGGTTCTTACGACTCTAGAACTTGCCATGACGATACATTCCCGGTCCTTATCAACTTAAACCCGAGTAAGTAAATGATGGAGGCATTAGGACTAACCCTTTTTTTTACACAATTATTTTTCTTTTACCACCTACCCAAAAATCCCCCTAGTTAGCCCCTTTGAGCCTAAACCTTTTCATTTCATCACCCAAACCAAAAACCCTTTTACCCACCAAAACCTTTTTATTTTTAACCCTTTGTTTTAGTAACAAGTTCGATTTTTCGTATCAAAAAAAAAAAATTGTGTGTTGTTGATGAAGCAAAAAGAAAAACAAACAAGTTCACCAAAAATAACTTTGTTTGAATAAACGCTTCATCAAAATAAAAAGTTGCAAAAATAGAAAATCTTACGAAAACCGACACTTGTTACGCTTTTCGCCCTTTTTTCTACTTTTCTACTAACCACTAACCAACCACCTACCTTTAACCCAAGCCTAACCCTTAACCCACAAAGTCCTCTTGATATTTACAAAGGTATAAAAGTTAAAAAGGAGGAGGATTGATTGCTTGGCAAGCTTATGGTAGGAATAAGTTCCACGCCGCTCTCGAGTGATTCACTAAAAATACACCTTCGGCCGAGTGTGAGTGATTTCTCCCGTAAGGTATGTGAACTTGTATATAAATGGAATTTTAAAAAGGCATGTTATGCCCAAATAAGTAATTTCTCCTATGAAACGTTCTAAATAAATCATTACGAATAGGATTGTAAATAAATAAAGATAAAACCCAAAAAGACCTTGGATTCCCGACACTCTACTACAAGCCCAAAACCTTCTCTTCTACCTATTCCATTTGGGAGTGTAAGCCACATATTAAAGAGTTTTGCTTGAGGACAAGCAAAAGTTCAAGTGTGGGGGTATTTGATGTGTGTAAAATGCAACATATAAATTACATCAAATAAGGCATAAAACTAACCCTTTTTAAGTACTAATATTGGAAAAAGAGTGTTTTTGTCTTCCTTTTGTATTTTCAGGATTAAATGAGCTCAAAAACACAAAAGAAGCAAAAAGACAGCTAATTCCAACATAAATACAAGGAAAGGAACATTAGTGGACTGCCCGACCCCTCAACGGCACCTTCCAAAGCAAAAAGAGAAGTCAGAAGACTGAACACGCCCCGTGCTCAGCCAGCACGGGGCCGTGCCCAAGAAGCAGCAGAAAAGACAAACCTATAGAAGCTTCTATTGCCCACCACGGGGCCGTGCCCAGCGGGCACGGGGGCGTGGCGAAAGTACAGCAGGCGCATTAATTGTAATTGCGAAATACAATTAATGAGGAGAGAGAGTGTCAGACAGGCACGGGGCCGTGCCCAGTGGACACGGGGTCGTGCCCAGCTCTCTGTTCAGCCTATAAATAGGAGTGCTTGGATTCATTTCAACTCATCCCTTGGCACACCACCTCTCTCACACTTCATCCACCACCCACCACCATCACAACACCATCATCCACCACCATCATCCATTGTCCATCGTAGAGTGTGTGAGTCGTCTCGGGATCCAAGATTGATCGTAAGAGTTCTTGACAATCAAGGCCATGTTTGCCTAAGTCTCTTACATCACTTGGTGAAGACAAAGTGTCTAGTATAATACTTTTTATTTCTAATCTTTTGCACTTTTTATTTGGTTTTGTATTAATGACTTTAATAACTAGTTACTTATGTTGAAGGTGATCTTTCCTTATCGTTTGTCCGTGGTGTCTTGGCATTATTTTACTGTCTATATAAAATAAAGGATTTTCACCATTCATATCTCCACGGTCTATATGGAGGTATGTTGGCTACCTGGTCGGGGGTTAAGGGAACGGTTTGGTAAAGGTCTTGCCATTGTTCAGCGTTTAGAGGTCCTGCAATGGACCTGGGTCAAATTTAGTAGGACCTCCTTCAATACTTCACGGTATTGGATGGCGGGGGTCCAAACTCTTTGACCCCCTCATAAGTTAACTACTATTAATACTATAACCCGGCTATTTAGGACTGTATCCCTGCTGACTCAGACTACTTAGCCGAGGGTAACATCACCGCCAAAAGCGGGGCCTACCACAATACTGCATTAATAACTTAATTCATTATCTTCCAATAATCCACCCTTTTAGGATTGTATCCTTGCTGACTCAAACTACTGGGGTGAGGGTAACGTCACCTTCAAAAGAGGGGCCTACTACTATAACTAAGATAATCTCTTAATTATGTGCAAAAGTGCGGAAATAATCAAAGGTTATACTAGATACGAGTCGGAACCAAGTGATTCATCTTGTCTATCTATTTTTCTTTTATTTTTACTTTTCAGCAATTTTAGTTAGTTTTTATTTTTCTTAGCTTAAAACATTTTTCTAAACTTTTATTTTGATTAGACGTTGAGGATAAACCGGTACTAAAAGCTCTTGTGTCCTTGGACGACCTCGGTATCTTACCAACACTATACTACGCTCAACGATGGGTGCACTTGCCCATATGTGTGTTTAGTGTTAGTGAAATATCGTGTTTTATAAATTTAAAACTTGGCTAAAATAAGTGTTAAAAAGGGCTTAAAATATACACCTAATATATATAACACTTTACCGCACATCATTATCAACCTTAGCTTACTGTTAAAATGTTATAATTTCCCTCATATCTCAGTAGGTATCAACCCGGGTATGTCCAATATACTTTTAATATATACTTTGCTCTAAAAACGCTTAATAAGGCGATTAAAGGCCATTTCCGGGTTCGATACTTAAATCTGATATTTTTATATTTCCAGAAGGCTTAAAATAATTTATTTATCATATGTGATCAGTAGCAAAAGGTTTGGAGTCGTTTAGATATGTAAAACTCATTTTATGGCCCGTTAGGGCCAAACCGACAATTACCGGATTAAGCCTACGACTACTAGTTATGCTCAGCCTAAAATTAATTAAAAATCTTTAAAAATCCCAAAATAATATATTACATCAGTGGGTAAAAGATTTGGTATCAAAAAGTAGGTTTAACTAGGCTATACGCTAATTACGCCGTTTTATTAACATAAAACATTAATTTTGCGATAATGAGCATAACTCTCAATCTACAATTCAAACTGATGTCAAACTTTGCATACAAGTTTATATATCAGTATTTAAAGTTTCTACTCTTTTACATTTTCAAAAATCACGTTTTAAAGTAATAAGGGCATAACGGTCAACATATGCGCAATTAACGGAAACATGCATATTAATTAGATAACTAGTGAACCAAGGTGTAACATCACAGAGGGTTATTCTAACATGTAACCTAGTCCAATTAAAGCTCTGAGGAATTTCTAAAACATGCCTAAACGGGTCAGAACTGAAAGTCAAAGTGAAAGTCAAACTATGTGACTTTCGGTTCCGAACCGGGTTTAAACAGGAAATTGTCGGGTTGAACATGTTTAGACATGTCCTTGCACTTATTACTAAGTTATAATAATGATCCAACAGGTTGTATATGATCTACAATGTTAATTATGCATAAATGGCATTTTAGACTTCCTGTTGACTTTTTAAATATAAGTTTGACCCGACTTTTGACCTGGTTAGAGTGGTAATCAGGGGGAACCCTTTTAAGGTTTTATTACCCACATAAATACCAACTTATAACTACTTTTAATTCGAGATATGACTGAGCCATTGCTGACTAATCTCGAAGTCAAACCGTAATTACGACGGTTTGACTTTTAGCTAAATAACTAAGCTAAACTCAATTAAAGAAAGGATTAAAAGGCTTACAAGAGTCCTTTGCACGATTAGAGAACACTTGAGAGGAAGTTTGAGCTCCAGAAGTGATCCACAAATGCAGATGAAGGTGTGAGGAATTGTTTGAACACTTGTGGCCTTTTATAGTGAATTCAATCACCACAATTGGTTGACAACAAGGTCTAGCACACCACAACTGGTATACACATGTCCCTAGTGCTCTAGAACAGTTTAGGGGTCGCCCACCATGTTAAAATGTCGTTTAAAGATCGATTTTCCGCGTTTCCACGAGGCTGGTCGAGTTTTCTGGTTCTGGGCGCCTGAAGCGGCCCGCCTCATGTTTAACCGATCTTAACGCGGGCCGCCTGGGCCTGCAAATCAGATTTTCAATTTTCTATTTGTTGCAAAGTTGACCCTTGGCTCTTCGAAAGGGCAACCGAGGTTATTTCTTGCATTTTGACCCCCTTATAATTACCCACAAGGGCTTTAGGACCTATACCCACTTTGCCAAGTCCTTGGACACTTCCGGTTAACCCGAAAAGTCATGACTTTCAACGTTTACGCTTTAACCCCTCGCACACGAATTTGATCATAACTTTCTCATACGATAACGAAACTTTATGAAATTTTTATAGTGCATTCTAGTGAGTATAATTAATCGTTACAAAGCTTCGGGTTTGTCAAAAGGTCACTCAGAGGTATAATTTAAACATGTTGACACATTTGGTCCCTGTAGTTTGAAATCTCTCACTTTTAGCTTCGTATGATCCATGATTTATTCGTTTGAAGGTATGAGCATCATGTAGGGTTAATGTACATTATATTTATTCACAATTGACACTTAGAATACGTATATTCACATACTTTCCATGTTTGTCAACTTTAGTCCTTCTATAATGTTCTTTCACACGTTTTAAACATATGACACGTGTCAACACATTATAGGACGTGAATTTTCGAGGTGTTACAAAGCTTCAGAGCTGCCGAATCAGAGGAACACCGTCGACACATTCAAGACATGCAACAAATTCACAAAATGCAAGAAAAGGAAAAGAGAGAAAAGAGACTTAAAAGACGAGAAATGTCATAATCTGAACGACCAGAGGTAATAACAGAAGAAGTGCAAACACTGGATGATTTTGTTGATGCATTACTTATCGATCCAGAAGAAACCTCTGCAAGCAAGACAGCTCCCCCAAAGAAGAAGTCAACAGATGAAGGATCTTCCAGATTTCCTCAAGTAAAACCAACGAGGATCTCAAAGCCTCCAGTGGTTCCTCAAAGGGTTCGTCCATTTCAAGAGTTATATGATAAGCTTGTCAAGGAGATCGGTCCAACTTCAGCCAAAGAAATCTGTCTTCTCAAGAATCAAGTGAATGATACAAACATCTTGAGAGAAAAGTTAAAGGATCAACGAAAGAAAAACAAAGAGATGAATGCCTATGTAGCCAAAGAATCAAAGTTCATAAGAATCCAACAGCTCCGGATTGAGAAATTATACAGGATGATGAAAAGTATATGTGCTAAGATAGAGATAGAGTCAATGTTCTCATTCGCGGAGGTTTTCGACTTTGATGCATTCATGGAAGAAGAAACAAACAGAAAAGTCAAAGAAGCCGAAGTAAAGAAAAAGCGTCTAGAGTCGACCGAAAAAGTAACAGAAGGAGACAAGAGCGATGAAGAAGAGATTGATAGGGATGAAATGCCTGCCAAATTTATCGAGTGGGGATTAGAAGAGGAAGTTGTGTATGAGCAAGATGATGGAAAGACTTTCTCCCCACAGCATCCCGACTGGTTCAAAAAGGAAAGAGAAAAACTTCCTGATTTCTATCAGGTAGTAACTGTTGAGAAGACTGAAGCCACTGATAAAATCATTAGTTGGATGTACAGCAATCTCAGGGGAATGTTTGTGATCAAAAGAAGAGGTGGTGTAATTCAGTACTTCCGAACAGGGTTTGATCTCTTTTCACTTCCAAGGTGGGATCTACGTGAGCTCGGCCGACTGGATATGCTAAATCCAGAAGATAGAAGCGTTGGTGGGGATTTTGAGCGCTTAATTGCTAAAGAATGCAACAAAGGTTTCCCAAATCACAAGCCGCAGCGTCCCAGACGGAGAGTGTCCAAAACAACAAAAGATCCTATAACTGGAAAAGGCTAGGTGACGTGGGTTATCAACCCTGCTAAAGTTGTCACAAGAATTAAGCTTCCAGAAGAAGTTCCAGTATGTTTAAACAAGTTCAAAAAGTGGTTCTATGATAGCCGCACTGGTGAGGCAGTGATTCGATCAACCGAAAATGAAGATATTCGAATCTTGGATCCAATGGATGTGTTTATGTTTGGACTCTCTGACCTAACAGTGCTGAATGCGAGTCGTATAAATATGGGAGCTGGAAACGCTAATCTGGAAGAGGCCATGTTATGTCAAAGAGCAGTGGAGAGAGCTTGGAAAATAAAAAGAGATATGCTCGATATCATTGATAAAATCGAGAAAAGGAAGGAAATTGTTGAAAAGAAGGAAGAAAGAAAGAAGAAAAAGCACGAAAGAAAGAAAAGTCTTCCTCATCAACAAGAGAGCCCACCACTACAACTCCTCAAGCAACATCATCACCTCCGGCCTCATCCACATATGAGGCCATTATGGAGGATCCACCAACAACAAGTGAAGCTGTTATAATACAAGAAACTCTCGCCACAACAATCGAAGTTCAAGCAACACTAGAAGCATCAGGGCATGAAGTAGTCCCTCCAGAGCCTGAACAGAAAGCTGCAGACAGTCCAGTGGAAACTACAGAAGAATGAAGAACAAGTATGCAACGATCTAGGGGGATATTGTTGGAACTTTTGAGATCGTTCATACTTGTACTGGATTAGTTTTATCATAGTTAGTAGCTTGTTTTAAAGTCTAGGGGCATATTTTGTAATTTATGAAATTAGCAAACCTGATCTAGTGTAGATAAGATGCCAGCATAATTATAATTATGCCGGCAAGTCAGGTTCTATATAAACTCAAGCATTGTTGCCCTAGCCAAGCTTTTGGCTCTTTTGGTGAATAGAAGTGTTGTTTACATTCAATCTTTGATATTGTGCTCTAATCAGATTTCCAAGGTGCTTTATTGATTTACATTCTTGTTTGGATTCAATACAACACTTGTTGTATTCATCATTCCATTAGCTTTATCTTCATTCTTGATTCTTCTTAACTTTTTCATAGTACAAACACTTAATCAATAGGTGTTTTGGACTAAAACAATCAACCACTGTGATCCGGATTGATATTGGGATCTACAATAATTGCCTGTCATATTATAGGCCTATATCCTACATGACAAAACACTTGATATAATAAAATCAAGAAACAATAAAGGCCTGCATCCTGATCTAAAAACCAATAAAAATGCCAAAACAATACTTAAAACGCCAAAATACTTACTATGATCCTGATCTAAAAACAATAAAAATACCGCGTATTTATTAAAGGCCAAAAAATGGAAATATGAAGTGACACGCGTTTAAAAAAAGAAATATGAAAGGACAAAAAAGCCCCTCCGCCCTTCTCTAAGCGGTGTGACACGTGTTGGGCCAGGATGCGTTCTCACCGTTCTTACACTTTTGAGCATTTTCTCCCGAACCCGTTTCTATATATATATATATATATATATATAGGAATATGATCATGAGAGAACGATTTGAAGTGTGAGAACAGTGAAAACGATTTTCAGCCATAGGATCTTTGTGATTTGTGGCTAAGATGATGCGGTGGCATTTTTGTAAATAATGAGAACCTTATAACTACCAGGAGGGGTAAATTTGAGAGATCCAAACAAGGGTGCACATGCTAATCACATGCCATTTTCCCCCATCATCTTTAAACGCCAATAACTTTTTTATACGTGATTATTTTTCTAAAAAATTACACCATAATACTCAACGTTTTTTTATCTTTCCAACGAGTATACTATTGATATACTTTTCGAAAAAAAAAATGAAATGAGTTTTATGGCGTTTTTCTGAACTGGGTGTTTTATGGCGTTTTAGACTATTTATTTTTGTGGCGTTTTTCTGAACTGTGTTTTTATGGCGTTTTAACTAGGTATTTTCATGGCGTTTTTTCTGAACTGAGTGTTTTATGGCGTTTTAAACTGGGTTTTTCATGGCATTTTTCTGAACTGAGTGTTTTATGGCGTTTTAACTAGGGATATTTTCATGGCGTTTTTTTTCTAAATTTTGTGTTTTTATGGCGTTTTATTTGAACACCCAGTTCATGCATGTGGGTTTCTGATAATATTACCCCTTAGTGTAATTTAGCTTCAATGCCACATGTCAACTCCAAAATCGTTCTCACCGTTCTCACACTTTTCACCGTTCTCTCTAAATCCTGACCATATATATATATCATTTGAGAACCACCTTTATTGTGAGAATCGTCAGAACCAATGTGAATACAACAAAATAACCTAAAAAACCCAAAAACACCCTAACCTCTCACCCCAAAAACCTAAACACCCCCCCCCCCCTCACCCAAGCTAAATGCTAAAAACTAAACCCCAAAAAAAACCTAAAAAAATCTAAGAGACACACAAAAAAGAAATAAATTTTCTTACTTAGAACTGGCTACTTTTAGTACCAAAAAAAATTTAATTTTTTTTAATAACGAAATACAGCGAATTTAACGTAAAAAATATTAAAAAAAAATTGGTGTTTTTTAGCTATTTTTAAGTATTTTTGGTTGTGTTCACATTGGTTCTCGAGGTTCTCGCAATAAAGGGTGGTTCCTAACGGATCCTTCTCCTATATATATATATAGGATATGGATCACGTGAGAAGTAGTAGGCTAATTGAGAAACTTGAGAAGCATTCTGAGCCATACATTTTCCCTAAGCAAAAAAATACAGAAAAAATGTAAAAAAATGCTATTTTTTTTGGAAAAATCGAAGCTTTTTCTATTAGTTTTTTTTAGGAATTTATACACATGTATATATTGTTAATCTTTTAACTATACATATGTGTATATTGTCAGTTATACATATATGTATTTACATGTTTAAAATTGAAAAATAAGTGTTATAAATCTTTGATAGAGGTGAATGATTTAGTTTTAGCTTTAGGATTTAGCATTAGTATTTATGGTTTAGCATTAAGATTTAGCTTTAAGGTTTAGCATTAGTATTTAATGTTTAGCTTTAGGGTTTAGCATTAGTATTTAGGGTTTAACATTAGGGATTTGCATTATGGTTTAGCTTTTGGGTTTAGCATTGGGATTTAGCATTAGGGTTTAGCTTTAAGGTTTAGCTTTAGCTTTTAGGTTTAGCTTTAGCTTTAGGGTTTGCATTAGGGTTTAGCTTTAGGGTTTAGCATTAGGGTTTAGCTTTAGCTTTAGGGTTTAGGGTTTATAACACTTATTTTTTAATTTTAAACATGTATATATATATATATATATAATTGACAATATACACATATATATAGTTAAAAGATTAACAATATACACATGTGTATAAATCCGTAAAAAAAGACCCTTAAAAAAAGCTCTGATTTTTCCAAAAAAAATTGTATTTTTTACCTTTTTTTTGCATTTTTTAAGGGAAAATGTGTGGTCCAGAATGTTTCTCAAGTTTCTCAAATAGGGTGGGGTTCTAGAGTGAACAGTAGTGTATTTGTGAACTGAGCGAACAAATCTTGGCCATTGATTTACACACGTGGATGGCTAGGATTTCATCATCAAATCGTAAAATACACTAGTGTATTTCATCATCAAATCTTGGCCATTGATCTACACACATGTATGGCCATGATTAGTTCGCTCAGTTCACAAACTACACTAGTGTTCACTCTTGAACCTAATATATATATATATAGGTAGAGGATCCTGTAAAAAAGGCCTAAAGTGTGAGAAGGGTAAGAAAGAATCTCAGCCATTAGATCTTTTGATCTAATGGTTGAGATCAATAGGGACCAAATTGTAAAATATTTTCATTAATTTGGACTGATTTGAAATATCTAGGGGCAATATAGTCTTTTAAACCCACTAGAAATTAGGTAATGCACATGTAAATTCCCCCGTCTTTTTTAAACGTCAATAACTTTTTATACGTAACTTTAAAAAAAAAATACACCATAATAACGAGCGTTTTTTTATCTTTAATACGAGTACTATATTGCTATACTTATATAGAGAAAAAATATGTTTCGATCAGATGTTTAGTCAATGAATGGTGTTATATACTTCCTGAATGGTCTTATATACTTGCTGAATGATTTATATACTTACTGAATGGTGTTATATACTTGCTGAATGGTGTTATATACTTACTGAATGGTGTTATATACTTGCTGAATGCTGAATGGTGTTATACACTTGTTGAATTGTGTTATATACTTGCTGAATGGTGTTATATACTTGTTGAATGGTGTTATTTACTTGCTGAATGGTGTTATATACTTCCTATAATTAAGGTGGCGGTTATGAGAAGTTTTTAATTAATTGATTTAATGATTAAATTACTTGTTTACCCTTTTCAATTAATTTAGATCTAATGGCTGAGATTCTTTCTTACATTTCTCACACTTTTGGTCGTTTTTACCCTAAAGCCTAAAGCTAAACCCTAAAGCTAAACCCTAAACCCTAAAGCTAAAGCTAAACCCTAATGCTAAACCCTAAAGCTAAATCCTAATGCAAACCCTAAACCTAAAAGCTAAAGCTAAACCTAAAAGCTAAAGCTAAACCTTAAAGCTAAACCCTAATGCTAAATCCCAATGCTAAACCCAAAAGCTAAACCATAATGCAAAACCCTAATGTTAAACCCTAAATACTAATGCTAAACCCTAAAGCTAAACATTAAATACTAATGCTAAACCTTAAAGCTAAATCTTAATGCTAAACCATAAATACTAATGCTAAATCCTAAAGCTAAAACTAAATCATTCACCTCCATCAAAGATTTATAACACTTATTTTTCAATTTTAAACATGTATATACATATATGTATAATTGACAATATACACATATGTATAGTTAAAAGATTAACAATATACACATGTGTATAAATCCGTAAAAAAAGCTCCGATTTTTCCAAAAAAAAATTGTATTTTTTACCTTTTTTTTTTGCATTTTTTAGGGAAAATGTGTGGTCCAGAATGTTTCTCAAGTTTCTCAAATAGGGTGGTGTTCTAGAGTGAACAGTAGTGTATTTGCGAACTGAGTGAACAAATCTTGGCCATTGATTTACACACGTGGATGGCTAGGATTTCATCATCAAATCGTAAAATACACTAGTGTATTTCATCATCAAATCCTGGCCATTGATCTACACACATGTATGGCCATGATTAGTTCGCTCAGTTCACAAACTACACTCGTGTTCACTCTTGAACCTAATCATATATATATATATATATATATATATATATATATATATATATATATATATATATATATATAGGTAGAGGATCCTGTAAAAAAGGCCTAAAGTGTGAGAAGGGTAAGAAAGAATCTCAGCCATTAGATCTTTTGATCTAATGGTTAAGATCAATAGGGACCAAATTGTAAAATATTTTCATTAATTTGGACTGATTTGAAATATCTAGGGGCAATATAGTCTTTTAAACCCACTAGAAATTAGGTAATGCACATGTAACTTCCCCCGTCTTTTTTAAACGTCAATAACTTTTTATACATAACTTTAAAAAAAAAATTACACCATAATAACGAGCGTTTTTTTTATCTTTAATATGAGTACCATATTGCTATACTTATATAGAGAAAAAATATGTTTCGATCAGATGTTTAGTCAATGAATGGTGTTATATACTTGCTGAATGGTCTTATATACTTGCTGAATGATTTATATACTTACTGAATGGTGTTATATACTTGCTGAATGCTGAATGGTGTTATATACTTACTGAATGGTGTTATATACTTGTTGAATGGTGTTATATACTTGCTGAATGGTGTTATATACTTACTGAATGGTGTTATATACTTGCTGAATGCTGAATGGTGTTATATACTTGCTGAATGGTGTTATTTACTTGCTGAATGGTGTTATATACTTCCTATAATTAAGGTGGCGGTTATGAGAAGTTTTTAATTAATTGAATTAATGATTAAATTACTTGTTTACCCTTTTCAATTAATTTAGATATAATGGCTGAGATTCTTTCTTACATTTCTCACACTTTTGGTCGTTTTTACCCTAAAGCCTAAAGCTAAACCCTAAACCCTAAAGCTAAAGCTAAACCCTAATGCTAAACTAAAACTAAACCCTAATGCAAACCCTAAAGCTAAAGCTAAAGCTAAACCTAAACCTAAAATCTAAAGCTAAACCTTAAAGCTAAACCCTAATGCTAAATCCCAATGCTAAACCCAAAAGCTAAACCATAATGCAAAACCCTAATGTTAATCCCTAAATACTAATGCTAAACCCTAAAGCTAAACATTAAATACTAATGCTAAACCTTAAAGCTAAATCTTAATGCTAAACCATAAATACTAATGCTAAATCCTAAAGCTGAAACTAAATCATTCACCTCCATCAAAGATTTATAACACTTATTTTTCAATTTTAAACATGTATATACATATATGTATAATTGACAATATACACATATGTATAGTTAAAAGATTAACAATATACACATGTGTATAAATTCGTAAAAAAAGACCCTTAAAAAAAGCTCCGATTTTTCCAAAAAAAAAATTGTATTTTTTACCTTTTTTTTTGCATTTTTTTAGGGAAAATGTGTGGTCCAGAATGTTTCTCAAGTTTCTCAAATAGGGTGGGGTTCTAGAGTGAACAGTAGTGTATTTGAGAACTGAGTGAACAAATCTTGGCCATTGATTTACACACGTGGATGGCTAGGATTTCATCATCAAATCGTAAAATACACTAGTGTATTTCATCATCAAATCCTGGCCATTGATCTACACACATGTATGACCATGATTAGTTCGCTCAGTTCACAAACTACACTAGTGTTCACTCTTGAACCTAATCATATATATATATATATATAGGTAGAGGATCCTGTAAACAAGGCCTAAAGTGTGAGAAGGGTAAGAAAGAATCTCAGCCATTAGATCTTTTGATCTAATGGTTGAGATCAATAGGGACCAAATTGTAAAATATTTTCATTAATTTGGACTGATTTGAAATATCTAGGGGCAATATAGTCTTTTAAACCACTAGAAATTAGGTAATGCACATGTAACTTCCCCCGTCTTTTTTAAACGTCAATAACTTTTTATACGTAACTTTAAAAAAAAATTACACCATAATAACGAGCGTTTTTTTATCTTTAATATGAGTACCATATTGCTATACTTATATAGAGAAAAAATATGTTTCGATCAGATGTTTAGTCAATGAATGGTGTTATATACATGCTGAATGGTCTTATATACTTGCTGAATGATTTATATACTTACTGAATGGTGTTATATACTTGCTGAATGGTGTTATATACTTACTGAATGGTGTTATATACTTGCTAAATGCTGAATGGTGTTATATACTTACTGAATGGTGTTATATACTTGCTGAATGGTGTTATTTACTTGCTGAATGGTGTTATATACTTCCTATAATTAAGGTGACGGTTATGGGAAGTTTTTAATTAATTGAATTAATGATTAAAGTAGTATAGATATAGGGTAAGGTTCATACGAGAACCGCGAGAACCAATGTGAACACAACCTAAAATAGCTAAAAAAACCTAACCCCCACCCCCCCCCCCTCCCAAAAAAAAACCTAAAACACCCCCCCCCCCCCCCCACAAGCTAAAATGCTAAAAACTAAACCTCCAAAAAACCTTAAAAAATCTAAAAAAAAAACTTTAATATTTTTTATGTTAAAATCGTTTTTTTTTCCTACTAAAAGTAGCGATTTTTTTTATAAAAAAATATTTAATTTTTTTTTTGTGTTTTTAGCTATTTTTAGGCATTTTTTGTTGTGTTCTCGCGTTTCTTGCAATAAAGGGTGGTTTCTAACGGATCTTTGTCCTATATATATATATATATAATTAGGTTCATTTGTGAACAACTTATTAAGAGTGAACTGAGTGAACTAATCTTGGCGCTTGATCATTTTTTAAATTAAAAAGGGTAAGATTGACATTAGCCAAATACTTATAAATAAAATCTCTTAATTTTCTCATCTCTTCTCTCTCTCTCTCTCTCTCTCATTTTTAATTATTTCTCCATTATTTTAATTATAAGAGATTGAAGGATTAATATTTTTTTTAAATAAACTCTTATGTTCTTATTAAAATTAAATATTAAACCTAATTAAACTATGTTTTTTAACATATGTGTATATAGGTTAGTATATACAAGACATGTACACTTGTGTATTATTCAAGTACATATGTGTATAAAGGTTGGTATATACTAGACGTATACACATGTGTATTATTCAAGTACATAGTGTATACAGGTCGATATATATCAGACTTACTCACTTTTGTGTATTATTACATATTGTTTCTCTTATGCATCTTTTCATCAAATATTAATCTAATACATATATGTATAGAGAATGTAATTAAATATTTTTAATCGTGTTCTAGATTGAACAATATTTGATAATGTTCGTATTTTTTTTTTTTTAAATTATGAAATATTAAGTTAGGTAATTTGTGAGAGAAAAAAATATAGAGAATATAATTAAATATTCTTTTAATTGAAAAGGGAAATCAGGAGAAAAACAAAAATCAATTAATTAAATAAAGAGATAAAAATACAATTATACCCTTCTGTCTATTAAAATACATGGCCTTGTGCGGAAGTCCTCCCCGCACACCATAAGAGCCGCCCCTGGCCCTAGTTGTGCCTAACCTCTATTTCGATGCAATACATCAATCGTACACAACAATGATGACTAACACGTAACTACATACTATAACCTTTTGAAGTTCACTTTACTTCGTTACAAGTAAACTACCAATTCAATTTACCTTGTGTTACGTAAGTTGTGCTTTATGTTTTTTTTTTTTTTTTTGTTATTTTAATAAGAGTAAATTTCAAAGTTCGTCCTTTATGTATGTCTAAAATATTAAAGTATGTCCTTTGTCTTTAATATCTTCAAGAAACATACTTAATGTTTGAAAAACCATTCAGGTTATGTCCTTTACCCAAAACCTGGTTTGTTTTCCCAGTTAAGTCAGGTCATGTGAGAGGCACATGAGGGTATATTGGTCTTTTACCTTAATAAAAACCCTAAATATATACAGATCCCTCTCTCTTTCTTTCTAATTATCCTACCCCCACAACCACAACCCACCTGCCACCGCCACCGCCGCCGCCGCCGCCACCACTACCGATCTGCCACCACCACCACTTCACCTGCAAAGCTTGTGCTTCTACATGGCGATAATTCTTCAGCAAAGCTTGTTCCTCTAGACCGTCCTGAACCTCCTGCTACCGGAGCTCCGCCACTGAACCCTAGAAATCGAAAACTACAACAACTCGAACAACCTTCATTCCACCACATCAACAACTTAACCAATCACAGTCATCCTTCACATTCTCTACACATTCAACCCAAAATGACGATCCATTCCGCCGTAATCCAAAAACTCCTCCGCACAAACGCTCACTTAGGCCGGCGAGTCGCCGAAAACCACTTCAAAATCTACACCTACGGCTCTCGAATCGGACTCACCATTATCGACTCGGATAAAACCCTAGTTTGCCTCCGTAGCGCCTGCAATTTCATCGGTCATCTTGCAAGCCAAAACGCTAGGTTTCTGTTTGTCAACACGAATCCAGTAGTAGATGAAATCATTGAGCAGATGATTATTAACACAGGCTGCAAAAATGATACCTCGTGGCGCCTGGGAGGGTTTCTGACTAATCGGTTTAGTCCGAAGAGGTTTCAGTCCAGGAATCAAAAGTTTAATTTGACGTCGGTTAATCGGCCGGATTGTGTGGTGATTTTTGATACGTCGGAGCTCCGGTAGCAGGAGGTTCAGTCGGTTAATCGGCCGGATTGTGTGGTGATTTGTGGTGAATTGGCTTTTGATTTGGGTTTTTGATTTGGGTTTTTGATTTTGTGTGTGGTTTTGATTCTGCGTTCAAATAGAGAGAGAGAGAGAGAGAGAGAGAGAGGAAGATCTGAATTTTTTATAATTTTTTTAGTATTTAGGGTAAAATGACCAATATACCCTCATGTGCCCCTCACATGACCTGACTTAACTGGGAAAACAAACCAGGTTTTGGGTAAAGGACATAACCTGAATGGTTTTTCAAACATTAAGTATGTTTCTTGAAGATATTAAAGACAAAGGACATACTTTGATATTTTAGACATACATAAAGGACGAACTTTGAAATTTACTCTTTTAATAAATATTTAAAACATTTAATTCATACAAATTTAAAATCTCAGAATGAATTCAAAAAATTGTTGTTTTGGTAAATGTCACACTGCTATTCTAAACGGTCAGTATACACAAAAATCTACGTTCTAAAGCTCAAAAAACACACATACGTACATTAATGTCTACAAGAATCATTATAAAAATGGAAGCTCTTTTGTCCCGAAAAGAAAAAATTCGATGACTTGATCATTCTCTTTAAGAGGGGGTTTGATATGTCATTGATGTTGGTCTTCGATTCTCAAAGAGACGAGTTCACTTTCGTGTTGGGCTTGTTGACTTCTTGACTTTAACTTCTTTGGGAACCATCTTCTGATGCTTTCAGGTAACCTGGATATAATCGTGTACACAAAAGAGTTAAACCAACACATGCACTGGCATATAATATAGAGGTAGAGTCGCTTTTTGTCCAAATTTATACTTTTTATAAATAATAAGTTGTCAAAGATGTATGCTAAAAGAACTTACAGATCTAGTCTTTCAAAGAGTGCCCGTCGTACCGAAGAGTTGAGGCCGTATGCTATTGAGTTGAACAGACCCTGCATCATGTTTTGATGCAATGAATACCAAAATTTTGATAAATATTTTTAAGGTAAATTACACTTTTCGTCCTTTACATGTGTATCAATTTGCAATGGATGACCTTTAACTTCAATAATTACAGTCACAATCCTTTATTTGTAAAACTCATTACACTCTACGTCCTTTGGCCCTAACCAAGTTAAAAGTTTCAGTCAAGTCTACTTATATAAGGGCAGTTTAGTCATTTAATAAATAAAAGAATATAACATTTAAAAACATATGAAAACAAATATAAATACCCCCTCTCTCTCTATCTCTCTCTCTCTTAAAGCTTACTCTCTCTCTCATCTCCGGCGAGCCAGTGAACCACTCCGGCAAGTTACCATCCACCACCGGAGTGCACGGGTCCATAGCCAGTGTTGCCTTCGGTGTTAGCCACAAAATATTGAAGTATTGATATTCCAAAATATAAAGATTGACCCATTATGTAGATGTTCCTCATTGAATTATTGTTTTTAAATTAGATCCCAACAGAAGCTCTGTTAAAAAATACAAAATCTTAATTCCCAAAATCCGATTAGGGTTTCCATAATACCCTTTACAACATTCTTGCTCTATGATCTTGCAGGTTGTCCGAGTGCCTCGTCGACGCCGGAGAGTTGGGCGGCCTCGGAACCTACCACTGGTGGTGGTGAGAGAGGAGGGAATCAGTGGTGGTTTTGAACCAGAAAGAAAGAGAAGAAGGGGAGAGAGAGCTGAGAGAAAGAAAGAGAGATGGTTTATGTTTTAAATCTGTGTTTAAAATTTATTTTAGATAAATAAATAAATGAGTAAAATTACTAATGTACCCTCATGTGCAAGGCACATGCCATACTTAACTAGAAATTTTAACTTGGTTAGAGCCAAAGGACGTAGAGTGTATTAGTGTAATGAGTTTTACAAATAAAGGATTGTGACTGTAATTATTAAAGTTAAAGGTCATCCATTGCAATCCGATACAAACATAAAGGACGAAAAGTGTAATTTACCCTATTTTTATGAAAAAACATATTGCAAAAAGAAAACAAAGTTACAACAATATTATTTTTTGGACAAAAACAATTTAATAGGTTGTAACTTGTAAGCACAAAATACACTTGGGGTTTTTGACCTCTTTCCTAAATAACGAACTTAATTGATATTACCAGTTTGAGGCATTAAGAAATAAAATATGACCTGAATCAACCCTTTCGTAAGCAAATGGGTTGAAATCACCACCTCTAGTTTATAAATAAACAACGCAAGAGAAATAGAGAAATAGAGATCTGATGATTTACCATTAGCGCCGCCATTCCAACATCAAGAACCGAAAGCCAGAAGATCTTATGGCCTGGTTCAATGAAGTCATGAATGCGGTTGACTGTCCCAAAACTCCATGATCCTATAAGAATGAGCGGATAGTAACCCCACCGGTTCAAAGCCTATATAAAGTAACACAACAATGAGCCAACATCAATAACCTGAATTCATCCACTAATCACATCTCATGAAAGTGATGAAGCATAACATCGATACCTTCATGTCTGCTCGTGTATCTGACTGGGACCCACGATCTGACATGCCCACTGCCATCTGAAATTTATAGAACCGTCTTATTGTCTCTCACATAAACAAGAAGCTACAATAAACGTCAGTAGAGTAGTGTGAACTTACACGAGTTACATTGTTTAGCATACGTATAACTTGAAAGTAGGTGATTCCATTGAAAAGAATTGCACCCCACAGAGGTGCATAAAAGGTAAAGAAGTGGACAGCCTGTAAAAATACAGAAATTTAATAAACATGCCTGATCATATACTGTGCGTTACAAAAGAAATGGAATATATATTTTCTACGATAGGCCTTTTCAATGCAATTATCAATGATAAGTTAAAATCTAGAGTTTATTATTTATAGTTTACCAAGAAAGATTGATATAATTTGCATAAGTATATGTATACGATCTTCTTAAGTATCAAAGAGGAAGTGACATGTTAATGATTGAGTGGGTAGTCAGACATCTAAGTGGGGACGTAGAATATGAATATCCCAGTGACTTACTTAAGAAGATTCTTATATTAGAACTTTACGCCTTTAACAATTGCGTTTACTAAATGGGATCAATCTCTGCTACTGGAAACGACTATAAGTATGCAACAGTAGGAGTCAATATCATTATATTTCTAATCTATTTGCAAAATCAAAAGCAGATAAACATATTTCCAACCAAGAGACACGTAGAACATGAACAAATTACCATAAACAAAAAAAAAATCTTATAGCCAAACAAAGACCAATTCATACTTGCCTTTCCCGTTCGTCCAGTTTCTGTCCAACACCATGCAGCTACGCGACCTATGTGGCCTACATGTCCATGTTCATTACCAATAGATCTTAAAACCGTCATAACAACCGATGTTCCTGACAGAAAAAATCAATGTCAGCTTTTGTAATGAGGACAATGAAATGACTCAAAAGGAAATGAAGTAAGCAAACCGTTTATCAATGTATCAGTCAAAATTTATTAACTATGTAATCAAGTACAAATTTTGCATGTATACACACTGAAAGTCAGTACGTACCCCAAACATACAAGTGAAACATGGGCTCAAAATCCTCGACATCAGTTTTGTGTTTGACAACTGTACGGTGAAGAGTAAAAGCAATAGTAGTAGTCCATAAGAAAGATGCCACACAGAAGAAATGAGTGCTATAGCCCTGAGCATAACAGAAGAATCCTTTAGATGGATCACTGCATATAGAAAAAACTATTTTAGCAGGATATAGCCCAGGATATAACATAAGAACCATTTAGATGGATCACTACGTATACAAAAAAAGACCATGTTAGAATATACAGAACTCTTATCAGATGAAGCAAACAATTTCACTTCATTTTAACATCCATACCCGACAATGCTGAAAAAGCTACAAAGCATATCCTGCACCAAGAACAGAAAAGAAAGAAAAACATAAGTTATTTCCCATCTGTTGATCTTCCAGCACTAAATAGAAACTGATAGAAGCATGACAAAAATGGAATACTTTCTATGCCCCATGAATATTGTAATTTCATAAAGAACCGATGGAAGAAATGGTTATACAAGGTCAGCTTTCATTCAACAGGTAAGAAAATGGAACAATTCTATGCCCCATTATCCTATACTAAAAGTAGCGACTACCTTTAGCCTATCGTTTTCCCCTATTGCTCACTTAATTAGCATTGACAGTAAAACAGAACACTGGAAATTTTCTCTATATCTTTATCATCAACAAATAACAAAAAAAAAAAGCCGTTTTAAGAGCAGACTAGAGTGTGCGACTGTGCGCAATTAGTTTGCATTTGCCCAAACCAAGAACCCGTAAGCAGTCAATTCTGCCCCACAATGGAGTAAACAATTCTCAACACAGGAACACAGTCCTCCGCATAAGCTACATGTCACTTTGAAACAACTGATTCGGTAAACAGCAAAACTGCTTAGAATCCTAAATTCATATTCTGTTAATCCAGTCCAAAATTCGCCACATCAAACCTATATTCCAGTAAAAAAAACACAATGCTGATGCAACTATTCATCCTAGATCCATTACAATCCAAAAGTTAAACAATCAACCAGTTCCTAAATATCAAAATTAACCTTCAACTAACTAGTAACCATAACATTCTACACATTAAAATCCTCAAACCCTAACTAACCAAATCAATCTACTAGATCAACCTACTTTAATCACCGTAGCAGTTAATTTTCCCCAATTTTACACACACAAAGCACAACTAAACTACGAAATTCAAAGCGATCTGAAATAGAGAGAGAGAGAGAGAGCGGTTACTGATAGAGCGAGAAAGAAGACGAGCTTGAATGAGAACTTGCGGAGCTCTTTAAAGCAGAGGTAGCAGAGCACAATGAATCCGGAACCTAATAGTGATAGTGTGGATGCTCCGCTGTTAACCGTCGTCAGAACTTGCCGTTCTCCGGCCGTCAAGTTGCCTAAAACCGCCTGAATTGTAGCCATTTTGCTGTTAGTTGCTTTTTTTGGAAACCGGCATTTGTGAATGAATACTGTAAAATGAATGAATGAATTCTTGAGGGGTAAGGAAGATGACGATCTCACTTTTTGCTTATAAACCTACATGAAAATATTATAGTTTTAATAATCATATGACTATGCTGCAGAAAAGTGAATATAGCGTCGCTTTGGCCGAGTGGTTAAGGCGTGTGCCTGCTAAGTACATGGGGTTTCCCCGCGAGAGTTCGAATCTCTCAGGCGACGTTTCTTTTTTTTGTTTTTTGAAGAATTTTCAAGAAAGGCTATGTTTGACATCGAGCTTTTATGAGCTTCTAGCTTTAATCTTTCAAGAAAAAACTCATACTCAATAAAAAGCCTTGTTTGGTTGAAAAAGCTTGAAGTTTTTAGATTAGGAGCTTGAAGCTTTTAGGTTAGGAGCTTGAAGCTTTTAGGTTAGGAGCTTGAAGCTTTTGGTTGAACGCTACTACTAGTAGCGTTTAGAAGGAGCTACAAGCTTTTGGTGAAAAAATGATTATTTTAACCTCTAAAAATAATGAACTTTTTAATGTATAAACTTTTTAAATTTTTAGTTATGTCCATTTTGGTCATTTTATACATTTTATTAAAAGCTCCAGCTACTCTGCCAAACACCAAATATATCCAAAAAGCTACAACTACTAGCTAACAGCTACAGCTTCCAACCACCAGCTACCAGCTTACAGCCACCAGCTACTTTTCCCAAACATACCCTAAATGACTTTTTTAGCTATGTAGAACACATAACTAAGGTGTTGTTTGTTTTTTCTGTATGAAAATGTCTGCAGTCTGCGGACCACATCTGCAGGAGAAGAGGTGGACCAAATGTCTGCAGTCTGCAAGGAAAAGAGAGTTTGTTTTTTTATCTACAAAAACCACTTCTCCATCACACACAACACACAGTTAACATTCCTCTCTCTCTGCCTTCATCTACCACCACCACCACCACAACCATCCGGCACCACCACGTCGGCTACCACCACCGCCACCAAAACCCACCACCACCGCCGATCTCTCTTTCTTCTTTCCCTCTCTCTCCTACCGCCCCCCCTCTCTCTCTCTCTACGGTATCTCTCTCTCTCTCTCTTCGTTCCACCACCGCCATCAAAACCTACCACCGACGATCTCTCTCTCTCTCTCTCTCCAGTGGTGCGACGTGGAGTGGCTGGGGTGCTTGTTGAGTGGTTGTGGGTCGACGACGAGGGTCTGCAGGTGGGTCGGAGACTGGAGGCCGACGAGGGGCTGCAGGTGGGTCGGAGAAAGGAGGCAGAGGTTTTTAGGGTTTTGTTTTTGGATGGAGAAGTGGTGTGAAGAGGTGGGAAGACTTATGACAACCTATGCGCGAAGAAGAAGTGAGGCAGAGGTTTTTAAGTGAAAACCCTTCTAAAAAACAAACGCGCTGCAGACACCTACCTCTGCGCGTGGTCTGTGTGTGGAAGTGAAAAATGGTTCTGAAGTACTTTTCTAAAAAAACAAACACCACCTAAATAAACAATGAATTTATTTAACTTCGTTTAATTTAAAAAAAAAAACACTTTAAAATGAAAGAAAACTGATTTTTTATATATAATGTATTAAAAAAGAAACTATATTTTTAAGTGAACCTGTTATGTAGAGCAATTTTATTCCAAGACCGTATTTGCAATTAAAATCAGCATATTCATAAATGTCTAACTAAATCAAATCAACAAATTCACCAATTTTCCTAATTGGTCCACTTCTAAGCATTCTATTTGTTATAGGTACTAAATTTTATTTTTGAACGACGTTGTAGGAACTAAATTATGATCCTACTTAAACACATGTGACATGACACACCTCTTATGTCGCAACCCCCGATCACTGGTTCCCGGGGAATGGGCGGCCGCAAGCCAGATTCGGTGGTATCGTGTATTGTCTAATTTGGCAGCGGAATTTTTCACCAGGACCGTAGTTAGGAAATGTTTATCAGAGTAAAATACCACATTTTCATAGCATTAAACAAATGGGATAAACCCAAGTTCATAGTACATGTTTTTTCATAGGAATAAATCATATTTATTTAATAAAAACATCTATTTTATTTTTAGGTAACTTTATTGCCACTTTTCCAAGCCTTCAGTGCTGTCCAGCTGGCTTCTATTTGGCTTTCACAGTTTGTTACCTGAAACGCGTTTTAAAAACATTTGTCAGTGGGAAATACTGGTGAGTGAATCCCAGTTTAATCAAGTTTAAATAAAAAGTCCCAGTGTACAGTATTGAGGGCGTTCCCGCAATTATATTTGTTTACAAGACATAACAATTAACATCCATGGTACTGTCGATCCCGACTTGTGGACATGTTACTCCTTGACCAGGTGGTAACAAATTTGGTATACAAAACCCCAACATACTCATCATAATTGTATTCTTACAAATACTCAATAATTGTTATTCGCATGGAAAAGTATTTAAGGTTTTGTAAAACAATTGACAAAAAGGTTTACAAAAAGTGGATCAACTCACATTGTTGTCTTAGGTTTTCCGTAAGGGTTTCCCGGTGATAATCTATAATTTACACAAATGTACAAGCGTTAGTACTAATAACCCATTTTAACATTAGCAATACCCTCTCCGAGACGGCATTCCAATGACTACGTCGGGCAGAACCACGACAGCCATTAGGGAACCCTAGATCAATCGGGCAGCGTATCTAATACGTATCCAAGGGTTATAATACTTACAACGGAGCAGAACTTCGCTAATTAGGGGGGTATAATACCCAAGTATTATGCCTTCTATTCATAATTTAGAGAAAAGAAATCTGTAACACCCCAAAACCCGAATATTCATATTCGTTAAAATGCTATGATATGGTACCTCAAGAAATAAACAACTAGGCTAATTAACCTACTTAGATGTATGGTTAAAACTATTAAAAGATGGGATGTAATAAAATGTTTAGCAAAGCAAACAAGGGAACAACTTGAGGGACCAAAGATGAACAAGGGGGAAATTTGTGTTTTAAGTAACAAACACACCCACACAAACACACACACATTTCGTGTGTTCTAGATCGATCAGGGGGAAACTCCCCATGAACCAAACCCTAGTTCTAACATAATCATCAAATTGAGGAGTCAAGCGAAGCTCAAATTCATAACCGAGCATAGATTAATGATCACCTTCACACGGGTATCGTAAGGTATGTCTTAGATTCTAGATTGGTGATGATGCACGAAGTGGGTTATGTTGTAAGTCACGAATTTGTATGAAATTGAGCATGAGTATGTGTTAGAATCATCATTTGGAACACGGATTATGCATGAATTAGGTTAATTTGATGTTTAAGGGTGAAACCCGTTTGTTATGGTGAAGATGATGACATGGGTAAATCATCTATGTCTAAGTTCTTGCTTGATATTGATGTATTTTGAGTTGTATGATGTATTCTTGTTAGAAGAATTGAAAGAAATATGATACTAGTATGTTTGATGTTTATGCATGTATGAATCATGTTGATTAGGAGGAAGAAATTGATGAATTGTGTATGAGATTAGAATAATATGCATGAACTAGTTGTACACTATGCTTACAAGGTAGTACATATATCAAAAGTATGATGAATTATGAAGAACTTAAGATTTGATCACTTGTAAGTGATTAACAAGTAGTTATGAAGTGGGTTTTAGGTGATGTAGTGTAAATTGAGGAGTACATGTATGATGTTTAATCTAAATACCCCATGTTGGATTGTAGAAGCATTTGATGAACTATGTATGAATTTAGAAGATTGTGTATGAATAAGTTGTACGTTATGCTTAAAAGGTAGTACGTACATCAAGTGAATGGTAAAATGTATATAGTGTCGTCCGTATAGTCGATTATGACGTTACGGGAATATGTTGATAAGTCGATAGATATGTATGGTTAATAGTTGACTTTTGAAAGTCAACTGAGTATAAGAAACATGAGTTGACTCGTTGTCGTAAATGTAGGTTGACGAGAAGTCGTATGGTACATGTAATAGCAATCCGTGTTAAATGTAATGACATGATGAGTTACATGAGTTAAACGTAAACGGACATGATTATATGAGTTATGTTTGTTAGAAATGATTAATGAAAGTTAAGTGTGAAATATGGGATTGATACGATTGTTATCATGTACAAATGAGTATGCTAATGATAGCGTGATTTCGATGACATGAAAGTATAGGAATCATGTGGAGATGAACTCAAGCGCGAAAGGCTAACGGGTCAAGAAGAGGCGTGGAAACGGATGTGAACACGGATGCATGAGGTAAGTGACTTCCGTAATCACTTCTTGGTACGATTAAGTAATATACTGTTTAAATTAATTAAACATGATGTTTGAGGTCAAATATGTGTTGAAGTTCTTCGTCATAAACGAATGAGTTAAAGTTGGCCAAAATGCCCTTGATGGGTATTTTGGGCGAACGATCTTAAAAGTAGTTTAGTAACAAGTTGTTTGATGAGTATAATGTTTTAAATAAGTATGGAAGTGAAAAGTATGATCTTGGTATGTCATAAACCAACTAATGCGCAAATACCCATAACGGGTCAAATAATTAGAATGCGATAATAAGTCGACAGAGCGTAAGATAAGAATTTCCTTAATCCGGATGTGGGATTTTAAGTTCATATGATAGAATGTGAATTTACAAGCATGTAGGAAGAAACGGGAGGTTAAACGGGTAAACGGTTCAAAAGTTATGCGCGTTTTAGTGCGTACGAACGACAAAACAAAACAGCAGAAAACTGATGTTTTCTGATAGGCGTCGACGACGCGGGCAGGTGGCGTCGCCGACGCCGCTCAGAAATCCCGTTTGTCTTCGACGCCAGTTTCTCCTGGACGACGCCAAGCCGACGCCGTTAGGCGTCGTCGACGCCTAAAGTGGCGTCTCCGACGCCCCTCCCATCATACACTTCTGGTTTTCGCCGTTTTGGCTCGTTTTGCTTGATCCGTCGTCCGTTTTGGATGTAGGAATGGTATGTACGTATGTAGTTGTGTATGTAAGTACGCATGAAGGTATGTATGAGTATATGCACGTATGTAAAGTTGTAGGAATGGTATGTTTGTACGTAGATGTGTATGTATGTATGCTTAAGGGTATGTACGAGTGAATACATGAATGTAATGATGTGGGATAGGTATGTACGTATGTGGATGTGTATGTAGGTATGTATAAGGATATGTACGAGCTTATGCATGTATGTAAAGATGTAGGAATTGTATGTACGTATGTAGTTGTGTATGTAAGTACGCATGAAGGTATGTATGAGTATATGCACGTATGTAAAGTTGTAGGAATGGTATGTTTGTACGTAGATGTGTATGTATGTATGCTTAAGGGTAAGTACGAGTGAATACATGAATGTAATGATGTGGGATAGGTATGTACGTATGTGGATGTGTATGTAGGTATGTATAAGGATATGTACGAGCTTATTCATGTATGTTAAGATGTAGGAATGGTATGTACGTATGTAGTTGTGTATGTAAGTACGTATGAAGGTATGTATGAGTGCTTGCATGTATGTAAAGTTGTAGGAGAGGTATGCACGTATGTAGATGTGTATGTGTGTATGTATGTATGTAAGTACGTATGTATGTATGGAATAGACACGTTGAGTGTTAATGTTATTAATGGTATACCTCGAGAATGAAAAGTAATGCAGGTACATTATTGAAGCCTCACCAGGAAATGGATATGCAGATGAAATGCTTAAAGCTTAAAAGATGACGAAGTGTGAAGTGTACGCGAATGTACTTTGTTTCTTTAATGTGTACTAATGTTATGAATGTATGTGGTGAATGCAGGTTGTATGGATAATGAGCGACTATCATAAGGATTAGGGATCGAAGACCGAGTCACAACAGAGATTGTACGGGGACGTTGAATGTAGAATGTAGTGAACGTAAGCTGTGTTTAATTAGTAAGTAAGAGGATGACGGATTTATGAATAAGAATTATGTTAAGGTTAAATTTTAAATGAGTTGAGGTAATTATAATGAAAGAAATTTTATGGTTAGTGTTTCCGCTGCGACTTTTTGTCAAATACGAATTTGGGTGTAACAAGTTGGTATCAGAGCCCTGGTTTGAGAGAATCAAGTGTAAGAAGGTAAGTGCTTGAACTCAAACCTGTGTGCTCTTGTGATAAGAAACCCGTACAATCCAAGACTCGGTCAAGATCCAAAGGTAAAAGAGAATGTAAGTATGTACTTATGTATACGCATAAAGAAACTGACGGTTTTGTATATGCAAGGTAAGTATAAGCGTTTGAAGAGGATGATCCGCGAGTGCGGTCAAGTACCGACACCAAGGCATGAAATAAGATAAAGTTGAACCCAGGTACGTAAATTTAATATGTCGGTATATGAAATGGTAAAATGCATTAAGGGAAGAAAAATGCTAAATGAAGGACCATGATGGTATAGTAAACATGTTTTGAAAAATGATACACGTGCCGAAACCAAATTCTTCGGACATAAGGTGACAATTACACGAAGACACGAAACTAGTATGTGGATTGTGTACCTGGCCAATACACGTGAAGCATATGACGTTCGTGGGACCGTGATAATTGATACAGGTATGTCCGTTAGAATTAAGTAGTAGGTGGACGTGAGGGTGAAGAGAAATGTAAGACTCTCAAGAATGAGAGTATGAAATGCTATGCTAGAATCCGAGAGACGGATTCGAAACATGAAATGCTATGCTAGAATCCGCGAGACGGATTCGAAACATGAGATGCTATGCTAGAATCCGCGAGACGGATTCGAAACATGAGATGCTATGCTAGAATCCGCGAGACGGATTCGAAACATGAGATGCTATGCTAGAATCCGCGAGACGGATTCGAAACATGAGATGCTATGCTAGAATCCGCGAGACGGATTCGAAACATGAGATGCTATGCTAGAATCCGCGAGACGGATTCGAAACATGAGATGCTATGCTAGAATCCGCGAGACGGATTCGAAACATGAAATGCTATGCTAGAATCCGCGAGACGGACTCGAAACATGAAATGCTATGCTAGAATCCGCGAGACGGATTCGAAACATGAAATGCTATGCTAGAATCCGCGAGACGGATTCGAAATATGAAATGCTATGTTAGAACCCGTGAGACGGATTCGAAACATGAAATGCTATGCTAGAATCCGCGAGACGGATTCGAAACATGAAATGCTATGCTAGAATCCGCGAGACGGATTCGAAACATGAAAGAAGTTAAAGTATAAATGAAATGTCTGAAACCGTTAGATGGATTCAAAACATAGGAGGTACGAAAGGTATGAATGATGTGTTCGAATCCGCGAAACAGATTTAAGATATAAAAGACGGAACTAGTCTATATAAGAAGAAGTCGATAGCTTGACCATGTGTGCGTCAAATAAGTCACATAAGTAAATGTAAAGCAAATGAACAAAAGAATGATGGGAATGAAAATATCCGAATGCGTAAGTAACGAAGGGATATGTATGGTACAAATAACTAAAGAAATGTAGAACGATGTTAACTATGAAGGTAAGCACGTAGGTGTGACTATAAAAAGGTAGTTTTGTTGTGATAACAAAACAAAGGTTAAATGTTATGCAATGCGTATATAGAATGAAAGCTTAAAGGATGAGATGAAGGTATTTAATCTGTTATAAAATGATCATATGAAGGTAAGCATTATTATAAGTTTGAATAAGTATGTATATTAACCTGTTATTAACGGGTCAAAGGAAATAAGAATGTTATATGAAAGTATGCCATGGAAAGTACAGCCTTGTTAAGAAGAAGAAGCCAATTGCATGAATGATTATGAAATGAGTTAGGACGATCACTTGTGAATGTGATGAGGGTGTTAAGTCAAACATAAATGTGTGTGTGTGTAGAGGAAATGAGAAAGGTTTCGGGGACGAAACCTTATTTAAGGGGGGTAGACTTGTAACACCCCAAAACCCGAATATTCATATTCGTTAAAATGCTATGATATGGTACCTCAAGAAATAAACAACTAGGCTAATTAACCTACTTAGATGTATGGTTAAAACTATTAAAAGATGGGATGTAATAAAATGTTTAGCAAAGCAAACAAGGGAACAACTTGAGGGACCAAAGATGAACAAGGGGGAAATTTGTGTTTTAAGTAACAAACACACCCACACAAACACACACACATTTCGTGTGTTCTAGATCGATCAGGGGGAAACTCCCCATGAACCAAACCCTAGTTCTAACATAATCATCAAATTGAGGAGTCAAACGAAGCTCAAATTCATAACCGAGCATAGATTAATGATCACCTTCACACGGGGATCGTAAGGTATGTCTTAGATTCTAGATTGGTGATGATGCACGAAGTGGGTTATGTTGTAAGTCACGAATTTGTATGAAATTGAGCATGAGTATGTGTTAGAATCATCATTTGGAACACGGATTATGCATGAATTAGGTTAATTTGATGTTTAAGGGTGAAACCCGTTTGTTATGGTGAAGATGATGACATGGGTAAATCATCTATGTCTAAGTTCTTGCTTGATATTGATGTATTTTGAGTTGTATGATGTATTCTTGTTAGAAGAATTGAAAGAAATATGATACTAGTATGTTTGATGTTTATGCATGTATGAATCATGTTGATTAGGAGGAAGAAATTGATGAATTGTGTATGAGATTAGAATGATATGCATGAACTAGTTGTACACTATGCTTACAAGGTAGTACATATATCAAAAGTATGATGAATTATGAAGAACTTAAGATTTGATCACTTGTAAGTGATTAACAAGTAGTTATGAAGTGGGTTTTAGGTGATGTAGTGTAAATTGAGGAGTACATGTATGATGTTTAATCTAAATACCCCATGTTGGATTGTAGAAGCATTTGATGAACTATGTATGAATTTAGAAGATTGTGTATGAATAAGTTGTACGTTATGCTTAAAAGGTAGTACGTACATCAAGTGAATGGTAAAATGTATATAGTGTCGTCCGTATAGTCGATTATGACGTTACGGGAATATGTTGATAAGTCGATAGATATGTATGGTTAATAGTTGACTTTTGAAAGTCAACTGAGTATAAGAAACATGAGTTGACTCGTTGTCGTAAATGTAGGTTGACGAGAAGTCGTATGGTACATGTAATAGCAATCCGTGTTAAATGTAATGACATGATGAGTTACATGAGTTAAACGTAAACGGACATGATTATATGAGTTATGTTTGTTAGAAATGATTAATGAAAGTTAAGTGTGAAATATGGGATTGATACGATTGTTATCATGTACAAATGAGTATGCTAATGATAGCGTGATTTCGATGACATGAAAGTATAGGAATCATGTGGAGATGGACTCAAGCGCGAAAGGCTAACGGGTCAAGAAGAGGCGTGGAAACGGATGTGAACACGGATGCATGAGGTAAGTGACTTCCGTAATCACTTCTTGGTACGATTAAGTAATATACTGTTTAAATTAATTAAACATGATGTTTGAGGTCAAATATGTGTTGAAGTTCTTCGTCATAAACGAATGAGTTAAAGTTGGCCAAAATGCCCTTGATGGGTATTTTGGGCGAACGATCTTAAAAGTAGTTTAGTAACAAGTTGTTTGATGAGTATAATGTTTTAAATAAGTATGGAAGTGAAAAGTATGATCTTGGTATGTCATAAACCAACTAATGCGCAAATACCCATAACGGGTCAAATAATTAGAATGCGATAATAAGTCGACAGAGCGTAAGATAAGAATTTCCTTAATCCGGATGTGGGATTTTAAGTTCATATGATAGAATGTGAATTTACAAGCATGTAGGAAGAAACGGGAGGTTAAACGGGTAAACGGTTCAAAAGTTATGCGCGTTTTAGTGCGTACGAACGACAAAACAAAACAGCAGAAAACTGATGTTTTCTGATAGGCGTCGACGACGCGGGCAGGTGGCGTCGCCGACGCCGCTCAGAAATCCCATTTGTCTTCGACGCCATTTTCTCCTGGACGACGCCAAGCCGACGCCGTTAGGCGTCGTCGACGCCTAAAGTGGCGTCTCCGACGCCCCTCCCATCATACACTTCTGGTTTTCGCCGTTTTGGCTCGTTTTGCTTGATCCGTCGTCCGTTTTGGATGTAGGAATGGTATGTACGTATGTAGTTGTGTATGTAAGTACGCATGAAGGTATGTATGAGTATATGCACGTATGTAAAGTTGTAGGAATGGTATGTTTGTACGTAGATGTGTATGTATGTATGCTTAAGGGTATGTACGAGTGAATACATGAATGTAATGATGTGGGATAGGTATGTACGTATGTGGATGTGTATGTAGGTATGTATAAGGATATGTACGAGCTTATGCATGTATGTAAAGATGTAGGAATGGTATGTACGTATGTAGTTGTGTATGTAAGTAAGCATGAAGGTATGTATGAGTATATGCACGTATGTAAAGTTGTAGGAATGGTATGTTTGTACGTAGATGTGTATGTATGTATGCTTAAGGGTAAGTACAGGTGAATACATGAATGTAATGATGTGGGATAGGTATGTACGTATGTGGATGTGTATGTAGGTATGTATAAGGATATGTACGAGCTTATGCATGTATGTAAAGATGTAGGAATGGTATGTACGTATGTAGTTGTGTATGTAAGTACGTATGAAGGTATGTATGAGTGCTTGCATGTATGTAAAGTTGTAGGAGAGGTATGCACGTATGTATGTGTGTATGTGTGTATGTAAGTACGTATGTATGTATGGAATAGACACGTTGAGTGTTAATGTTATTAATGGTATACCTCGAGAATGAAAAGTAATGCAGGTACATTATTGAAGCCTCACCAGGAAATGGATATGCAGATGAAATGCTTAAAGCTTAAAAGATGACGAAGTGTGAAGTGTACGCGAATGTACTTTGTTTCTTTAATGTGTACTAATGTTATGAATGTATGTGGTGAATGCAGGTTGTATGGATAATGAGCGACTATCATAAGGATTAGGGATCGAAGACCGAGTCACAACAGAGATTGTACGGGGACGTTGAATGTAGAATGTAGTGAACGTAAGCTGTGTTTAATTAGTAAGTAAGAGGATGACGGATTTATGAATAAGAATTATGTTAAGGTTAAATTTTAAATGAGTTGAGGTAATTATAATGAAAGAAATTTTATGGTTAATGTTTCCGCTGCGACTTTTTGTCAAATACGAATTTGGGTGTAACAAAATCATTGTGAGCGAATTCGAAATGAAATCCGATGGCCCTTATTTATAGTTGCTGAGTCTGGTCCTCACGCGGCTCGCGTAAAACAAAGACAAGGGTTACGCGGCCAGCGTCAACCCTGATCAAACATGTAGCTAGGCTGAGTCGATGTGTAGGTCTGCCGGGTGTTGGGCCACGTGGCGGCCCAGGGCTGCGCCACAATTCTGATCTCACGCGGCCCGCGTAAGGTTGAGGTGGGGTTCACGCGGCCCGCCTCAACTTATAGTTTAACGAAATCTGATTAAAACCTCTATACCGCCCGCGTGAAGGTTGAGGTGGGTCCTACACGGCCCGCCTCAGGTTATATTTCAGATTTTTATTTATTTTTAATACTATTTAATATATTTGAGGCCCGTATTCGCGTATGTGGTGTATTTTTGGGACATTTTGGAATATTTTAAAATATATTAGGGTGTCGGAAAAATTATGAGGGTGTCGGTTTATTGAGGATTGTTACATCCTCCCCACCTTGTTTTAGAGCTCGTCCTCGAGATCTACTAGAACAAGTGTGGATATTTCCTTTGCATTTCAGATTCAAGCTCCCATGTGTACTCAGGTCCTCTTTTAGAGTCCCACTTCACTTTGACTAGAACTAATCTCTTATGCTTGAGGTTCTTGACTTTCCTGTCTTCGATCTGTAGAGGCCTTTCTACAAACTTGAGTTTTTCATTTACCCCTATATCCTTAAGAGGTACTATTAGCGATTCATCAGCTAAACACTTCTTGAGATTAGATACATGAAATACATCATGTATTCCTGCCATTTCCTCTGGCAGTTGTAGCTGATAGGCTACAAGTCCTATTCTTCTAATAATCTCAAAAGGTCCAATATACCTGGGACTTAGTTAGCCTATCTACAATCACCCAGATTGTATCATTACCTTTCCTTGTTTTGGGTAATTTAGTAACAAAATCCATTGTTATCAATTCCCATTTCCATACTGGCATTTCTAGTTGTTGTAACAAACCTGAGGGTTTCTGGTGTTCAGCTTTAACTTGTGAACAAGTTAAACATTTAGAAACATAGGTTGCTATGTCTTTCTTCATTCCTATCCACCATAAATTTTTCCTTAAATCCTGGTACATTTTATCATTTCCTGGATGCATCGTATACTTAGACTTATGGGCTTCTTCTAATATACGATGACGTAGGTTTCCTAATTTAGGTATCCACATTCTCTTTTTATGGAATCTTCATATTCCATCTATTCCTTGTTCTAATTCTTTTAACATACCTTTTAGCTTTTCAGTATCATCCTTGATTACTGATTCTTGTGTTTTTCTGATTTGATCATTTAAATCTACTTGTAGATTTAATTTAAGAGAACGTACCCTTTTTGGCTTTTCATGATACTTTCGACTTAAAGCATCTGCCACTACAATTGCTTTTCCTTCATGATACTGGATATCACAATCATAGTCACTAAGCATCTCCATCCAACGTCTTTGTCTCATATTCAACTCCTTTTGCCCGAAAACATACCTTAAACTTTTATGATCAGTGAATATGGTAAACTTACTACCATAAAGGTAATGTCTCCAAATCTTAAGGGCAAAAATTATAGCTCCTAACTCTAGATCATGGGTTGAATAATTCTCTTCATGATTCTTAAGTTGTCTAGATGCGTAAGCTATAACCTTTTGGCGTTGCATTAATACACATCCATAACCTAACTTAGAAGCGTCACAATAGACTACAAAGTCTTCAGTTCCTTTTGGTAACGCTAATATGGGTGTATGGGTTAATCTTTGCTTAAGAATTCTAAAAGCTTCTTCTTGTTTTGGTCCCCATTCAAACTTAATGGATTTACAGGTTAACTTAGTTAAAAGAATGGCTATTCTAGAAAAATCTTGAATAAATCTTCTATAATAACCGGCCAATCCTAAGAAACTTCTAACCTCGGTTGGTGATTCAGGGGTTTTCCATTTAGTAATTGCCTCGATCTTTGTGGGATCCACATGAATTCCTTCATGATTAACTAAATGTCCAAGAAACTGTACCTGTTCTAACCAAAACTCGCACTTTGAAAATTTAGCATAAAGCTTTTCCTTTATTAATAAACTTAAAAGTGCGTGCAAATGCTTTGCATGATCCTCTTTACTCTTAGAGTAAATTAGAATATCGTCTATGAAGACAATTATGAATTTATCCAAATATGGCTTACATATTCGGTTCATCATGTCCATAAATGCAGCTGGGGCATTGGTTAAACCAAATGGCATGACAGTAAATTCATAATGACCATACCTTGTTCTGAATGCGGTCTTAGGAATGTCCTCTTCCTGTACCTTTAATTGATGATATCCTGACCTTAAATCGATTTTAGAGAAAAATCGAGCTCCTTGCAGTTGATCGAACAGATCATCGATTCTCGGTAATGGGTACCGATTCTTAATCGTGACTTTGTTAAATTCACGGTAATCAATGCACATACGTATTGATCCGTCCTTCTTTTTAACGAACAGTATCGGCGCTCCCCATGGCGACGAACTTGGCTGTATAAATCCTTTTTCCAGCAATTCATCTAATTGTTTCTTCAATTCCTGCATTTCGGCGGGTGCCAAACGGTAAGGTGCTTTGGCAATTGGTGCTGTTCCAGGTAGTAGGTGAATTCTGAATTCAACCTCTCTATCCAGTGGTAGTCCTGGTAATTCTTCTGGAAAGACATCTGAAAACTGGGACACTACTGGAATGTCTTTTAGTTCTTTTCCTTTAGTGTTAGTGATTATGGAAATCAAATACACTATAGAACCTTTTCTTATATAACTTGCAGTTTTCATCACAGAGATGAATTTTGTGGACCTAAAGGGCTTATCTCCTTTTATTGTGATCATTTTACCTTTTGGTGAATTTACTTGAATTGACTTTTGATCACATAAAATACTAGCTTTATTGGCTATTAACCAATCCATTCCTAATACAACATCAAATCCTGTCAAATTCATTGGGTAAAGGTTTGCCATAAACTTTTGATTTAAAATTTCTATTCTTGCTCCCTGCAAGATTTCAGAAATCCTAACAGTTTCTCCATTAGCTTCTCTACAAGACATTCTTGTGGTAGTTTAGTTAATGACTGATTAAGAAGTTTTCAAAACGAAGTATTAATAAAACTTTGGTTTGCACCAGAGTCAAATAATACCTTAGCAAAGACGTCATTAACTAAAAACGTACCAGCTATCACGTCTGGGATCATCTTGGCTTCATCTGCAGTTAGAACAAATGCTCTAGCATTTTTAGTGTTCCTGTTGTTCACAGCTGGAGCCAATTTCAGACAGTTTGTCTTAATGTGGCCTTTTTCTCCACAGTTATAGCATAGTCCATTACTGGATTTTCTCCTGCAATCTTCTTCCTTGTGTCCTGGCATCTTGCAAAAATGGCAAAGAGTAGAGTATTTTCCCGAATGCTTTTTCTTGCAGACCTTGCAGTAAGGTGCAGAGGTAGAACCCATATTCCTACGGTTGTAATTCCCAGAACGGAATTCTTGAGTAAGCCTTTGGGTTAGATTTCTCCTCTGTTCTTCTTCCCTAGTACGGATTAATTCATCTGTCAAGGTATTTGCTAGTTCTACAGCTTCTTCTATAGTTTGAGGTCTAGCTGCCTTGACTACGTGTCTAATCTCTCTGATTAATCCCCATATATAACGGAAGATTAACACTGGTTCAAGTGATGCAAGGGTTGGCACTATTCTAGCATATTCAAAGAATGTGGTAGTATAACCCTTACTATCTACCCCGGTCATTCTTAAGTTTAGGAACTTATTAGCTATTTGTTCCTTTTCATTAGGAGGGCATAATTTCCTTTCTACCATATTCTTAAATTCCTCACATTCCATGTTGTAAACCTTATCACTTCCTCTTGATTAGAGGATAGTGTTCCACCATTCTAAGGTTGAGTTCTTAAACAAATTAGAAGCAAACATTATTTTGTCTTCTTCAGCACACTTGCTTATTTTTAAAACAACCTCAGTCTTCTCTATCCAGCGTAGAGCTGCAATGGGTCCTTCATTGCCCGAGAATTCTATTGGTTTGCAGGACCAAAATTCCTTGTAAGAACAACCGTAAGGCACGGTTCTTCTTCTTTTGGGAATGGGCACTTGAAGTACGGGTCCATTGTTCACGCTGTGTTCTGGTTCAATTGGTCGCTTACTGCTATGTTTACTTTTGTTATTCGTTTCTTGAATCGTTTGAATAATAAATGACATTGCATCTATAATTCCTTGTGCCACTATGTGTTGAACGGCACTATTATCCATTTGGTTTCCATTGTTATTGATGCTCGGATTCTCATTAACCACGTTAATGTTACTCTGGTTATCGTTATTCAGATTTCCTTGATTTCCTTCGTCAGTCATCTGAATTTTAAACATTTACCCCATATTAATATCACAAAATAATATTTATATAGTCAATCACATGACAAGCATTTTTTTTCCAAAAACGTCGATCATTGCGACTTTTACTCTATTCATCTACTATTATGCATCTATTACACACTAGTACTGAAATAAAAATTACAATACCAACTGAAATAGAATTACACTAATAGTAATAGGCATCCGTACACACATATTTTATTTTTATTATTATATTATTATTACTAGTACCATCTCCTCTATCACATCTACGGATATGGATTCATCCAAAAATCCATATTGCGCTCATCGTATTTCCATACGAGTCGTTCTCCCACCTGTCGCATTCTCTCACTGCTTTCTAAAATTTCTTCTCCAAAAGTCCTAAGTTCTTGTACGTTTTCTGCACTCATTGGGGGTGCAGGTTCTAGGACTGGGTTCGGAATCTGGGGTGCGGGTTCCTGATATGGGGGTGAAAGTTCCTGAAATCGGTAAGGATCTCTAAGATCTCCCTAATGTATTCGTCATGGTAATAGGGATCTAAAGGGTCCATACCTAGATAGGCTCCTATGTTTTGCATGGGTGTGTCTTAATGTATTGGGTAACGTTGCACAAAGTCCCTATTGTCGTCGTCGGCCATCTGAATTTTAAACATTTACCCCATATTAATATCACAAAATAATATTTATATAGTCAATCACATGACAAGCATTTTTGCCAAAAACGTCGATCATTGCGACTTTTACTCTATTCATCTACTATTATGCATCTATTACACACTAGTACTGAAATAAAAATTACAATACAAACTGAAATATAATTACACTAATAGTAATAGGCATCCGTACACACATATTTTATTTTTATTATTATATTATTATTACTAGTACCATCTCCTCTATCACATCTACGGATATGGATTCATCCAAAAAATCCATATTGCGCTCATCGTATTTCCATACGAGTCGTTCTCCCACCTGTCGCATTCTCTCACTGCTTTCTAAAATTTCTTCTCCAAAAGTCCTAAGTTCTTGTACGTTTTCTGCACTCATTGGGGGTGCAGGTTCTAGGACTGGGTTCGGAATCTGGGGTGCGGGTTCCTGATATGGGGGTGAAAGTTCCTGAAATCGGTAAGGATCTTCTAAGATCTCCCTAATGTATTCGTCATGGTAATATGGATCTAAAGGGTCCATACCTGGATAGGCTCCTATGTTTTGCATGGGTGTGTCTTCATGTATTGGGTAACGTTGCACAAAGTCCCTATTGTCGTCCCACCAGGGGTCGTAATTTGGGTCTAGGGGGTTTGGTGCTGGTACCCTAGGGATTTCTTCTGGATTGAAGTCATGCATCTCCACTTGGTTTTCAGGGTTTTCTATCTCCATAGGTTGGTCTGGGATTGGCAGTTGTGGTTGGGGTGCTATTATTTGCTCCAGATTTGGGTAAGCTGCAGTGGTTGCTAGTATGTGGATGTTGGCTATACCCATATTTATCATATCCTGGGCGTAGGCATCTGTCTCTCTCTTAGCTGCTGCTATTACCCTCTGTTCCTGTAACTTTTTCATACGTTTTCTACGCTCGTGTGCCCCTCTACTGAACCATCCCCTCTTTTTCTGAGGAAATGGCTCTTCTGACTGAGCCTTAAACACAAAGATTCCTTCTTCTGTATCAGCAGAGTACCCTGATAGGGCAGGCTGAGAAGAGGATGTGCCTTCGCTTCTAGGCGAACCAGACAATTGACGGTACACGTCAGATGGTCCTTGGTCGTTCATACTGTAAACTAACAGATAGTCAAATAACACATAACAATAAAATACAGTTATGCACGTATTCCCGTAATTTATTTCCTAACACTTTATATTTGATGTCAGCAGAACACCTCTGTGGCTGAATCAGTGGCTTAGCTCTGATACCACCTCCTGTCGCAACCCCCGATCCCTGGTTCCCGGGGAACAGGCGGCCGCGAGCCAGATTCGGTGGTATCGTGTATTGTCTAATTTGGCAGCAGAATTTTTCATCAGGGCCCTAGTTAGGAAATGTTTATCAGAGTAAAATACCACATTTTCATAGCATTAAACAAATGGGATAAACCCAAGTTCATAGTACATGCTTTTTCATAGGAATAAATCCTATTCATTTAATAAAAACATCTATTTTATTTTTAGGTAACTTTATTGCCACTTTTCCAAGCCTTCAGTGCTGTCCAGCTGGCTTCTATTTGGCTTTCACTGTTTGTTACCTGAAACGCGTTTTAAAAACATTTGTCAGTGGGAAATACTGGTGAGTGAATCCCAGTTTAATCAAGTTTAAATAAAAAGTCCCAGTGTACAGTATTTAGGGCGATCCCGCAATTATATTTGTTTACAAGACATAACAATTAACATCCATGGTACTGTCGAACCCGACTTATGGACATGTTACTCCTTGACCAGGTGGTAACAAATTTGGTATACAAAACCCCAACATACTCATCATAATTGTATTCTTACAAATACTCAATAACTGTTATTCACATGGAAAAGTATTTAAGGTTTTGTAAAACAATTGACAAAAAGGTTTACAAAAAGTGGATCAACTCACATTGCTGTCTTAGGTTTTCCCTAAGGGTTTCCCGGTGATAATCTGTAATTTACACAAATGTACACGCGTTAGTATTAATAACCCATTTTAACATTAGCAATACCCTCCCCGAGACGGCATTCCAATGACCACGTCGGGCAGAACCACGACAACCATTACGAAACCCTAGATCAATCGGGCAGCGTATCTAATACGTATCCAGGGGTTATAATACTTACAACGGAGCAGAACTTCGCTAATTAGGGGGGTATAATACCCGAGTATTATGCCTTCTATTCAGAATTTAGAGAAAAGAAATCGTTGTGAGCGAATTCGAAATGAAATCCGATGGCCCTTATGTAACACCTCGAAAATTCGTGTTCAATAAAATAACGACACGTGTCATACAAGACAAAAGTGTTAGAAACCGGATCCAGTCAAAGATGTATGGTAGGATTTAAAGCGTCGACATGTTAATTAAATACCTCTGAACGACCTAATTATAAATCCCAAGACCCTAATAGATATTATGTAAACATCTGGTATACTCAAATCCGGTAAATGACAACAATGATTGATTCGAATTATACAAGAATGAGATCCTACGAGGATATGCACGACGACCTTCGTTTACGGTACTTTCAAAAGGATCCAAGGAAACTTTACATCATACTAAGGTGGTGTAAAATGTTCATGACCCAAACAAGAGGCCCCATACTGAAAATAATGGCCCAAAATCGTATTACACTAAGTTACCCGTTCGAAGCTTGAAAGGGCAAGATTTTTGCCCCTGATAAAGAGCTTACGGACCGTAAGGGTCAAGCCTTACGGTCCGTAAGGCATGCCCAGATGCAGAAAGTTGGCTGTTGGCTGTTTTAAACGTTGCAACCGACTTAAAAACGATTTTTCACATACATGGGCGACCCCTAATAGTTTCTAGGACTTAGGGGCACTTGTTAATGATCTGGATCACCCCTTAGACTTAGTTGTCATCATCAAAGTGGATCAAATTCACTATAAAAGGCCTTCATAGTTGCAACATTATGATCATTCATTCCATCTGCTTTCTTGGAGCTTCCTGGAGCATAAGAGCAGACCCAAGCCATCTCTAATAGTGCATTAGACTTTGGTAAGTATGCTTGACCTTCCTTAATTGAGTTTTTACTTAGTTTTAGCTTAAAAGTCAAACCATCGTAATTAACGGTTGACTTAGCGATTAATCATTAATGGTCCAGTGATTAGTCGAATTGAAGGTAGTTATAAGTTGATAATTATGTGGGCATTAAACCCTTAAAAGGGCTCCCTCTAATTCCCACTCTAAGTAGATCAAATGTCGGGTCAAAGTTGATTAGAAAAAGTCAACAGAACCTTAATATTCGAATTAACGCCTAATTAACAATGTAGAAGGCATGTAACCTATTTTATCACTCATATAACTTGGTAATAAGTATAATAACTGGTCTAAGCTTGTTTGATCCGACAATTTTCTGTTTAGCCCGATTCGGAACCGAAAGTCGCAAAACTTTGACTTTTGCTTTGACTTCAGTTCTGACCCGATTTAGTGGGGTTTAGAAATTCCTTAGGACTTCCTTAGGACTAGGTTACATGGTAGTATAGCCCTCTGTGATTGGTTCGTTGATTGTCCGGTTCATATGCACGTTTCCGTTAATTGCCTAAACGTTGACCATAATGCCCTTTTGACCATAAAACGAGAATTTTGGATATGTGAAAGAACAATAATCTTTGTTACTGATTTATAAACATCTCCCTAAAATTTCACATCAGTTGGAGATCTAGATTAGGAGTTATGCTCATTAGCATAATTATAACGCCTTATTGTAATTAAACGGCACAATTAGCATAAAGCCTATCTAAACCCAATTTTTGACACCAAAGATTTTACCCACTGATGTAATATAATATTTTGGGATTTATAAAGATTTTTAATTATTTTTAACCTGCTCATAACCTAAGGTTATGGCATTGATTCGGTAAATACCGATTATACCCTTTTCGGTCATAAAATGAGTTCTACATAATATTTTGACACCAATCCAATTGCTACAGATTTTATATAATAAATAAAGTATTTTGAACTTTATAACCTGATCAGAAAACTCAGATTTCTGGTATAACCCGGAAATCGCTTAAAATGACTTTTTACGCGTATTAAACGCCTAGATTGGGTTTAAAAACCATTTTGCCATATAAGACTTATTACAAACTGATATGACCTATTAAAATAAATTATTTTACTGATGTATTCAGACCCGAATCCAGAACTTTATATAATCTCTTTTATAATCTTTAAAATGACCAAAATACCCCTATGGGGCTTAAATTGAGATTAAACTCGTTTTGGGCATAATGGGAGGTATCCTACTGATATCACAACATATTTAAGGCATATTAACTTAGGAAACCGTATATGACTCTTTTGGTTACTCGTTACGCACTTGTCGCGTTCGGATCGGCTTATGTAACTAGTTTACATATATTAGCCGAAACGGGTCAAACCATATAGTTTTTATCTCAAAATCCAGAATGTGTTCAAGTTACCCATATTAAACAAGCATACAAGCTTGTCGGGTCAAAACCACATTCTAAACCGGTCTTCGCTTTAACATGCGTTTGAACTGTGTCTTCCTTTTGAAAACTAACCGGTCTAAGTCAAGGCTTAATTAAAGACCCGTTAGGATTCTAATAGGTTATTATAAAACCTTCGTTCCAGATTAGGAGCCCAGTAAAAGCTACGCGCACTTGCTGTATTTGATTATACTTTGCTCAGGTAAATACTTTTAACTTATTTTCCCTATACGGGCTTGGGGTACGGTATTATAATACCGCTTGGTCGGGTATGAAGTCGTACAATCATATGTTGATTAAAAAGATGCATAACCCGTTTTATTCTGTCTTGTTTGATGCAATGCCTTTGGGGGGTTAATGACTGTGTCCTGGATATCCTCGGCTCATTCATTAGGGATGGCCACGACTTAAGCACGGGATGTAGGCATACACCTGACAGCTGCGTATGTAAAAAGGGTAGTTCACAAGAAGGGTATCTTCTTGTGGAATCATACCGCGTGGTGTGTCTATTAATCTTGTTAAACCGGCTCTTCTAATCGGGTCCTAAATGGACGACAAACATGTAAAACTGTATACAAGTTTATTTCTACATAATTATCCCAAGTTAAAAAGATATCATGTGCCATGTGCATTCAAATCAATTTTCTAAACCATTTTCAAAAAATGAGTCAGTTAATTGTATTTACCAGTGTAAACTGACGTATTTTCCAAAAAGGTTAAGTGCAGGTACTATACGAAATAGGCTGGCTACTCCAGACACCAATAATCAAGTCTTGCAAACTCTAGATGTCAAAGTCTGTTGAACAGTTTTTCTTTTATCTGACCCGCTTGTGGATCCTTTACTTCCGTTGTAATACTGGATATTACTTTATATTCGGATTGTAATATATTTATCTTTTGCTTCCGCTCTGCATCTATATATTGTGTTGTTTGACTATGATGTTACCAACCACGTCACGATACTCCCCCACCGGGCCCACCGGTAGTACGTGGAAATATCGGGGTGTGACACCTTATTTATAGTTGCTGAGTCTGGTCCTCACGCGGCCCGCGTAAAACAAAGACAAGGGTTACGCGGCCCGCGTCAACCCTGGTCAAACATGCAGCTGGGCTGAGTCGATGTGTAGGTCTGCCGGGTGTTGGGCCACGTGGCGGCCCAGGGCTGCGCCACAATTCTGATCTCACGCGGCCCGCGTAAGGTTGAGGTGGGGTTCACGCGGCCCGCCTCAACTTATAGTTTAACGAAATCTGATTAAAACCTCTATACCGCCCGCGTGAAGGTTGAGGTGGGTCCTACGCGGCCCGCCTCAGCTTATATTTCATATTTTTATTTATTTTTAATACTATTTATTATATTTGAGACTCGTATTCGCGTATGGGGTGTATTTTTGGGACATTTTGGAATATTTTAAAATATATTAGGGTGTCGGAAAAATTATGAGGGTATCGGTTTATTGAGGATTGTTACATCTTATTTCCTTAATATCCAACTAGGTTCAACATACAAATTATATATTATCACCTTGAAATAATATGTTGGGGTCAGACACAAAATTTGCTATTCCTTTTTTTAAGTTATGAAGCATAAACTGCAAGCAAGAGTGGAAACAAGTGATTAAAGATTTCTATATGAATCCTTGATAATTCATATTACTAGGGTTATTAAATACGCGCGTTGCGTGGTGAGTGGGTATCAGTTCGTTTAACTACGGTACTAACACTTGTTATAACAACCAATAGAAAAAAAATCATGATATGACCAAAAATATACCAACACGGTGGGAATTTGATCAGTATCGGTTTGTTTTGTTACGCCACCTACACTCATTACCGCAACCCATAGAGAATTTTTTTTATATGATCAAAAAATACTGACACATGAATTACATCGATTAAAAACAAACGCAAGTTACATAAGATATATAAAAGAACCACATAACACATAAAAAACCACTAAACAACACATATAAAAAAACTTTTAAAACAAATATAGTTACTGTTTAATCACTTCATCTATTAATAGTATACAATAGTATACAATGGTAGTGTTTATTGTTTCTCATTATCTCTCCTAAGAAATTTGAAAAAATTACTTTGATTATTCTTATGTACATTAATTACACATTAATATGTAGAAACGGGATCAGGAGAAAACGCTCAAAAGTGTGAGAACGGTGAGAACGCTTCCTGACCTAACACGTGTCACGCGACATTTAGAAGCGCGGAGGGGCTTTTTTGTCCTTTCATATTTTCTTTTTTTAAACTCGTGTCACATCGCGTTTCCATTTTTTTATGTTTAATAAATTCGTCGCATTTTATTGTTTGTGGATCAGGATCATAGTTAACATTTTTGGCGTTTTAATTATGTTTTGGCGTTTTTATTGTTTTTTTAAATCAGGATTCATGTCTATGAAAAACATCAGTAATTTTCTTGATGTTTATTATATCAAGTAGGATAGAGGTCTATAATTTGACAGACAATTATGGCGTTTTGAAAAGACAAATAAATTCAATTTTCCATGTAGTGGCTTTTAATATAATAAATGTTTGGCAATAATGTTACCGTCTCTTCATTTTACTGTTTAGCAATTTCTGTTTCGTTCAATTTTCATCGGTGAATTAGTGTTGATTTTTCAGTAATACTTTGTTTGGCTTTTTTGGCGTTTTATAGCAACATCGTGCTTGCTAGCTTCCGTTCTCTCAGTTTTCACACTATTAGTCGTTTTGGTGTTTTTGGCGTTTTATATTAATTTTTTTAGTAAAGAATTAGATAATAAAATCAGAGAATTAGATAACAAACAATAGAAACTGAAAAATAAAATAAAAATTATAATCTAATTTCTCTTCCAAATCTTCACTGTCATCAGCCTCTTCTACTTTAAGTTGTTTTGGCGTTTTGAACCTGTTTTGAATAACTTATGTAGATCTTTTTTTCCTACATAACGTCCGTCTTCATTAAGGGGTAAAAGTCTTTTTTTCTTCGTTTTTTCATGATAATTTGTCCATCTCATTCAGCAAAAGTTTATAGATATACCCACCTCATAGTAGAATCCATTAAGTGAAACTTCATTCTGAACAATACTCAATAAAGAAGAAATGACGTTCCGCATCTGTGGCTTTTTAAGTATCTTTTTTGGCGTTTTAAAGTGAATGGTTTGTTGGAAAGATGGCGTTTATTTTGTTGTTGGTGTGATCAGTTGATTGTGCAGAGTCGTCTCTCTTATAGGATGTTTTTGAAGCGTAGTTTAGGTGAGATTTTTTATTTATAATAAATGATATTAATAAAGTAGCCGTCTTTTCAGTTACTCTGTGTATTTTTTACTGATTTTTTGTTCAGGTTTTTAGGTTTTTTATGAGTTTTCCAAGTTTTGGCATTTTTAATGGCTTTTAGTAGTTTTTGGTGTTTTATTTCATTATGGCGTTTCACAATAATTATGACTTTTGGCGTTTTATTAATATAATGTTATTTTTTATTATAAGTTGAAAAATACATAACAAACAACAGAAAAAGAAAATTAAAAAAATAAAAATAGAAACAATTCATCTTTCAAATCTTCACTGTCGTCAGTCTCTTTCTTCTTTGAAACATGTTCACCGACGGTTTGCCTTTGTCATTCTTGTGTTTTTTTGGCCGTTTGGAAAGATAAGATGACATGAGTTTTTTGTTTGAATATGTATCTTCAAACCACTCATCAGTATCATTCGTCTAATTTATGCCATTATAATATTCATCAATAACAAAACACAAAAACTGACAGAAGTCTGACCCTAGTATCCTTTTCTTGAAGTTTTGTCCATCTCATTCAGTAAAATGTTATTTGAGTCGCAGCACCTCATGAAAGAATGCATTTTCCGAAAATTCGCGTAGAACAATATTTAATATTCAAGAAACGATTTTTGGCATTTTTGGCGTTTTCTGAGGAAATAGTGTATCTGAAAAAAAAGCCCATTTTTTGGAAATTTTTTGATATTTGAGAGATTTGGCGTTTTCTAAGATGATTGGTATATAGTAAAATATGGCGTTTTTTGAGTAGGTGTGTCTGATGTTTTGCATTTTTTGGCGTTGTAAGATGAATGTTATATAGTAGAAATATGGCGTTTTCAGGTTGGGGGGAGGTGTGTTCTTGTGTATGAGAATGTTTTTGTTTATATATGGATGCGTTTTGGCCAGTAATGGCGTTTTATTCATTAGTTGTCATTTTGGTATAGAAGTCTAAAGACCTTTTTACCCTTAATGAAGCGTGTCGACTCAATAGAATTCGTGTTATTTACGAAAACGATACTGCGCCAATCTAGTCCATAGATTGTTTTGATCAGACGATCGATAAGCGTTCTCACCGTTCTCACACTTTTCATCGTTTTCTCTAAATCCTGACCCTTAATATGTAATATGTAATTTGCATAACCAAATTCGTGGTTCGTCAAAGTGGCGGAGGGCCGTCTACACAGTTATGCAAACTACAATTTGGTGTTTATGGAAGAATAGGAATGAAGTGGTTTTCAACAGAAAACAACCACACTTGACGAAGGTAAAAGAAGATATTAAGACTCTTGGGTATTTATGGATTGAAAATAGATCCAAATCCCGAGAATGAACATGGGCGAAGTGGTCCAATTTTGATATGACGAGCATTTAGACTTAAATGTAATGTAATGCTTATGTTGGTTGGTGTATGTAATATTCTTCTGATTAACAACTGTTTTCCGGATAATGTAATAAAAGTTTCGTTGGTCTTTCAAAAAAAATGTAATCCACATGGTATTAGTTATCATAAGGGGGACGAGATACTCACGGGTTGAAGTGTCTAGCGTAGTTACCCATGTGAGAACAATGCCACCACCCCTAAGGGTAGGCAAGGCAGGTTCCATTAGCTAGTAGCACAGGTACCCACTTACTTTTTGTGTTCTTCAATACTTAAAAGGTAATTTTGAGACATTGTTAAATAAAAAAATAAAAAAACAAAAAAAATATAGTTTATGGCATGGGTAGGCACCACCATCACTTACTAGTTAATGGGTACTTTGCGCATTTTTTGATGTGCCAAGTGATAGTTGGTTGGGGTTAGGGTACTTACCCTTGAGTGTCCCTTCCTCCTTAATAAGACCACCCGTAGTGGGGCGTGGTTTTTAAAAAAAATTAAAAAAATGCCCCAAAACGCCCCTCCTCCCACTACACCGGGCGTTATCCGGCGTTTTTTTGGAAAAATTTGTTGTCCGACGTTTTATTTAAAACGCTTAATTTGGTTTGTATGATGGTTGACAGGCCAATCATTTTTGAGCTAGTGTCTGACAACTTTTGAAAATGGTACCCACATGGTCACTTTTGGCCAATCACTTTTGAGCTACCCACATGGTCACTTTTGACAACTTTATTTAAAACTTTTTTTTTGCAATAATGCCCCATGCTGACTGGGATGACACGTGTCAAATAATGCCCCATGGTGGGGGCATTATTTTGTTCCACCACTACGGGTGGTCTAATAAAGAGTCCTTAAAGGGATAGCCTAGTGGTAAAGTTGTGTATTCCGTCAAATGATTGTGAGTTCCAATTTTGCAAAGTGCAGCTGTGGTTAGATTTAAGCCATTAAAAAATTATATAATAGAGAAAAAAGTTCATTACGATAGAAACTATTTTATTGTAAAACTAAGTTAGAAATGAATGTTATATCATTAAGATTTAAGACTATTCGTAGTGGCACGACGCCCCCTTCTAATGTAGGGTTTTTATTGGTTGGAAAAAAAAATCCACATGCATATCCATGTGTTTCCCCTTCACGTGCCCCACCCTTGGAGCCCATGGCGCGGTGTTTAGCACCTAAAAACTGATGATGTGTAAGTAGACGTTAACCCACTACGTTCGGCCTAAGATTGGAATTTAAACAGATTGAATAGTTCAGTAGATTTATCGGACATAGATATTCAGTAAAGGTTGGAATCTTTGAAATTCCATTAGAGTTGTGTTAATTAATTTGCAATTTTGGAAATGTAGAATTAAGATGTTGTATTTTAACTTTTTACTTTACATAGAGAATAAAATAGAGATTGGATATGGACTCTTATGAACTTTAAAGATACATTAAATTTATACATGAACCTGTAGCTGTAATAATTTTGTTGAACATTCGACACTTTGGCATACAACTTGTGTGTGGGCGTGGAAGAACCACGTTGGTTCATGGTCACCAGCACAACACGTCATGAGTAGGCGAGGCGTGACAAATGCAACTTGCATGGAATGTGTTTGGGACAAGTTTTAGCTGTTGAGTTATGGTTGGTCGGGGTTAGGGTACTTACCCTTGAGTGTCCCTTCCTCATTAATAATAAAGAGTCCTTAAAGGGATAGCCTAGTGGTAAAGTTGTGTATTCCGTCAAATGGTTGTGAGTTCGAATTTTGCAAAGTGCAGGTGTGGTGTGATTTTAGCCATTAAAAAATTATAATAATAGAGAAAAAAGTTCATTACGATAGAAACTATTTACTATTTTATTGTAAAACTAAGTTGAAGTGAATGTTATATCATTAAGATTTAAGACTATTCGTAGTGGCCTGACGCCTCCTTCTAATGTAGGGTTTTTATTGGTTGAAAAAAAAGCCACACGCATATCCATGTGTTTCCCTTCACGTGCCCCGCCCTTGGAGCCCATGACGCGATGTTTAGCACCTAAAAACTAATGATGTGTAAGTAGACGTTAACCCACTACATTCGGCCTAAGATTGGAATTTAAACAGATTGAATAGTTTGGTAGACATATCGGACATTCAGTAAAGGTCGGAATCTTTGAGATTCCATTAGAGTTGTGTTAATAAATTTGCAATTTTGGAAATGTAGAATTAAGGTGTTGTATTTTAACATTTTACTTTACATGGAGAATAAAACAGAAATTGGATATGGACTCTTATGAATTTTAAAGATGCTTTAAATTTATACATGACCCTGTAGCTATGACCCTATAGCTGTAATAATTTTGTTGAACATTCAACACTTTGGCATACAACTTGTGTGTGGGCGTGAAAGAAAGAACCACGTTGGTTCATGGTCATCAGCACACCACGTCGTGAGTAGGCGAGGCGTGACAAATGCAACATGCATGGAACGTGTTGGGACAAGTTTTAGCAGTTGACTTATGGTTGGTCGGGGTTAGGGTACTTACCCTTGAGTGTCCCTTCCTCCTTAATAATAAAGAGTCCTTAAAGGGATAGCCTAGTTGTAAAGTTGCGTCTTCCGTCAAATAGTTATGAGTTCAAATTTTGCAAAGTGCAGGTGTAGCGTGATTTTAGCCATTAAAAAAATTATAATAATCGAGAAAAAAAGTTCATTATGATAGAAACTATTTTATTGTAAAACTAAGTCACTACTACAATATGAAGCATTAGACGGTGTTCAAGATCTTTTTTAGATGGTGTTATAATAATAACCCCGTCTTAAAATCAATTCCTCACATGGCTGTTGTGCCAATCCAATTAAAATATTCATCAAAATTCCATATAACCCCGTCTTATGCTTAAACCCCGTCTTAAAATTAATTCCTCACCCTTTAGACGGTGTTCCCTTTAAACACCGTCTTATGCTTATATATGAACCCTTTTAGACGGTGTTTTTGAACACCGTCTTATAACAATTATCTTAGAAAAAAAACAAACACCGTCTTATAACAATTATCTTAGAGAAAAAACAAACTTAAACCCATTCTACCCTTACTATCATTTGCTCAACCAAAACCCTAGCCTCCATAACATTCCCCTTCTACTCGCAGCCATTCAACGCAGCAAACCCTAGCCTCCCTTCTCATTCTTCTCGCAGCCATTCAGACGCAGCAAACCCCTCCAGCCGCACCACTCCAGCCGCGGGTTAGTTTTTCGTTCGATTTCCCTCCAGCCGCACCAATCCCTTCCCCTTCTACGCAACCCTTTTGAGACAGGTTAGTTTTTCGTTCGTTCGGTATTGTCTTGTCGGGTTGGGTCTAGCCGCGGCCGTTTATTTTCGTTCGGTATTGTCCGTACGGTCATTGATCTGAACATATGTACTAGTTTAGGAAGGTAATTGATCACTCGTTATGGTTATAGTTCATGTTATCTGTATTTTTTGAAGTGGATTTCATCAGATGTTTTGATCTAATTGTATATGTGAAAGTGAGGTTGGTTATTGTAACTGAAAAATGATGTTAATAACTGGCTGTTTATGGTTTTAATAATCTGATATTTGGATATTGATTGTTTGGAAAAGTCTGATTTAGGTAAACAATATATAGAATGATAAAAAAGAACATTCTTGTCTATTAGGTTATAAAAGAAGCCTTTGATAATCAGCCTTGTTACAGCTGGTATGAAACTTATTGACACACAAATAACCAAAAGCACCGAATATGTGGGTGCAAGGGAGTTCAGTTGTTAGGTTGAAGATGATGGTAAAGTATCTGTAAGGGGAGTAAACGTTACGGGTGAGAAAACTATGTGTATTTTATCAGGTATTCGAGATGCAGTCTAAAAACCTGCCTTTTGAGAGCTCCGACAACATTGTTTGAGACAAGCGAGTAGAGCAGAAAATAGTTTTAATGTTGTTGAGCGCGTGGGCACGTATATAAATTGTTACCTCAGATTACTATTGCCTTTGATGAAACAACTACTATTGAAGATGTTGATACTTTGTTCAAAGTTTTGCATTGGGGAAATCTGAGTGTCTCCCTTTTCCATACATTGTGAATGTTTGTATACCTTTTTCGCCAGAATTTTGAAGGTTTTTACCTAGGTGACATTCACTACTACATCTATTGCACCAGAGATTCAGGATGCTATCCCTTTTGGGCTTGTGAGGGAGACTCCGTATTTGACTCATCCAATTTTTTTAACATGTATGATTCTTTCCTATATTTGTAATAACTCTTTCTATCTACTTTTATTTTAGATGTGGCACAACACGAGAGAGGCTACGGATAATGAAATAGATGTTTTGTTGATGACGTTGATGCCGAAGTTTTTTAGCGAGTTAGGTATTTCGTTAGATTAGCGTATGTAGTTTATTTATACAATTTAACGTAGTTTGTTATGTATTCACAAATGATTGTAATTTGACGGGTTTATTTCCGAATTGGATGTCTACGGGTTTATTTTAGATTTAAATGTGTATTGTTTTGGTTTGATTTGAAAATGTTCCATTGGTGTATGTGTATAAGCTTGTGTATTTCCTGGAAATCTTTTATATGTTTTTTTCCTAGCAAATGTATTTATGGAAAACCTTTACTTTTTCCAGCAGTTTATAAGACGGTGTTCACTAAGTTTAAGCCGGTGTTCAAACTCTGAACACCGTCTAATAAGACATGAAGTTTAAGCCGGTGTTCAAACTCTGAACACCGTCTAATAAGACATGAATTTTAAGCCGGTGTTCAAACTGAACACCGTCTAAAAAGATATGATTTTAAACCAGTGTGGTTTAAGATGGTGTTCAAAACACCGTCTTAAAACCCATATCACCTCGTCTTAAGCTCTATTTTGTAGTAGTGAGTTGAAGTGAATGCTATATCATTAAGATTTAAGACTATTCGTAGTGGTCTGACGCCCCCTTCTAATGTAGGGTTTTTATTGATTGGAAAAAAAATCCACACGCATATCCATGTGTTTTCCCTTCACATGCCCCGCCCTTGGAGCCTATGACCCGGTGTTTAGCACCTAAAAATTGATGATGTGTAAGTAGACGTTAACCTACTACGTTCGGCCTAAGATTGGAATTTAAACGGATTGAATTGTTCGGTAGACATATTGGACATAGATATTCAGTAAAGGTCGGAATCTTTGAGATTCCATTATAGTTGTGTTAATTAATTTGCAATTTTGGAAATGTAGAATTAAGGTGTTTTATTTTAACTTTTTACTTTACATAGAGAATAAAATAGAGATTGGATATGGACTCTATGAATTTTAAAGATACATTATATTTATACATGACCCTATAGCTGTAATAATTTTATTGAACATTAGACACTTTGTCATACAACTTGTGTGTGGGCGTAGAAGAACCACGTTGGTTCATGGTCACCAGCACACCACGTCGTGAGTAGGCGAGGCGTGATAAATGCAACATGCATGTAATGTGTTGGGACAAGTTTTAGCTGTTGAGTGACGACTCTTAAAAGTTGACTTAAAAATTCAAATTTTACACCTATATATTACATTTCACATTGAAAAATTTATAAACATTTTTACCAACTACAAATTTGTATAAATTTTTAATCTCTAATGAATCCTCATCACCAATGTCCGAGTCTGATGATATTTTCTACCAAACAATGGAAGCCACGCCCCAAGTGTTATTCAAACAAGCCAGGAGCTCACGTCCAATTAAAAAAAAAGCCCCTGCTTTAAATTAGGATTATCCAATGTTTTCATAACCGGATCGGACATCGAACCGGTCGTATTACTGGTTCACTGGTCGGACCGGTTCGACCGGTCGAACCGGTTTTAGAACCGGATGAAATTATATATAATATAATACAAAAAATTAGAACAACTTATTTAATAGTTAGAATTAAAATATAATAACTGAAAATTAAGAAAAATTGAAAACGTACTATGTATATAAAAGTTAATTTAAAACCCTTAAATTATGGATTAATATATACTAGATATATATTAAAAACTATATAAAGAAGCAACCTCTTAATGCATATATGGGTTGTAACCCTGGCTTAGGGTGTTTTCCAAAAAAAAAAAAATGAAATATGTGGTTGTGCTTTATACACATGTCCACACATCTATGCAATTCACTTCATCTCTGTCCTCTGCCTAGAGTCAATTGGGGGAGATCAAATTTTTTGGCTCGAGCACTAGAAACTTCAATTCATTCATCCAAACGACAAACATGGTGCAGGGCATATTTCTTCTCTCCGATTCCGGGTATGACACATTTCTTCTCTGTGTTTGTTGATTGAGAATTGAAATTTTGAATCGCAATTGTAGAGAGGTCATGTTAGAGAAGCAGTTGACTGGACACCGTCTTGATCGATCTATCTCTCAACCTGATTCCTTCAAGGTATTCCTTTCGGATTCGATTGTTTGTCGTTAGGGTTTAATCATGTTTCAGTTTTTGAAATTAGGTTTTGGCAGTGATTGCTTGACCAACACATTATCTTTTCCAAATTGTACGTGAGGGGATCACGTTTTTGGCCTGTACTTAAGTTGAAATGCCACCATTGATGGGGATTGAGGTTAGTGTAGTTGAGGTTTTCTTCTCTAAAACCTGTGTTTTTTTTTTTTTATAAATCAATAATCATACATAACATAACTTATTATTTTTTTAAATCCAAAATTGTCATTATTTTGCTGATAAGATTTGATTAACAGATATATCCAAATAAATTTCTATACATTTTGGATCATAGGAACTATTTGTGTCACTTAATACTTAAAATGTTCGATATGATATTTTTCACCTTTCTGTTGTTTTTTTTTCTATTATTTTTTTTTCAATTGTATCAGAACACTATGCATTCTAAAGAATTTAAGATGAATCAGAATTGGTTTGTTAGTTTAACAAGGCTTTGGTTTCTAAGCTTTGTTGATTTAGACATTTGGTATATGATCTCTTCTGTTGGGAGTAGCAATAGATGTATTGCTATGAATGGGATTGTACTATGTATGTTTGTTTGTTATTCACTTATTTGTAGCAAGTGTTCTATGTTAAAGCATAAAACACTTTTGTGATATGATCACTAGCTGAATTTATACATGTTCCATCCATTTTTTTTATACGGAGAAGTTTTTTATATTGTTGTTTTCTTTAAGGTCTTTGAAGATTTTAAATTGTTAGTTATAACTATATATATAGCAAAGTGTTTATTTTCTTTATACAACTGCATATGCTAAAAGGTTCATACACATCCAAGAGGATAAAGTTGGAGTGCTTTTTTTCAATCTTGGAGGTGCAGAAACACTTCATGATGTTCAGCCCTTTCTGTATAATCTATGTCCGTTTCAAGCCTAGAACAAGAGGTGTTAAATGGGGTGTGTTCATGGGTTGACGTGTCAAACCCAAACACACGTCATCTTGATGTATGTAAAATAATTATGTTTAATCTATATAATTTGATGCTATTTTTTTAATCTTTTAGATGTCAATGTAAAATCGTCGATTGGTTTAAGTCATGACTCATGACCTATAGTATTTTTTTATTTATAAAAGTAAACTGAGCAACCGTGGACTGAACACACCCGTTTAACTAAAGGTGGTTGCGCTTTATACCGAAACTAACCCGAACCGTTTAGACTAAACCGACTCATTCATCCAAACGACAAACATGTTGGGTAAAATTTATGAGATACATTTAAGAGAAGCCCGTTGTACAAGTTGGTTTTGTTTTGTGTAGCCAATACAAGCTTCCAATGTGAGGTATCAAACTGACCTATTTTATTTGTTATCCAACCCACCCATTTTCCACATTTAATCGGCATATAGGACTTTTGAACTTCTTATAACTTAAGCTTTCATAATAGTTCAGGATTCCAGGTATACAACTATTACTGAGTTGAGGGGATATTATTCCTTGCAGGTGATTCTTGACACAATCCACGTTGATTGACATCAAAGCTATGGTGTCTGAAAGCTGATAGAATAGGCAATATGACCGAAAGGAATTCATGTAACAAACCTTTGGCTTTCAATTAATATGATACATATGTAAGAACCCCGCCGCATTGCGGCGGGTACTAATTTCTAGTTTGAATAATATTGGAGACAGTTGTATGCATTGGGAATCCAAACATCAAAATTATGTTTCATTTCGTTTCTATCAACTCTCTGCAAAAGACAAGGAAACAACTAAAACCTTCCAAATTCTTGTATCTTCCCTTTCGTTTAACCTCTGTTTCTAATTCGAGAATACAACGGATAGCATTAGGGTGCTACTTTCTACACCCCCTAATTACTTTTTACACCCCCCTCCTCTCACATACTTACAGGTGGGCCCGCGTGGGACCGACAGTTTTCCTCTCACAAGGAGGGGTATAATCAGGAGGGGTGTGTTTAGAATCAGCCATATTGTTTTGCAGTTGCTAATCTTTCAAGTCTTCCACTGTTTTGCAGCCACTAATCTTTCAAGGCTTCCAAAATCTTGTATCTTTCCTCCGAGTTTTTTGCAGGATTAGGTGGTTTGACCATTAAAAGATCACCTCTAGGTGGTCTTGGAAGAAAATAGTGAAACTAGGTATATAGTGATATTATATTACGATATTCATTGGTTTCTGACACAAAATCTGCCATATATATCAATATCGCCAATTGGTATAGATATGTATATGAATATCGCTAATTGGGATGCATATATATATGAATATCACTATTTGGTATATGTATATATATGAATATCGCCATTTGGTATATGTATATATATGAATATCGCCATTTGATATGCATGTATTGATTGAATATCGCCATTTCATATATATATATATATTGAATATCGCCATCTGATATGTATATATATATATATGAATATCGCCATTTTGTATGTATGCATTGATTGAATATCGCCATTTCATATATATATATATATTGAATATCGCCATTTCATATATATATATACATAATAACGACAGGAGGATGGCAGGCAAGTCTTTAAATACAATGCATTGTTAAGTCTTTCACATCATTCATAGAGTCTAGTCTAATTTTATTTTTTTAGTGTAAATAGTGTTCGTTCAGAGACATGTGGTATTTCCAAATTTTTGGTGAATGCATCCACCTCACTTAAAAAATGTTATCCACTCTTGATCAGGTGTTACTCATGGATGTTCACATGTATAACCGAGGAGAAAAATTTCGGAGACCAAATGTAGTGCTTAATCTTTGTGTTGTCGATTGAAGTATGAAATTGTTTAAGAAATATAGAGGAAAAAGAAAACCAAATATCTCTAATTCAAACACATATATACACCAAATATCGCTAATTCAAACACATATATACCAATATCGCTATTTTGAACATATATATATATATATATTAATCGGATTCAATGACATGCTTGGCTAATTATTAAAGTTGCCAACATATATATATTATATATGTTAATATTCTTTCATTCTGAATTCTAATAGGAGTGTATTAATTATTCATCAAGCTAATTCATCTATATGATAAATAAAGTTTTGTTTTCTGGTTGAAGTTGTTTGTAATTGAAATGGCTACAACTTCATAATAAAGTTGATACTATACACAGTTGTAGGTGGGAATATTAATAGGAATAGGTTGAATAGTTTCAATAGTAGTGTAATGTATATGAATAGTTGGTGCCTAGAACTTTTCATAAAACTTCCAGTATGACAAGTCTTATCAAATTCAAATATGTTGATGATATAAACCATCGATCGTATACCACCTCTCATACTAAAATTTTAAACGATTCATCGATCGTATACCACCTCTCATACTACAATTTTAAACGATTTAAACATGAGTTATCAGATTCACCGCGGTCCCCTTTACAATACAGTGTTGTTTTTGGCAAATCAACATCGTGCGAGGGAAGTTTTCAAGCGCCCCAAGGACTATCAGTTGCCAATGAGTATAAAACGTGCTGATGGTTCATTTTGGTCGCTTATAAAGGATAATCTGATAGGACCACGCGTCCAAAGTATAATTCGTCAAGCGGGCTTCGGCGGTATCCTCGATAGTGGGTATCGGTACATTGACCACGCGTTAATAAACGCGTTGGTTGAGCGTTGGAGGCCCGAAACCCACACTTTTCACCTACCCTTCGGTGAAACCATAATGACTCTACAAGACATTAATGTTTTGTGGGGTCTACCAATAAATGGGGAGGTATTTTCCGGTACGGAAACGCCGATTACATTGACCAACGGCGTTATAATGTGTCAAAATTTGTTGGGGTTTACCCCTGAAAAAAAGCATTTTTGGGGGAAAAGAATAAGTTCAGTCCGTATTTTAGAGCAGATAATAGCACCGTTAAATGAAGAAACGGCAACGGACGAAGCGTGCATTATACGTGCTCGTTTAGTAAATTTTTATTTACTAGGATGTACATTATTTCCTGTTAATTCGAATAATTGGATAGCTCTTCATTATCTGCCTTTCCTAGAAGATTTGGGGCAATGTTCTCAGATCAGTTGGGGAAGTGCTGTTTTAGGCTGTTTGTACAGAAATCTTTGTAACGCTACAGCTCCGGATGCTGTAGGTCTTACCGGTCCTGTGTCTATTTTACAAGTATGGGCATGGGAGAGGATTCGGTGTCTTGCACCGGAGCCTAACGCGATCTTCAACTACCGCGCCCCGATAGCTGCTCGGTATGTAAAACATTTCAGAATATATATTTTATAATCTTGAAATAATTTTATGAAACCTATATATTTTTTTGAAGGTGGAAGAGGAGTCTAAACGCCGTTGATGTTCCGACACATTGCCTCAGAACCTATCGATCTCAACTTCAGTCGTTGAAAAGAGGCAATGGTATGTTATTTAGTGAGGGTAATATATGTTTTTAGTGAGCGTAACATTGCTTATTGTTATTGATTTTTTTTAGTTTATATGGCGACCGTATGATGCCGTGGTGGACAGCCTCCCGGAGATCTGCACCAGTGGGAGGAATAGCTGGAGGTGCGCCTGCCCGTTGATTTGCTGGGATGTTGTGGAGCATCACTATCCTCAACGGGTTATGCGACAGTTTGGCATGGTTCAGTATATACCTCCACCAATAAATATTGAGGTCGGGGAGCATGACCGGCTCCATTCTTTAGTCCGGAATGGTAAAACTGGGTGGGACTGGAAAAGTCGTCATGAACCGTATGTTAACGCTTGGAACCATCGTGAGCATAATGTTGTAAACGGACAACAAATCGAGACTTATTCCGTGGCCAACGATTATATGACGTGGTACTTAGAACATACGGTCGTGTATTTGACCAACCCACGACAACCGCTAGAACCCATGGCAGGATTTCAGGATGACGGTGCCACAGTCCAAATGATGGTATGTTAAATTTATTTATTTTTCTTTGTGGTTTTATTCGACTTAATGTAACTAATTTTTATTCAGGCTGACTCTTTGGGTACAATACACCGAAGCCAAGATATGGAGATGATGCAACAGACAGCATACCGGGCTTTGAACATGTCAAATTTAGCGGAATATACCCAACATCCAACCAATTTGACAAATGACCCGGTGGACCTCTCATCCTATCCTGGTGGTCAGAGGATGCGTAGGAGACGCCGTCGCGGCCGTGGTGCGGCAAACGTTCAAGACACCAATGCTGGTCAATGGGGAAGGAATTATGAAGAAGGGGGGTGCATCCGGTGTTAATCACGAACAAAACAACGAGCCAAACTTTAATGGGTTGAATGCAGATATTGGAAACATTACAAATACGTTTGTAGACCAAAATACGAGTCTTATTGAACTCTTGGAATCAACCCAACCCATCCAAAGTTGGCAGTCAGTTTTGGCATCCTGGCCCTATGGGTGTGATGGGGGGGGTATTTATGGTGTTATTATGAGTTATTTTAAAGTTTTTACATCCTGGCCCTATCTGGTACAAACTCCATTCAATACACACTCCATTCACAATTAGTTCACGGTTTCATTATAGCAAACAATATTAATAGGTAAATAAAAAATTCAACATATTCCCAACATATAATATAACAAACATATATATTAACGCATTCAACATTATTACACAACATTACTATAGGATCTGCTAAAAAAACTACTTCCCGTGCAAAAGCCCGTCCCTGAAAAGGACTCTTCAAGAGGTACTGTGATATGAAACATTTGTTCCCCCCATTCTTTGACGACTCTGCAGATACCGTGATGTTAGGTTATTTGAGAAATGCTGGATACGTGTGAGAAAACAGGCAACCGAACGCTCCTCTCCAGGGTCTCACGATTAAACAGATACGGGATCTGTTTTGTGATTGGGGAAGGGTTGGATACACGTGAGAGGTTACGCGTAACAAAAACCAGGTACCTGCCTGCAACATCACCCAACATTACTATAGGATCTACTTAAAACACTGTAGCTTCCAGATTACATGCGGTGGCCTGAAAGCTCAAATGTCTTATGATCCTATACAAACTTTAAAACTGAGAAAAACATCATGTTCAAACAACTCCCCGGTAATTCTCCAGCATGCAATGGGGACCGGGGTCAATCTGATAACTCATGTTTAAACCATTTAAAAATTTAGTATGAGAGGTGGTATACAGAAGATGAGTATGAGATATGGGAGCTGATCGATGGTTTATATCATCATCATCTTTTAATTTGATAAGACTTGCCATTCTGCAACTTTTACTATGTATGAATTGAATTACTGAGCCTATGCATGTGAAACAATAACTATTCAAACTATTCGAGCTGTTAATATTCCCACCTACAACATATAATATATATACTGAACCTATGCATGTGATAATACTGAGACCCTATGCATGTGATAATACTGAGACCCTATGCATGTGATAATACTGAGACTATGCATGTGAGCCTATGCAACTTTAATACTGTGAAACAAAATATATATAAAGTATATGTATACATCAAATGGCGATATTCTTTTATATATATTTTCTAGTTGGCGATATTGAATGAGTTAATATATATATGAATATGATGTGGCGATATTAAAGTATATGTATACATGGGATAGCGATATTCATATATATAGGTTTTCCATATAGCGATATTCATATATATAGGTGTTTGAGTCGGCGATATTGATGTATATATGCATATCAAACAGCGATATTGATGTATATATGCATATCAAACAACGATATTGAATAAAGTCCCAGATTTGTGTCAGAAACACCCTGAATATCGCTATCTCATATCACTATATACCTACTTTCACTCTTTTAATACAAGCCCACCTAGAGGTGATCTTTTGGTGGTCAAACCACCTATTCCTGCAAAAAACTCATTTCCTCCCTACCGATTGAACCGCCTGAAGCGGCCAACCGGCGAACCGCCCAAAAATTCGAACCGGACGATTTTTTTAGATTTCCTAAAAGTGTTGTAACCGGACCCCATAGTAGCCGAACCCCGGTTGGACCGGTCGAACCGGCCGGTCCGATCCGGTTCCAAAAACCATGGGATTATCAAGTAGCCCATTAATGTTTGAAGAGGAACAAAAGCAGGAAACCGTCGAGACCTACGCAAACCAAGAGACTCACCAATCTCTTCGAGCGGATTGGTCGAGCATTACTCACTTCATTGATATGATGAAAATTAGTAGTATTTTTTATTGGCAATGACTACTAGATTAGGGTGTACGGTGTGGAGTCGGCAAAGGGTGCGGCAAAGGTGGTTGCCGCGCGGTCATAAGTTGAAGTCCCACTTGATCCAATATTTATGCAGGGCCGGCCCAGATGGTGTACATGGTGTGCTATCGCTCTGGGCCCAAAAAATTTAGGGCCCAAAACTTTGTTTTTCATTCGGTTTACACTTAAATAAAATAATTACCAATTCATAGAATTATATAAGTGTTATAAGGTGCGGATGGCTGCCTTCTTGTATCTTTATCAAAGAGATTCAGCTTCGAAGCATGCCAATTTCGATTTTTTGTTTCAATTCAAACCATTTTTTTTTTAACTTTGTAAGGATGTCAGGGGATATTGAGCCCTTTATAGTGGATTTTTTTAAATTAGTTTCATAAAAAAAATAAAGCAAACGGTGGTTATTCAATTTATATTGTTTCAGTTAAGTTTAATTGTTTTGTTTATAAAAAATGATTGTTCAAGTTACATTTTATATCAAAATTGTTCAATTGTTAGTTAATTTTTTTTATTATTTTTTATTGAGGTAAACATGTAATTACTTAAAAATAATAGCGCTTTGAGTCTACATGTATTCACCCTATTTTGACCGACCCATATCTTGCCCCTTGCTCAAAATTCATGTATTCACCACTAGTTCAAGCTTAATTTGCATGTAGAGAGAAGTGTAATGGAAACATGAGAAAAAATTACAATCTTGTTTTTTGTTGGTATAGTTTGATTTATAAAAAAATAGACGCTTACAGATAAATAACATGATCTAGGGCCCAAAAAAAATTATAAGTTATTCTAAAATTTTTGTATGTTTTTAAAGGAAAAAACTTAAAGGGTTTGGATTTATAAACCAAAAACGTTAAAGCCCAACTATTTTAGTGTGTAATGGATTAATGACTTGATCCAATTCAATATAAAGCATAATTGATTAATGAATAGGGCCTAAATTTTTTATCTCGTACAGGGCTAAAAATTCTTTTGTGATTTTTGGAGACGGCCCTGATTTATGTGTGTGTTTATTTAACGTTTGTTAAAAATATGCAGAAAAAAAAGTAATTAAATTAATTAAAAACCCCCTTGACATCAGGTATACTCACACTCGCGTATTATGTGTGGACTGTGGTGCCTTAATAATGGATGGCTTTTTCTTCTACTTTGAAAACACATTCGATTTATAACTCTGATTATCGTGTACAGTTCCATTCTCTCTTAGTTTTTTTTTTTCTTTCATATAACATGTTCCATTCTATTTATGAAGGAACCCGTCACATATAAGCAATTTTTTTTTAGATTTAAAAAAAAAATATTTAATATCTGAAATAGATCTCGTCTAAAAAATTAAAATTATACCTAACATATTAATTTATATATTTCTAAAAAAAACATTGGCGGGTTAGCACTTAAGAATTTTACCACCCAGTCTATACCTAAAAAATAAGTAAATTGAACGTCTTTGACAGGACTCAAACCCTTGACCTCAAGGAAAGTAACACCTTAATTCTAATGGTTTTGTCAATTGGACCCAACCCCCACCCTTCATTTTCAATATTATTGCTCTATTAGTGTACTTATTTATACGTAATTTCAATAATATCTTATCTCTAAATATCGTTTTATAATTTATAAAATCTTCATTATTATCTGATATTTTTCTTTATTAAACCCGTGTAATACACGAGTTTTTTTTTTTTTTTTTGCCACATTATGTAACCATTTTGCTTCTTATACACTTATACTTAATGCACTCATTAAGCACTTAGCGTTTTTGCAAGACCATAGTAATTAAGTGTCTTTGAACCAAAACGTTTATTTATTAAAATTACATTTGTGTTGGTCTACTGGTCTTTTATGTAATTTGAATGAATTGTAACGGTTGTAGTATGAACTTATGCACCGTTTCATGCAGATAACAGGCCAAGTCATTCTAGCCAAAATGTATGTAGACACATCACAGAGACATGATCAATCTGAACAAACTTCCAGGAGATTTAGTTCACTTTTGAGAGATGGTTCAAATCCGCAACATGTGACATCCACAACATTTGTGCAAGTCACAACTCACTTGTGGTGACAAACACTTCGCTTGTGTCCAATTCATGATTTTCACAACAAAACAGGTACAAAGATATCCGACAATGCGTCTATATGAATGTGGTCTATGACTAGGATATCGTTTTCTATGTGTATGATGACATGGAAAAAGTCACATGACACGTTGTAGGTAGCTTGTCATTTTTGTCCTCAAATGTGATGTTTTACATAGTTGAGTGTCCCAACCATTGTAAACTTAATGCTCTTGGGTGTTGTTGTAGATGGATATTTTACTTGGAAATAACCCATGAAAGAGGTTAAGAGATCTATGATGGTAAGAGCATTGGTTTCGGAATGGCTCCAACCATATATGTAACGATTTTTTTTTTCAAAATGAGTTGTTTAAGACCCTTGATGACATGTGATGCTTTTTGTTACCATCATTCTTGGGTTCTACATTGTTGCTAATAGCGAATTCCGTGTCTTGAAGTTGCAAATCTTACTTGGGAGAGTTGGAGCAATGTTAGTAGTTTGGGGATATGATTGTAAAAACCTTGGTGTAAAACTTTTGGTGAACCCTTTTGTTTAATAGTTGGTTAACTAGAAGCATGAATAAAAATTTGTTGGCCTTTCAAAAAAAAAAAAATAGCGAAATAACTTTTGTAGATAATCTAGCTGTTTGAATTGCTGTTAATGAAGACAAAATAATCTAAATTAGCTTGTCAAGATACAAGTTCATCACTTTGCAGAACAATTTGGTCATTAGTTTTTGTCTTCACCCGGGAATTTGTGGTTCCTAATGGCATATTAACTTTGTAATGTCAACTTAATGTCAAGTCTTTGTCATAGATTACTTGTTCAAACAAAACTTATAAAGAAAACCATACACCACTCATCTTTATAAAATCATGTATCACAAAATAATATATATCCATATTACATCTCAACCATTTATATCAAAACTCAGATCCTCGCAATTTCTCATAACAATATTACAGTTTATTTGCTTCAATCTCTAGTTTATTTGGTTCAGTCTCTAGTGGGCATGACAATGGCTTTGATAACTCTTATGAATGTATCTCAAAAAGATACAAGAGAGGGTTTTCTTCTCCACAAATGAATCTGATAATAGCACTAGAGATTGGAGCAAATAAACTGTAATTTTCTTGTGAATTAGTATGAAAGATGTGGATAAAATTTGTGGAAGTCAAGATACACTCTCTCTAAGAAATTTAGAGGGAGTTTAGAGTGAAGCAACAAAGCCCTTGTACTCTTGTAGTCTCTAAGAGGTGTTTGTGTTTTCACTCAACCACATAATGTGTTGTGGACTTTCCACACAACTAGTTATGCAAAATACTTGGTTCATCAAATAACCAAGTTCAAAAGCATTATCTGATTGATTGTGCATAATATTTGTTTGAATCCGAACTTTAACCGTCTCGTTGCTTTTGGTGGTTGACAAACAGTGGCGGATCCAGCCCTCTTTGTGGGTTCACATGAACCCACTCGGTTTGGAAAAAATTAGTAAGAACTTTGTATGATTTGGAAAAAGTTGTGAGAATCTACCAAAATGAACCCCACTAAAAGAAGTTTCTGGATCCGGCACTGATGACAAATAAGTCCATGTGACTCGACTAAAGTCATCTACAACGGTAAGAAAATAATTGCACTCAAAGTCGCATCTTATATTATTTGTAATAATAAACATGATATGCACAAGCGAACAAGATAATTCTTTGTTGATTTGATACTAATTAATCAAAAGATAACTCTTAACGCCCCTAGAGTTTTCAATATTAATCCAAGATATTCCCTTGGCACAAAATTAGAACATTCATACAAGAACATGAAACGTACCAAAGAAAAATGCATGTTGTAATAAATCATCATTTAAAATCCTTGTATAACGTAACAAAACAATATTTTTCTAATTAATGGTAATAAATGAATCTAGGACTATTTGTGGATGTTGCAAGTTCACACTTTTGAACCGTTGGTTAAAACTAAACGTCTCAAATTAACCTTTCAGTTACCACCAAAATACCTAACTCATTTTCTTACCACTCATAACCTACCCGCCAAAAAAAAAAAACAAAACACCGTTCATATCTTGTGATATTGAAGGGTCATCTAGATCTAATGACGAAATCATGCTATTTGTCCATCTTTCTAGCCCTCTTTTCAACTTTTTGGTTGTGCGTAAACTCGCATTTCGATTACAAAGACGCCCTAACGAAATCGATTATTTTCTTGGAGGCCCAGAGATCCGGGAAGCTTCCTCCGGATCATAGGCCTCCATGGAGAGGTGATTCCGCTCTTGATGATGGAAAAGAAGCCGGTGTAAGCGTTAGAAGCATCAACAAACTAGTCTTCTTGTTAAGGTTTTGATCCCCTTTTGATATTGATCTTTGTTTTGTTTTGTTGTGTGTTTGTAGGTTGATTTGGTTGGGGGATATTATGATGCCGGAGATAATGTGAAATATGGGTTTCCGATGGCGTTTACGGTCACCACGATGGCGTGGGCTGCTTATTTTTATGAACATGAGATTAAGGATGCTGGAGAATTGAATAACCTTCTTGCTGGCATTAGATGGGGCACTGATTATTTTCTTAAAGCTAGTCTTCAACAAAATCGTTTGTTTGTTCAGGTGATTGATTTGCCGGTTTCGATATGTTTTCATCTGCTTCACTAGTAGAAAACTGGGCAATTGCAACATAATTTTGTGACTTGAAAAAGTCGGTCACAAAATTAGTGATTGAATTGTAACGGGATTGATGATATTGGTAGCAAAATCAGAAGCCATGATCCGGTCGCAAAGAAGTAAAAAAAGTTAAGAGTAACTCGTACAATGATTTAAAATCCGAAAAGACCGTCACAAACACAAATACCTAGTTTTCTAGTAGTGTTTATTTTCGTTAACTTAGCAACATTCAACTATTTGTGTCGAAATCAGCGATTGACCATGCTCTGGTTGCAAAACAATCGCTAATGTTTTAAACAATGAATCATATTTAAACTAGCTACTAACCATGATCTGAAAATGCGATCGTAAATACCCAGTTTTCTAGTAGTCTTTATTTTACGTTAACGATGGATCAAATTCAAACTAATTTTTATTAACGATTACATCGTTAACTTGCACATTCAACTATTGGTGGCAAAATCAACCACCAACCATGATTTCGTTGCAAACTAGTTGCAAAGTAGTCGAATATTTTATACAACGAATCATATTTAACCTAGCGACGGACCATGATCTGAAAATGTGATTGTAAATACCCAGTTTTCTAATAGTATTTGTTCTAGGTTAACAATGAATCACATTGTTAACTTGCAACATGATTATTTTATAAAATCAACAAGTTTCACTTATAGGTAGGCGATCCAAAAATGGACCATCAATGTTGGATGAAGCCTGAGTGCATGAAAACACCGAGGACAGTGTTGGAGATTAATCAAAATCGTCCTGGAACTGAGGTTGCTGCCGAGACTGCTGCTGCTTTGGCTGCTTCATCGATCGTTTTTCGCAAAGTTGATCATGCCTACGCTGAAACACTCGTTAGCCGAGCCAAAATGGTTTCTCAAATTCTATTTTGTTGTGTTTGCAACACTACTTACTATTAACTTAAAAACAGTTAAAAGGTTATCAAAAGTTTACAACCTGACTTATATACTGTGTAAAACTCAATACAAGACAAATGACTTTCACCGACGGACACCCTGTCAGAAATCAGAAAGTGGGTAATATGACGGATTACTGACAACTGTTCTAGTGTTGAACTTATACGGTTTCTCCGACAGATTATTTACTGAGATGCTATTTACCAACGAATTACTGTCAGCAAAAAGCTCCCACAAAAAAGAACTGAATTCTGATTTACCCGCGTTGGTAGTTGTCGGTGATTGTCAGTTTCTTCCGGGTACTGAAATCGTCAGTAATCTGTAGGTAATCATCAAGGATTACCAGCGTGTTTTTTAATTTACCCTTTTCTGTAGCTTTTTACCGGACTCCATGGATAATCGGCTACGGATTACCGACAAGGTTTTTTAGTTTACCTTTTCTTGTTTCTTTTTTTTTGGCTTTTTACTGGATTCTATTGGTGATTACCAACAGATACAGACCGTCGGTGATGCGTCATCGGTGAGATTCACATGAGTAGGAGCAAATGTCCATGATTCATCGCAAATTTAGCGATGAAAGACAGCCTCACAATTTTCGTATATAAAATAGAACAAAACTATTTGCCACCAATTTTAGACATCATGTTACAATGTTGTGTTTCTACATATAGTTTTGCTTAGAACAAATTTAATTCTATTTACAGCTCTTTCAATTCGCCGAAGAACATCAAGGAACTTTCGATGGCGCATGCCCTTTCTATTGCTCCCACTCCGGTTACAATGTATAACCCCTAACCGCAACTTTCTTATTAAAAAATAACAGATTTACAACGCGTTTTCACTTCCAGTATATGCATGATTTGGTGCTATTGTTGTAAAATTAGTTAACATTTGAAACAAGTTTTCAGGATGAGTTACTATGGGGGGCATCATGGCTATACATAGCAACAAAAGATCCACTATATTTGCAGTATGTAAATGAGGAGTCCACCTCTGCTGTTGTTAATGAGTTTAGTTGGGATCTCAAATATGCAGGTGCCCAAGTCCTTCTCTCTCAGGTATCAGAAAATCTAAACACCTTTATGTTTTTCTTTTATGTACAGATAGTTTTTTAATAGAATTTGGCATGTTTAAATTACTTTAATTTTATTTACATTTATAAGATAATTATTCGTGAAGTTATAAAAATAAACATAAAAATGCTGCCAGGTAACATGTTAAACAAAGATTGTTTAGTGTATGATTAAGGTTTTGTGAACTTCCAAACATTTATATCATGATTTTGAGGTTGTCACTTGGCAAACCTTTTGCTGATTTTTAAGTTAATTTTAACCAGTTTAGTGGATTTAATTTATTTTTTGAATTTTTTTGCTACAAATTGGATTTTATCAATCCAAACTATAACGCACTGACTAACAATGATCCAACAGCAAAACGTGACCGATAACACTAATAACTTCAACTTTCTTTCCCAACACGAATCCATCTAACAGAAAAGTAACTTTGTTTGTCCTAAATGACCAATTGAGTGATGCCTGATTTTTATCTCAATCAGCCAAGTTGTTTTGAAACGACATAAATGAAAGTTAAGGATAGACAAAGTTACTTCTTTGCTAGAGTGGGATTGTTCTTTGATTATTAAATTACGTTTGCCAAATCTAAACCCTATAAATAAACCAAATTTAGTATTTGTTTTTGAAATAGTTGTATTGGGAAGGACAAAAGGAGCTTCATACGTTCCAACAACAAGCTGATGGATATATCTGTGCAGTTCATCCTGATAGCCCTTACCGTCAGCCTTTTATGACTCCAGGTGTCTCTCCTAGAAACCCTAATGTACTAATACCTCTGAACTGATTAAATTATATTTTTGAGAGACTTCTAGGTGGTTTCTTGGAGCTTCTTGTACTTCTGGGCAGTTTATTAAATCCCTTATAAACGAACCAGGAAAGTTCGCTTGGGTGCAAACGAACTTCATAGAGTTTTTCATCAAAGTCTATGAAGTTTGCTTGCCACTAAAGTGAACGTACCAAATTCGTTTAAACCATCCACAATGGTATGGTTTTAGGCGTTATACACGGAGAGAGAAGGGGTGAGGTGGAGTAGAGAGGGTGTGATGGTGTTCATGTGTATGAATGGTGGTTTTGGAGAATGTGAGAGGGTTGGTTATAGAGAGAAAGAAAATGGTATGAGTGGGGAAAAGATGGTGTATTTGGGCAGGTGCCGTGTATGCATATTTTGAGGCCTTAAAACCGAGCCTACGTATTGATGCTCTTGTAGAGGTGGCGAACTGTCTAAAAGTACAAGACATTCCAAAACATCTAGAAGTACCAGTCTAATTTCTAAACAGCCTCCCAATACAATGATAGGCCAAAACTTCTTCCGATATGATCGTATACGCAGTTTTGGCCAAAGTTTAGACTCACATACTCATAATCCAATGTATAACATCCTTGCAGGAGGTTTGATTCACTTTAGAGATGGTGCTAACTCACAATATGTGACATCCACAGCATTTCTGTTCAGTGTTTACAGTGATTTGTTGGCTAGACACAATGTGCAAGTCATTTGTGGTGAAAAAACCCTCACTCATACCGACCTTATGTGTTTTGCTAAACAAGAGGTACAAGGTTTGTTAACCACATACATGACTAAACAAAGGAGTATCACTCTTGACAATCTTACAAAAGTTGTCGGTAATCAGGGGCGGACCTACCCATAGTCGTGGGTGGGCGGGCACACCCCTTGAAAAAAAATTAGTGTATATTTTAGGCAAATAACCCGACCGCATCCCTTGAAAATATGGTTGAACGCCTCATCCGCACCCCAACAAATAATTTATGGGTCCGCTACTGTCGGTAATGTCCATTCGTAATGTGTGGCAAATGAGATACGCACAGTCGTATTTCTAACAACCGTTTACCAACAGATCCCATTGGTAATAGCCATATATTACCAACGGATTTGAACGTTGGTGATGCTTCTTTGTTTAGTAGTGATACGTATAATCTTTGAACTTAATGTGTGTGTCTTGTCATAGATGAATTATTTGCTAGGACATAACCCGGCACGTAGATCAATAATGGTCGGGTTTGGTCACAACCCGCCTCTCCATGCGCACCATAGAGGTGCATCGATTCCAGTAACGGCAAAAACTGAAGAAGTAACCTGCGGGATGAGCTTTGCGTTATGGTTCAACACAGATGCACCTAACCCCAACGAGCTCACGGGTGCCATTCTTGGTGGTCCCGATAGGGCGGATGTCTTTATAGACTCACGAATGAATTCATCTTACACCGAGCCATGTACGTATATTAATTCGCTTGCGATCGGTGTCCTAGCAAAACTGGCACATAAGGCAAAACATCATGAATTGTGATTTTGATCAATGTTTGTACATGTTGAACTAAAAGTCACGGTTGCTTTTGCTATGCCGTTGCCTATGTAGGATTAGGCGTAGCTTGGCAAGATAAAATTATAGAATTTTGTGAATAGTAGGCTGATATAGAGGAGGATGTACATGAATCATATAATTGGTGTGATATAAAATGGTCTCAAGTAACGTGTATTTTGACAAACTCATGCTTCAATGTACAATCTAGGATTCTTTTTTTCATGAGTTACAATTTTTCGATTTTAGTATGTTTGTCAAGAGGAATTTTTAGGGGTTAAATTTTAATTTCTTTTTTTTTTTTGGAATTGAGCTTGTTAGATTAGTATATATTGGTAGTCTTAGAAGTTAGAAGTGTATTAGTAATTCATGGAATGACATCTGTGATACATATGCTAGAGGGGTGATAGGTTATTTCAAATATATAATTTTTGTAAACTATTTGTTTATTAGATGAATATTGTGATAGGTTATTTCAAATTTATTATAATTTTTGTAAACTATTTGTTTATTAGATGAATATTATGTCCTTAGAGTTAGCGGCGAAGCTTGAGATTTTCGACTGAGAGCGTCGAAAACGTATATACCAAAAAAAATTATAAATCCGCGGGGTCAAAAACGTATATAACCAAAAATTTCTATACGAAAACTACATACTCTCCACTACTGAGCAAAAAGTTCGGGGGGTCGGCCGCCCACTCCCGCCCCCACAAAGCTACGCCCTTACTTAGAGCATTTACATTGATTTCTGTATCCATATCCATATAATTTAACTAAAAACCATCATTCTATAATATTATCTTTTTTTTTTTTGAACTGCAAATTTCATAACAAACTGCAAATTTCATAACAAACAACAACGCAAAGCAAAACGCTAGCGGACAACACCAAAACATTACAATTTAAACTCCATCCACTCTTTCCACTCAACGGATTTATATCTCGATCTATTTTTTATCCACAGAAACCCCAAGGCTAAAACGTCTTGTTTAACCTTTTGAATACTGACCTCCTTATCCGAAAAATGGGGTCGTTCATCGTCTTCCAAATGCACCACACCGCCGTAAAAATGGACACTTGAATACATATCTTTTTACTCAAATCACAGTTTGGAACATTATGACTTGACACCAAATCTTTGAACGAGGAGGCGAAGATTTCCGGGATGTTGCACCAATTACTAATAAAATGCTAGATCGCTAAAGCCACCGAACAAGCCGTAAAAAGATGACCGGTATCTTAAATGCCTTCACCACACATCCTGCACAACCCAGATACGGCTAAATATTGCGACAGATTAAACCAGCAAGGGTAGAGAGTTTGTCTCGGGTCGCTTTCCAAATAAACGTATTGATCTTTTTAGGAGCCGACGAGTTCCATTTCCAAACAAAAGGGTCCTTTTTCCAAACAAAAGGGTCCTTTGTTTTAAATGCTTTGAATAACTCCTCCTTCATTGACCCACCAAGAGTTGTTCTTCATTAACATTCTCTCTAAAGCATTAAAGATCACTATTACAACGTCTCACTAAAAAGGTAATGATTACGTTTTCTGGTCTAACTAAGTTTAATAGGGATCATCAATATCTTCTCACAAAACTACGTGGTAATCACCATAAAGTCTCACCTTTTTTTTGAAACGTAAACTTCATTGAACAGAGCCGAACCGAAGACCGGGACGGATAAAAACAAACCGAGAACTTACGTAAGAACAATTTTACACCAATCCAACCAACTTATCGAACTATACATTGATCTATACTTGAACCACACATAACTTACAGATTTAACTTCACTAAAAACCTCCTCCACCTTGAACTATTTCCCCGCGAATCTAAAGTTGTTCCTGGCTTTCGAAAGACACCAGCAAGACACAATCAGAATTCCTTGCAAAGCACTCTTTTCCGCACCTCGCTTCCCGCAGTGGTTATGAAACTCAAGAAGATCTCTAAAAGAGAACAAAACGAATTGCGGCACACGACACCAGCGCTAATCTTCTGCCAAAGCACAGCCGACCACGGACACGCCGTAAACAAGTGAGCCACTGACTCCACATCGTTCGAGCAGAAAGAACATAGGCTGTCTTCGACCACAATCCCCCGTCTCAAGAGCGCCTCCACTGTTGGAATCCTGTTTAAATCTGCTCTCCAGGCAAAAATACTGCATTTTTTCGGAACCCAATTCACCCACTCCATGACATACCTGGAGCTGAAGTCTTCCCTGCTGTTAATCAGAAATTTAACCCCTGCAATACTAAATGACGAAGACCCGTTGCCGATCCAGCGCCAGGAATCCACTCTGTTGGAGAGCGAAACCTGACTCAGTTGACGATACAGGCTATCCCAATCGTTGTTTTCATCGACAGAACTAGGATCATGCCTCCATAACCAAAGACCATCCCCCTCTAAACGGTCCCGCACACTACAGTTTTTAACCATCTCCAGCCTAAATAAATTCGGATACAAGAGCTTTAACGGCTGATCGGAAAGCCACGGATCCAGCCAGAAAAATATACTTCTCCCATTTCCCATAGACCCTCTAAAAAAGTTTTGGATCGGGACGTTGTTTATGATCGGCTTATTGACAACCGAGACAATATTACACCACACCCCTCCAAGAGACTTTTTAGCAGGGATAAAATCCCAACCCGGGCCACCCGAATGCAGAGCCAAGACAACCTTCGTCCACAAATTTTCCTTCTCAATTTTGAACCTACAAACCCACTTAGAAGCTAAAAGGGGTCAACAATAATTATCTCATAAGTCTAGGTATTGATAACCACTCTTTAACCTATGTAGTAATCACCACTTATACACAAGAATGGTGAGTCATGAAAACAATACTAGCACCTACGTTCTTTTTCTTTTGAACCTTTGGGTTTTGATCCCCCAAGTTGATAAAGTTCATGGGTGGAATAACACTTGAAAGAATATAATTCCTTTTTTTTCATTTTTCAAAGGTTGGTCAATGAATGGGAAGCAAGGTCGTATAGATAGGCAAGAAAAGAGAATGAAAAGTAGGCCATAAACCGAAGGGTCCGTCACATGATTGAACTGTACGTGCAACAACATGAATGATTGAACTGTTTGGCAACTTCTGAATGGTTAAATGTTGAACCAGTAAGAGGTCTGAACCATTAAGTGTTGAACCAGTAAGAGGTCTGAACCATTAAGTGTTGAACCAGTAAGAGGTCTGAACCATTAAGAGACAGTATAATGCTTAACCCTAGGAAAATGTCTGACCAATTCAGATTAGAGGTCTTAACCATTCAGACTCTGTATAATACTTAATCATTCAGAGGCAAATGTCTGAACCATTCAGACATCTGCTCACGAAACAAACAGTCTGAACCATTAAGTGTTGAACCAGTAAGAGGTCTGAACCATTAAGAGCCTGATTAAGAGGTAAACAAACAACCCCTAATTTGCTTCCAAGAAAAGTGTAGGATCGTGTTCGGACCCGAAACGAGTCGATCAGAGGCGTTCTACACAATATGAAAGGCGGAAATAGACATATTGTGTGTGAATCAGCTAGAATATTCACTAATAACTGTCTTTTGATTGATTTCTGAGCAATTACAAGTTTGTAGACACTTCGACAGAGCTTCGCCGTCGGAAACACTCTTTCTAATTCCCTTTTTAAATGAACCTGATCTAACCCTATTTATAGACTTCTAATTCCGCTTGAACATGACTCAAGCGGAATCACATAACAAGCGAAATTACCATTCAAACGAAAACAGCAGCTTCAAGCGGAATTAGCTCCTTTCAAGCGGAATTACCACTTTCAAGCGGAATTACATTCTTGGCTTGATTTCTCGATCTTCGTGCCCTGAACAATGCAAGACTCAATACAAGACGAAGTCGACAGACGTATGCACCAACAGACTCCCCCTCGAATGTTGACGAGTCTTAAGTGTCGAGTCTTCAACGTCTTCAGTCTTTATCAGTCTGATCATTTTTTTCTTCATCAGCACCAACATACTCCTCTCGAACACATTCATCTTCCCTCGGATGTCTTCAGACTCCCCTTTTCGATTTGCTAGGATCGCAGTCTGGCTTTTTGAAATCACAAAGTCCTCAGGTATCGGAAACTGGCTCTTTATCATAGAATCCTGCACATTCTCTACCTCACAATAAATTTCAACAAATTTAACAATTTACAAATTTATCTATCCAAACATCCTTCAAAATAAACCATAATGATTTATCAATGATAATTTCTGATGAGCCGCATGTAGGAAAATATTCAAAATATTTTCTCATTTAGACACACACTTCCCCTTACCACATGCTCATCATGTTTAGCACTTGGAATTTTGAAAATCAGCTCTCCAACATCAGTTGTCAAAAATGTTTTTGAATTGTTCAAAATTTATGCTAAAACACTCAGAAAATCTTTTTGGATTTTTTTAATGAAATGAAATGCAATAAAGAAATATTTACATACAATATTTTGTGAGTTTGTGTAAGAGGATCATATCAGTTTTTGACAAATCACAAGTACCGTTGAGCTTAGTTACACATTAAGAATTAAACAATTCACTTAGTTTGCCAATATACTGATCCACTTAAATTTTCACACAAATTTCAACTGATTCAGGATATGAATTAGGTGAATTAAAGACTTAAACTCATTCATGTGTCCCACCTCTTGAATATACTCCCGTATCCAGATCCCAATATTCAGTCTTACAGGTGAGTATACCACATATGATATCTGTAAGGGGTTAATTGCGAAG